>JABUIW010000025.1:6070405-6155634 GCA_013363375.1 Menidia beryllina | reverse complement strand
GAAAACACAACGACATTAATAAAAACACTACAACATTAATGAAAACAGAACAACATTAACAAAAACACTACAACATTAACAAAGCACAAATACAAATTCAAAAACACAACAACATTAACAAAAACACAACAACATTAACGAAAACACAATAACATTAATGAAAACACAACAACATTAACGAAAACACAACGGAAAAGGTATGTCCCAGTGGGTGACCTAAGAAGTCGCTGATTGGACTACAGCTCGTTTTACTTTTGAACCGGAAGTTATTCTGGCTTTAACGTGTTTTTTAAAAACATGAATGTTCTCTATGATCCAAACCTTACTTCTGCTATTCGAGAGTATTTTGACTCAGGATATACATATGAGGTGATACTGGACATGCTTCGGACCAACCACGAAGTGTCAGTTAGTATGCGTTCACTAAAGACTTATTTGAAAGAAGCAGGGCTGCATAGAAGATTTTTTCTTGAAGCTTCTTGCCACAATTGCTACAAAAGTTTGGTGACGGCTCAACCAGCTCTTTTCCACAGTTTGGGCAATACATTGTGACGTGACCGTATTCCCCCTTGCTTTGCTTCTCATTCAAACGAAGCACACTGGAATAACTTCCGGTTCAAAAGTAAAACGAGCTGTAGTCCAATCAACGACTTCTTAGGTCACCCACTGGGACATACCTTTTCCGTTGTGTTTTCGTTAATGTTGTGTTTTTGTTAATGTTGTTGTGTTTTTGAATTTGTATTTGTGCTTCGTTAATGTTGTTGTGTTTTTGAATTTGTATTTGTGCTTCATTAATCTTGTAGTGTTTTTGTTAATGTCGCCGTGTTTTCATTAATGTTGTTGTGCATTCATTAATGTTGTAGTGTTTTGCACCTCAGGGTCACCGTAGCTTTACCCACGGACATGGGTTTTAACTTTCACACACTTTTCACAAATTAATGTTGAATGACTGAGCAACTTATCCAACAAATTGTACAGATAAATAGATACATAAGATGGACAATGAGAAACAAACCAAACCTCAACCAGCTAATGAGCAAGCTAACCAGCAGGTGTCTTTGTAAAGTAGGTTTATTTTTGTTCTTCACACAAAACAATAAAGGATCTTGATGAACCCATTTAAAACCAGTGATCTGTTCAGTGTTGGCCATCATGTGAAACAATCTTCGATCTAAAACCAGCTTTTGTGCTTTTCTCTTTCATACACAATCAAACCCTTGCCAGCTTGTGTCCTGCTCCTTGTTTATTCTGGTCATTTTTGTACGGTGTGGTCTGGAATTCAGCTATTTTTACAACAAATTAAATGGAAAAAAAGGAAGCGTAGGTAAAGAAATCTGCATCAGTAGATTTTTAAACAAATTACCCAAAAAGGAATATTTTCAATAGCATTTTTGCCCTGTTTCAGTCAGTTGAGTTGCTGCACAAAATTGAACAGGAGCTATGTTAACTGGGACATATAAGCCTAGGGTCTCATTTATTGAACATTGTGTAGGTTCTATACTAAAAGTGTGGCTATACTCAAAAGCCGAAAATGGCACAAACGAAAAAATAAATCAATCAAGATGCTTATGCACAACAGCAAACAAGGTCCATTTTATAAATCCCAGCTGCACCTCAACATTTACATTAAGGTTCCCCCTCTGCCTTCTACACACTCACATTCAACCATAAATTGCAATACAAAGCAGCTCATGAATGTCAGAATGTATTTAAATGACACAGGTGATCAATGGTATTTCATGGCTTACAATGGCAAGTAAAGAGCAAAGAAACACAATTTCACCAAGTCAGAAATAAATCTGTTGGGGAGTGAGGTGGAGATTCGAAAAAATATCTTCAGAAGTGGAATGACAAACAAGAAGCAGTAGTGAATGGCAACATGATTTTACACATACACTATATTGCCAAAAGTATTTGCTCACCTGCCTTGACTCACATATGAGCTTAAGTGACATCCCGTTCCTAATCCATAGGGTTCAATATGACGTCGGTCCACCCTTTGCAGCTAGAACAGCTTCAACTCTTCTGGGAAGGCTGTCCACAAGGTTTAGGAGTGTGTTTATGGGAATTTTTGACCATTCTTCCAGAAGCGCATTTGTGAGGTCGCACACTGATGTTGGACGAGAAGGCCTGGCTCTCAGTCTCCGCTCTAATTCATCCCAAAGGTGTTCTATCGGGTTGAGGTCAGGACTCTGTGCAGGCCAGTCAAGTTCATCCACACCAGACTCTGTCATCCATGTCTTTATGGACCTTGCTTTGTGCACTGGTGCACAGTCATGTTGGAAGAGGAAGGGGCCAGCTCCAAACTGTTCCCACAAAGTTGGGAGCATGGAATTGTCCAAAATGTCTTGGTATGCTGAAGCATTCAGAGTTCCTTTCACTGGAACTAAGGGGCCAAGCCCAGCTCCTGAAAAACAACCCCACACCATAATCCCCCCTCCACCAAACTTTACACTTGGCACAATGCAGTCAGACAAGTACCGTTCTCCTGGCAACCGCCAAACCCAGACCCGTCCATCAGATTGCCAGATGGAGAAGCGCGATTCGTCACTCCAGAGAACGCGTCTCCACTGCTCTAGAGTCCAGTGGCGGCGTGCTTTACACCACCGCATCCGACGCTTTGCATTGCACTTGGTGATGTATGGCTTGGATGCAGCTGCTCGACCATGGAAACCCATTCCATGAAGCTCTCTGCGCACTGTTCTTGAGCTAATCTGAAGGCCACATGAAGTTTGGAGGTCTGTAGTGATTGACTGCAGAAAGTTGGCGACCTCTTCGCACTATGCGCGTCAGCATCCGCTGACCCCGCTCCGTCAGTTTACGTGGCCTACCACTTCGTGGCTGAGTTGCTGTCGTTCCCAAACACTTCCATTTTCTTATAATACAGCTGACAGTTGACTGTGGAATATTTAGGAGCGAGGAAATTTCACGACTGGATTTGTTGCACAGGTGGCATCCTATCACAGTTCCACGCTGGAATTCACTGAGCTCCTGAGAGCGACCCATTCTTTCACAAATGTTTGTAAAAACAGTCTGCATGCCTAGGTGCTTGAATTTATACACCTGTGGCCATGGAAGTGATTGGAACACCTGATTCCGATAATTTGGATGGGTGAGCAAATACTTTTGGCAATATAGTGTATATATCAAATACATTTGGAAAAACCGTGTCTTGTGCGAAATTTTGTTCCCCTGAAATGATCTGTTCAGGGAAATAGGTCCTTTATGTTAATACTTTTCTGCAGTTTTCTAACAGTGACTTTTTGTTGTACTTTTTTCCTGTTTTCACAGTGATCTTTAGTTTGTACTTTTTTTCAGAATCTCTTTATATTTTTACACTGCTGTTGAGCAGTGAATTTGTCTCCAGTAAAAAAACGTTTTAAATAACAGATTCTCTTTTGTTCCTGACCAAGTTTCTGCAAGTGGGGGCATACTCCATGGATCCTAACTTTTGTCCCTCTAAAATGTTGTGTTCCCCCCTTTAACTTGAGGAAAGAGTAACCAATATTTTGTCTTATTTCTTCAACTTCTCATATATAATCCCTCTGATTAATGTATAGGAATTCGCTTTTTCCTTTACAAACGTACCTATTTAAGCCTCACTTTCTCAGCCTGAAATACACTGTTCCCTCAGGTAATTTTGGATGGAAAAATATGTCAAATAGCTGTACATGATGTGTTGAGGAAATTACAAAAAATAAATAATACATCTGTTTAAAAAGATTATTTTTAAAAAGTAAAGCACATCAACTCACATTGATGATTAAAAATGATGGTAGCTACAAATCTTTCATTTACCTAGAAATGTGCTATGTTTTACTTTATAGACGTGGTACACAAAAGCAACAAAAACGTTGATCTTTCCGTGATGTTTTGATTTTAGCAGGCTTGATGATAAACTATTCCATGTTGTCATTTTACCGACAAACTGATCTGCAAGTATGAGCAGAGAGAGAATCCTCCTATCCCAGCTGCACCTCAACATTTACAATAAGGTTACCCCTCTGGCTTCTACACACCCACATTCAACACAGCTGTTTTTAATGCTAACGATAAAGTTAAAAAACAAGTGTACACATGGGTCATACTTTGCATGAGGGACCGCGCATTTTCCCCTCAAGTTGTTCTTTATAGATAACAAACTTTACATGGGAAGTGGTGTTCGGAAGTTTTAGGCCCCATGTTGTGCATATGCAACTTTTATAAATGAGACCCTTGAAATGTTTTGTTTGATCCCACATGCTCTTAAAATTGTAAATCCAACTTTGAATATGTCAAGGAGAGGCCTGTGTTATCACAGTTGAACTAAGGAGGAAAAAGTATGGAGGCAACTGGTAGGACCTGAACTCTAAGATACTGATATAGCAGGAGGCTCAGACACAGTGAACAAGAGGGATACCTTAGGTTGGCTTCTGCTTGTGCTGTGACACCGAGTTTAGCAGAGCGAAACAGCAGCCCTGAGAGGTTGATTAACCAATTTTCATGCTTTAATGAGTTACATGCCAATGTATAATTTTTTTAAAAAGTTGATTGTCAACAGTGTGTAGAGATTTCTAAAGTCAGCTGGAGAGACTACCAACTTGAGGAGGCTAAATTCATGTAGATGAACAATTTTTCGTTAGAGGGGTAGGGGTTTGGATATTACTGGGAGAGGGGGGGGTTCTATTAAAACTCCTTGCTGTTATCATATTTTAAAGAAGTTATCTTATTTAATCTTACTAGCAACCAAGTACGTCAGAGAAGAGATGAAAAAATATTCAGAAATGTTTTACCCACCGAGACAGAGTCATAGCTGCCACGTTTATCAAAGAACAATCCCCACAGAGAGGACAAAAGCTATCATCAGAGCTATTCACAATCTTGTATCTCCCCTTCCTCCACCTTTCTTTTTTTAAACAACTGCTCACAGCTACAATTTCATGAAATTCTCTGTTATATACCTTTCTCAGTGTGGCACACTCCTTCCAGTCCCCACATTTTGAAACAAATGTATTTACCAGCTCAACTTGCACCGTTTAAAATGTCATGCTATCAGAGATAATATACATTTGTTGCTGAGAAGCCTTGGAATGGGGTTTAATTGGTTAATTAAAGGCAGATTGAATTCCCATCTTTTCCAGAGGTAGTCTTTGCACTGTGGGTGAACCGGGCCATAATAGCACTAATTAGCTTCAAAGCTGTCAACATCACTTTAGAGAGTGCTGTCAGCTGTTTATAGAAGTGCGTTGAATCAGTTTGCCCGAGCTGAATATTGACTGAACTGCAATGAATGAAGCAGGAAAGCCCAGACTCAGTGTAAATGATATCATAAGAGGCTGATGAAATGAATGTGTAATTGTTTTGCTTCTTAACAATACAGTATAAACAGTTATTGGAGGTTAGGAATATTATCTACTGGTGAGGTGCTATTGAGCAAAAGAACACAGTAGACGTGTTAATTATATCAGCGGGACACGTTTTTAAATTGCAACAGCAATATCAGAAAGAAAAACATGAAGGCACTCTGGAGGTCTTTTTTCAGATGCCATGGAGGCTTCAAACACTCATATTGAGAAAACTATCAAATATCACAAATTATATGCAACGATCACAATTATCCTATCCTGTTGCTCCAACTCATGCTCAAGCAAAGCAGTCAGCGGAAATTGTTTCAGACCTTAGTACCCTGCCATTTTACAATGTGGAATTTTCCAAAGGAAAAATAAAAGTTAAGAAGTCGAAAGCCCTGCAGCGGAAAGAAAAGTTTGAAGGGACAGTGGTAGTTTTTTGTCTACAGACAAAATGGGCCAGTTAAACAGCTTGTGGTTCCAAAATCGGCTGGTGAAACCATTTTGAAGCTGGGTCATTCTATTCCCGGGCCTGGCCACCTGTGGAAGCATAAGACCTTTGCCCGCATAAAGCGTTGTTTCTATTGGCCTGGCATGCGTAAAGGTGTTGTGCAGCTCTACTGGAGCTGTCCAGAATGTCAAATTACATCAGCCAGACTTCCCAACAAAGCTCCTCTCCAACCTCTTCCCATTCTACACCATTTCAACACTTGGGCATGGACATAGTATGACCGGTGGAAAAGAGTAAAGCTGGAAACCGGTTTATGCTGGTAATTTTGGATTACACAACTAAATATCCAGAAGTGTTCCCTTTGAAAGTTGTCAAAGCAAAGAATGTTGCATTCTGTTTAGTACAATTTTCTTTCACGAGTTGGCTTTCCTCAGGAATACTCACTGACCAGGGCACCCATTTTATGTCCAAACTTTTCAAAGATGTGCATTTGCTGGTGATTAAAGGACTGAGAACAACACCTTATCATCCACAGACTAATGGACTCACTGAAAGGTTTAATCAGACACTTAAACAAATTCGGAATGAAACTGGCTCTGACTGGGACCAATGGCTTCCATATATTCTGTTTGAATACAGAGAAGTTCCTCAGGCTTCTACTGGGTTTTCCTAATTTGAGTTGATATATGGTCATGAAGTAAAGGGACCCCTGACTGTTCTAAAGCAACAGTGGGAGGGGAAACAAACTAACCAGGATAATTTAAATATTTTATCTTATGTACTCCAGATAGGGGAAAAACTGGAGAAGATGACAACATTGGCTCAGGAGCACATGAAGACCTCTCAGCGCAAACAGAAGACCTGGTCTGACACTGCAGCCCGGGAAAGAGGGTTCAGACTGGGTCATAAGGTGCTTGTTATGCTTCCTTCTGAGGATAGCAAGCTGCTGTCCAAGTGGCAAGGGCCCTATGAGATAAAGTGGAAACTGGGACCCACGACATACAAAGTCTCGCTTCCAGGTCAAAGCTGCCCCACTCTGATTCTCCATGTGAACCTGCTTAAAGAGTAGGTTTCCCAGGACCAAAAGAATTTTGCTTCTTGCTACATCCGGAGTACAGAGGATGAAGAACGGGAGGAGCAATATTTCCCTGTTTCATCACCTTCTCAGCCTTTTTTGGATCACCTATCAGGGGACCAGTGGTTGGAGGTGAGGGCTGTCTGTCCATCAAATGTGTTCCAGAAGAAGTTTATAACGATGTAATGCATGACATTGCCTCAAAAGAAGATGCAGTTCCAAAACGAATGAGCTATCGCATTCCAGAGGGACTTCTAGAACCACTCAAAAGGGAAATTGAGGTAATGCTTTCCCTTGAAAAGCTAAGGTAGCATTCAGAGACATTCAGCAGGCCCTAAGCCATGGACCTGTGCTCCATTGCCCTGATTTCAAGCTGGAGTTTGCCTTACAAACTGATGCCTTAGATAAAGGTACTGGTGCTGAGTTGCTTCAGGGCCCCCAAATGACCGCCATCCATCGCCTTCAGTCGGAAACTTTTTCCCAGAGAAACACATTACTCTACAATTAAGAAGGAATGTCTGGCTATAAAATGGGCTCTGGATTCCCTTCGCTATTACATCCTGTGAAGATTTTGTGCTGGAAACTGACCACAAAGCCCTGAAATGGCAGAGGATAAAGGACGCCAATAGTGGAATAACCCGCTGGTACCTGGCAATGCAACCCTATAAGTTTGAGCTGCATTACATCCCTGGCAGGGAGAATACTACTGCTGAATACCCGTCCCACTATGCCAGCGAGCATTCAAATGAGGGGGAATGTGTGGTGGATACTCCTACTACCAACACTATCAAGTGCCTCAATTACAATCCAGCTTGAGGTGGAAGCCTTGGAACATACCATTGTTCCAATGACTGAGGGAGGGGGAATGTTGTTCTTTAAGCTAAGTTAAGATAAGACCCAAGTTATTTTGTCATTTTAACTCATTGACTGGCAGCCATTTTCAGAACAGAGTCGCTCACTGCCAGAGTTTTTTTTAGAATTTTGACTGATTTTTCAAGAGCCACAGAATACTTTGTGCTATGACTATGTAAACACCGAACACACCAAAAGAAAGAGTAGACTCTCTTCTATCATCAGGAAAAAAATTTTTGTTTCTACCTTATTCCGTTCTTCTTCGACGTGCGTCTCACCGGCGCCATATCTCTCATAGCGAACCATTGTGTTTGTTTTTATTTGCTTACAATCTATGCTAATCTCCCATCAAAAGTGGCACAGCTACCTAGAGGGTAAATTTGTTAATACATACTCTGTCTAGAAGCCGATATTTACGGAAAAACTTTCGCTGATCGTCCCCCAAGCCACTCGCATTGAAAAACATAAAAGACGTCTATAGACGTCTTTGGCAGTCAGCGGTTGGATTTGAATTGACTTCTATAGACGTCTTTGGCAGCGAATGAGTTAATATATTCTTATTTGTATTATGTTAAATATTATTTTGCTTCCATTTGTTAGGTTTTTTGTACTTCTATTGTGTTCTTCCCTCATGTGGGAAGTTTAGGGCAGCCCACCCCTAGCAGCCTTGGTTCTGTGTCTGGAGGTCAGTTTTTGCTTGTGTTTGGTTGCTGTTCAGTTGACCTCAGTTGAGTTATTTACTTTAAGTTATATTGTATTGAAGTTTGACCTTTTGTTTACCATTGTTTATATTAATTTGATTTTTTTCTAATTCAAGGAACACCCTTGTCCTTGTTAAGTCTGGTCCCTCACAGAGGGATACACATTTCAACTTTTTTTTCTATAATCTAAATAATCAAAATGATGTATAACATATGTGGCCAAATTGAAAGATGGCTAACTTATCAAATAAATATATGCAGTGTCTATATTTTATAATAGGATTGTATTGTGGCTCTCACCAGGGTTGCAGTCAGTGAGCAGGGAGCAGATGGACAGGAGGACCTTGGAGATGGTGAGGGCAGGACTCCAGTTGTCCTTCAGAATGTCCAGACAGATCACCCCCTGACTGTTGATGTTGCAGTGGTAGATCCTGGTACGGAATGTCACCTGTGGAGAGACGGAGACCGAAAATGACAAGACTCTTCCAGGTTTTGTGTATGTGCACAGTGATGCGTAGGGCCTGAGGGAACATGTACTACTGCCAAGATCAGGAATCATATCTTGATTAATTATTTTTTATTTTCCAGGAAAGATAAATCTATCATAACACTCCAGTAGAGTCACACCAGATAAGAGTATATAACAAGGTTTATTTTCTGATATGGGTAAGGGCAAGAATAAGCTTTGTCTCTCTGCTCCTCAGAGAGGAAGAAATGCAGAAAAGATAGCAAATCAAGACATAGTATTAAGTCTTCAAATATTTTTAGGAATGATTTGTATTTACCAAGATTCTGAGAGGTCTCCATGTATAAGCTACAGGATCTAGAGTGAACAGCAGGAGCAATGGGTTGGCTTAAGAGGAATGACACACGAAAGACTGGGTGTACTCAAAAAGTGCATGGAAGTAGTAACCTGACTGCCACTGAGTTGATTATTTAAGATATGGGAAAAGGGCCTATGAATCGTGGTGCCAACTTATGATTCTCTACTCTCATGGGAAGGTCCTGCAGTGACAACCAAAACGTTTGACCAAGCTGGAGGAGGGCAGAACAAGCTCTCCCTCTCGGGTTCTAATACACTGTTGAGCAGCTGCATGGGCAGAAAGTACTATGGCATCTTGCTCTTAGACTGAAAACACAGGATGTTAAAATCCATAAACAAGATAGACATGTGACAAGCGAGTGGCACTGAAGGAAAGAGAATTAACAGTGTATTCCACCCAGGGCAGGTCCTCTGGCCACTTTTAAGGGTCCTGGGAGCTTAGAGCTCGTATCTTCTTTTCCATCTCCTTGTCCTCTGAGGATGAAAACCAGACAGACTGATGTACATTTTCAAGAGGGAACAGATCTCACCCAATAAATGTGATACAAACTGAGGTCCTCTATCAGAAGCTATGTCCATTGGTAAATCATGGAGTCTTCCTTGGCCAGCAAACAACCCACGGGGAAGTCTTCTATAGAGCCACCATTGACAGTGTCCTCATCCCCTCCATCACTGTGTGGTACCCTGCATCCTCTGCCTACACCAAGAACACAGACTGGAGGCGCATCGTGCCCACAGAAAACCACTTCACAGGCCTCAAACTGGTGCCTGTGTGTGTTCTGCACAATTGAAGATCCCAGCAGAGGGCTAGGAGGATAGCGGGAGACCCATCTCACTCAGTTCGCTCGCTGTTCACACCCCTCCCATTAGCTCAAAGTTTAAGATTCATCAAGACCAAAACCACCAGACACCTGAACAATGCAATGACACGGGGGCACTCTTTGCCACAAAGGAAAATCCTGCACCAGTAGGGGAGCAGAATGGACAGATTAACCTTGCAGATAAAGATTTTGTAATTATCCATAGCCCGTTCTGGTTTAGACAAGGAGTAAAGCCATCCCTTAGAGGATGTTGTTCCAGAAAGTAGGTCTATGGCACAGTCACAAGGGTGATGCAGTGGTATAGATGTGAGTTTACATTGATTGAGAACCTCCCTCAGGTCATGGTAAATTTGAGGTACTTTAGATAAATATGGATAGTATAGAAATCTCAGCTGTGACCAGACATGAAGCAGAAGAACCCCCAGAACCCCCCCTGGAGTGATTGTGGCCCAATCACTCTGGGGGTTATGTCTTTGAAGGCATAAGAGGCCTAGAATGACAGGATTTTCAGGCGATTCAATAACCATAAACTTAATCCTATCTTTGTAATTGCCCCCTAAGATCAATGATACAGGTTCATTAATACTAAAGATGTTATGCAATAGACGACAATATATTGCATAGACTGCCCCCAGTTCCTTTCGAGATACAGGGGGCAGTTGAAGTTTGGAAACCAACCTTTTATCTATAAACTGTGTCCGAGCCAGAGTCAACACAGGGCTGAATGATGCTAATGATGGTTTTGTTAAGTAACCTGAATCTGGGCTTTAATCAATGGTCTCGAGAGGGGGTTGGATGACTTGGATTGGCTCAGCAGGACCCCTCTCTTTTGCTGAGACTCAACTTTTACTGGATAATTAGAAACAGTATGAGCCTCACCACCTCAGTAGATCATAAATGGTTCTGAAGGCGTCTGGGACGTTTCTGTGGAGATATCCTTGTTCTTCCAAGTTACATAGGCTCCTCCATAGCCTGATAAACTAGAGATGACGGTGGAGGAGTGAGTGATGGGAAAGAAACTGGTGGCGTTGGGGAGACCACATCAAAAAGAAGATGTACGAGACACGTCGTCAATGCTTCTGGAGTCTGAGATAATAAGTTGCAGCTAATGACTGCAACTCCTCCAGGGATCAAGGGGGATCCCTGGTTGTTACTTCATCCTTAGTGTCTTCAGAAAGAACCTGATAGAAAGCCTCACACAGAGGTTCCTTATTCTACTTCCATTAAGAAGCGATGGTGTGGAAGTCAATCATATTGTTCCTCTTCCTCTCTGCAGTTCCCATAACTTCCCTCTTTCAGTAAGCAAGAATATAACAAATGCCACTTGACATCCTTCAGTGGGAAATGAAGAGGGCTGAAGTTCAAAATGAATGAGCATTGGGAAAGGAAGGCTAGACACTGAGAAGGCTCACCCTTAAAATGCTCTGGTGGTATCAGATGAGGTCATGAGTAGGGGACACCTGATATACAGGCGCTGTTAACTGAGGACCGCTCAGCTTAAGCCTGAGGAGTGTCAGGCAGATGAGAAAATCCAATGGACAGCCAAGGGTTCAAAACTAGAATGGCAACAGGCAAACTTGATCTGACAAGGGCAAGACAAACCTCGTGTTCATGAAAAATCAAACGGGGCCGAAAAATTCGCTTGGTACATGGAATAAATGCTGGAACTCTGTAGTAAAGCAATCAGATGATCTAGCACAGGAACTGAGCTGAGTAGGGTTTAAATATACAAACAGGTGAGTGGCATGAGGTTATTGAGCGCAGCTGGGAGTCATTAATGATTACGAACCATGCCAAAATCGCAACTATGACATACATAGCCGAACATTCTTACTTTGTACAGCATTCCTAAAAGAGACATGTCACACTCTTGAAATTGCATACTTTTTTGTAAGAAACCATCTTTAAATAAAAAAAGGAATTAATAATAACAGTAAATCTACAATGAATACAATTTACTAGAATTTACTAGAATTTACTAGATTTACTAGAAATAAATCTTTTTTCTTTTTATATTCTATTTTCAGATATATTGCTTTTAATTTTTACTTCTAATGGAGTAAGTTGCTTCCAGGTTAAAGGAAGATTATCACACCCTATCTTCAGCTTACTCTGTAGTAAGTGCACTGTGCACTAAAAGTCCACTAAAGGAAAATTACAGTGAAATGTTGCTGGCAGAGATGAACTGAAGCTGCTGCTTCCACCAAGTCGATGACAAGCAGTCTGTGCAGAGGTTATATGTTAAGGTAATAGTCCCTGGTGATCTTCTATAGCCAACTCTGGAGTTAAACAGTCTCCAGTGTCCAGCAGAGCCTGACATAAGCACACAGAGCACAACCTCATTAAGAAGTGACCTTTGACCTCTGCTGCCTCTGAGGCTGCTGAGCTCGACAGATGGTTCAAGTATTTTGGCTTATTTCTGTTTGCTTTAGGACTGCAGCTTGCCCTCGTTTATTTCCAAACTCCTTTATCATTTCATTAGCTGTTCAGTCCTCCTCCACAGTGCCTCCCTGTGAGAACAACTAACCCTTGCTTACAAATCAAACCCTCCTCCCCCTATATTTCACACATTGTTGGGTGAGGATAACTTGTGATCCACAGCCAGCACAAAAAGTATAACACTATCTATATCATAAAGTGGTGTCTGGATGTTTGACAAGGAAAGGGAGAATTTAGTGATTAAAGGATTATTTCAAGCCTGAAGTCAGAAAATCTTCTGTCCTATCCTTACACCTCTGCTGAGGAAGGTTAACATGGTATGGTAATGATGGCAATGCATTAGCTGTTAACTCATTGGCTGCCAAAGACGTCTATAGACGTCAATTCAAATACAACCATTGACTGCCAAAGATGTCTATAGACGTCTTTCATGTTTTTCAACGAGAGTGGCTTGGGGGACGATCTGCTAAAGATATCGGCTTCTAGACAGAGTATGTACTAACAAATTGACCCTCTAGGTAGCAGTGCCACTTTTGATGGGAGATGAGCATATATTGTAGGCAAATAAGAAAAACGTAATGGTTCGCTATGCGAAAAATGGCGCCGGTGAGACGCAAGTCAAGGAAGAGCGGAATAAGGTAGAAACAAATTTTTTTTCCTGATGAAAGAAGAGAGTCTACTCTTTCTTTTGGTGTCTTCGGTGTTTATATAGTCATAGCACAAAGTATTCTGTGGCTCTTGAAAAATCTGTCAAAATGCTCAAAAAACTCTGGCAGTATGGGACTCTGTTCTGAAAATGGCTGGCAGTCAATAAGTTAAACAGATGTTTGGCTCTGCTGTGAGGTTCCAATAACAGGCTGTAATCCCATCATTGCTGATAATAATGGATTATGATGCTGCCTCTGCATAAAAAAGTTTTATGGCACATCCAACATCCTTTCTGCAATGTGATTTAATCCCTAAATTTTTAAACTCAACCTCTGCATTGTCATTTTTCATCTCTCACAGTACTCATCAAAAATTTGCTTTGGTAGCAAAACCATTCATATCTCAATGAAAATATCCATCAAAACTATTTACATATCTGTATGTTCTTGTTTAAGAGGGCATTCTGGACTAGGTAATTAGTTTTATTAAAATGATCTTTAGAACAGAAAAGTAGTTGTATCAGCTTTAGATATAGACATCGTTTGAACATTCAGATAATTCCTTACAACAAAACTCTACACTGCACCACTTCAGGAGTATGGTGCTGAGTAAATCTGGTTCATGACAAAAGTGAGTGGTAAATGACTGTATCAAAACTTGGACTTCCTTCAGTTGATAAAATATACATTTTAAGAACTGTCTGGTGCAAATGCAACAGGGTCACAAGCCTCACAGTAGGAGTGTTCCTGGTTCAAATTCTGAATAGAAGGCCTTTCTGTCTTGAGTTTGCATGCTTGTTTGTTTGGGTATTCCTAAAAAAATTTAGAAATATGCATGTTAAGTTAATTGATGACTCCGAATTGACCCTTAGAACCTTGGGGTGGTGTGAATGTGGTTGTCATGGTTTTCTGTCAACTTCTGTCTCAGTGGTCCTGGACTGGCAATCTGTTAAGGGTATACATTTGCCTCTCGTCCACTGACAGCTGTGTTAGGCTTCCAAAAAAGAATTTAAAAAAGGAGAACAAAATATTTTCTGTCATCAATTTGTCTATCCACTTCAATATGAACTTCACTTAAAGAAAAATATTGTAAGTAAATAGGGTGGCGTAGTTAGCACCATCGCCTCACAGCAAGAGGCTTCCTGGTTCGAGTGCCCTTGGGACCAGGAACCTTTTTGTGTGGAATTTGCATGTTTTCCCTGTGTCTATGTTGGTTCCCTCCAAGTGCCCTGGTTTCCTCCCACTGTCCAAAAACATGCATGTTAGGTCAGTTGAGTGAATGTCTCTGATTAGCGACCCGTCCAGAGTGTACCCCATATCTCGCCCCTTGTCGGCTGGAATAGGCTACAGATTGTTAAAATGACAATAAACGTCAGTGTCAACCATTTGCTACATGATCATTATAAGTGTTGACACATATCACTTAAACTAACATACATGTCCAGATTTTTTTGTGGTACAATTTTAATCTATTTGTTTGACCAACGTGAAATCTTAAAAAGTAGACATATTAAACACCTTATCCAAACTATCCTAATATGACTAAAGACAAGGGTACCTACACACTTCTTGCATATGACAATCTATTACATGACATCTATTCCCGTCATATCTGCACACTAAGACTGATTCAAATGAATCATTGTGGATTTTTAAACAGTTGTCAGGCAGATAATATTTCAAACTTCTCAAACTTAATGGACATTGGACTTATCTGTCATGGAATGAAAGGGAGATGAACTGAATTGCCGCCGTCAACTATGACATAACTTAAACAAGATGGAATCGACTGGTTTGGTGAAAAAGGACAATATAATTTAAATTGAAAGCTTTTCTTTATGGCATTTCATCATGTGTTCGACAGTATGTTTCACAAGTTGGAACTAAACTCTAACTTTAACAGAAATTCAGATCCAAGCCATTAGAAAATAAGAGTTAGAATAGGTAATCTAATCTAATCTAATCTAATCTCTGAAGTACAGGCCCTGAAACATTGATATCTATTACAATGTCCTTGCTATCCTTTGACTCAAACTAAGAGTAATGATGTCAATATTAGTTGGTATTATCATCCTAACATTAGTGAGTGAGCCAGTGTTGTGAGGACCTGCAGCTGTCCGATTGGTGGCTGTGAGTTGGCGAGCTAGTGGATGGCACAGCTCACAACCAGACTGGAAAAACAAGGTGACATGAGGTCAAGAGATTAACTGAGTTCAGTTTCCCCTTGGTGTAAACTGCCAGGAATTTAAGCTTGTTGGGGGGAAATAGACTATCTGAAAAATACTGTTTCACTTTGGGTGTTTGAACTTGTCGGCCCCTCAAAGACAATGGTTAATAGAAATAAAATCATGTATAAATTTTAACCAACAGATTTGAAAGGATTTCAAAACATGTGAAAAAAGAAGTACATTTTTGTTAGTTTCCAATTGGCATATGAGTTCATTAATCAGTCACCTCTGCCTCTATTACGAATGTTAGCTTGAAACTGATGGATGAATGATTATTAATGCTGAATGTATACATAGGATGTGTGGACTTCTACTCCTTGATGAAGACTATAACGCCTTGGCATTGACATAGAATATTTATTTACAGTGATACTTTATGAGCCTCTTAAAGAAAAAAACTTTAAAAAAACATTGGAAAGCTGGAACGTATCCCTCTCTCCCTCTCCCTCTCCCTCCCCCTCCTAGAGTTTGGAGAGAGTTTCCAGCAAAGTCCTCTAGAAAGATATTCAGAAATTCCTCTGCCTTTCTTTTTGTTCTCTGTCCAGATGATCCCAAACTGCTTCATTAATGTTAATGTCAGGCTCTGTGGAGGACTCATCCTTCCATAAGAACATACTTATTCATCAATTAAAAAATATTTTTTTGGGCTGCCACCTCAAGTCTTGAGTTTCCTCATTTTCTTTTAGAACAAACATGACACCATAATAAGACAACCAAAGTGTTTTGCTAATAGCTCCTTTGAGAATCTCCTTGCTAATAGTGTTTTATGTCAAACTTTTTCAAAGACAGAACTAAAGAAATGGGATGGAAAGTGCCTAAAGGGATAACACTGTATCTTTGCTAAATAGTTTTTTTGGTTTAGACAAAACAAAAGTTCATCCCTTGACTTAGGGACTTTTTTCATATGTTGGAATATTTCATAGGGGAGTGCTGTGTGGTTTAACAAACAAAACAATATCTCACCCTGAAAATGGTCAGGTACAATGAATGGATTGATATTGACTAGAGAAAGCAGCCAATGTCCAAAGAAAATTAAAGAATGTCTGCAGAACTGTTAGCGTCTACGGGGTTGATCAAGACCTCTGCACAGCATTGGAAATGTCATGTATAGTGTTTTTTTTTCAAAAACAAAAATGTTTTTTGTTTCATCAATGATAGTGGAACAACAAATGTTAAATTAATAAAATCTTGAAAAATAGATAAAATAGATATGAGACATACAAAACAAGTTTGAAATTTGGGGCTTTTTCATGATATTTAAAATAGAAATAAGCGTAGGTGTTGATAAAAATATGAATCTTGGTCCATCCTTCACCATGTGTCAGCATGCTTACAGGTAAACAAGCCTAAAATGATTTACTGTAATTTGACAACAAGATTGAGAAGCTAGTAGTTTTATAGAACAAAGACATTTTTAAAGGTCAATCCTTTCCTTTGTTAGGGCTTGAGGGTTGGGGGGGGTGCTCTGTGTTGCACAGCTGCAGGGCATCACTCACCTTGGGTGGTTTGAAGGGGTAGTCCGGTGTAAAGGCAATGTCCAGGAAAAACACTCCTCCTTCGTACACAGAGCCTGGTGGGCCCAGAATCGTTGACCTCCACTCATAGATGTTGTCTCCTTTAGGCCCAGCGCTACATTGAAAAAAAATAAAACAAACAAGGAGGAGATGAAATTCAATCTGCCATAAGCTCTAACAGAGGAGAGGCACTCTGAGAGTGAGAGCTAATTCTCTTTGTAGCAGCCAGCCAGTAAATAAATGAAATGTGTGATTATCTTTTGTTAAATCAGCCTCACAACGCTTGAGTTTAAACTTCTTATCCATTTGGAAGATTAGGAAACATGCCTACAGTTTGTGTAACAAAGACTGCATTTGTAAGAAAGGAAAAAACAAGCTATCTATATTACTTATGTCCCTGGTGTGTGTATGCAATCATACAAGACAAACCCCTCAAACAAGAAACACAGACACATAAACAGGAAGGTGTTGAGAACTGTTTTCTCACTGCTTGTTGGCATTTCACTGCAGGGGAACTGGCTGCTGCCGAGCTCCATTGTCGGCTTGATTATTGCTCCTCACATACAGGAACAAACACACATTCACACAGCTGTCGGAGGAGAGGGACTAAACCAATTCCATTTTCTGCTGGAATTAGGCCAGATGCCCCTATCGGTTTCTCGTATTACTTTTACTTTCATCATTTACACAGCAGAGAGAGAGAGAGATTGAGAGAGATAAAGAGAGTGTGTGACTGTGTGTGTGTGAAGTGCGTAAATATAAGATAACAGTGAGTGGAGTTGTTCATGTAAAACAGCAGCCGGTCATAAAGCACGGAATCACAGCAGACCCATTTCTCGTCGGCGTGTGTTTGGACACAGGGAGGAATTACAGGAGCGGGCTGGAGAAAGGATGCCAACGTGTCCTCCTGGATGTATAAAAATAGCCAGACAGCGGTAGTATGCCCGGGCCGGCGGTGGACAAGTGAGCCAGTAAATGGCTACGCTCAGCATGAAATGCCTGTTGGGATTTCTGGAAGAAATCTGTGTTTGTGTGTCAAATAGGTTTTCAGAGGCAGAAGTTACAAACCAGCATTGGCTGCTTTAGATCAGCTACAAATTTGTGTCGTTTAGGCCCAGGTGACACTGACTTTTTAAGGTGACATAAACAAGATATAAAATAAAACAAAGTTGTTTGATATTACACTCCATAATTTGAAAGCTGCGCCAGTTTTCCTCTTCTAGCCTAAAACCTCTACCTTTCATATTTAAGAAAAGGCAACTGAGAATGTTACATGTTGAAAAGAAAATCCACTAATGTAAAAAAAAAAAAAAAAAATTCTTGTTTTAGGTGGTTTTCATCTGTTTTAAAAAAGACTGAATTTCCCTTGGTGGAAATGAACATTTTTAGTGAAGCACAACTGAACTGGCAAACAGAAACTCCTGTGACTGATTGATATCTTCTCAAATATAAATATCTAAGAATTTCAAAGAAGAAAGTATCTTCTGGAGTATTTTATATAAGCTATTTTTTCATCTTCCACTTGTGTTTCCATTGAGGACAACCGCTTGGTAATTATGTTTTTATTCAGTCAGTGGAGACATGTTTGATTCACCATTCTATCTCGTTATTTTCCTACAAATTGTTCTACAGTAGTTATTCCTTGTAGGAAACAAGCCAGTAATTACTGGCAACACAGACTTAACCTTCTTACTCACCCATAACTTTACATGTTCATAAGACTAAAGCGTATGCTTACAAAATACATTGCAACGCATTAATTGTTTTCCTGTTTTTTTTCCACTTTACATACGTTTTTGTGCATAAAACTACTCCCGCATACTTCATCCGATTTCAGCCACTGAGGATGAAGGTCAGACTAAGCAGCTCAGTCATGAAGTGTGCTATTTTTTGTGGTGTTCATGTGTCTTCAACTTTATGAGGTATTAAGCTTTTTATTTGATTTTTTTTGTCCGGTAGGGAAGTAGAAGAGTGACATTTTTTCCTAATTGCTGCCGTTTGGGTATTCGTGTCTCAATTGAAAAATGAAAGGCATCTATGCCTTCCTCAATCCCTCCTTGCACTCACAGTTCAAGGGTTTTATGATAGGACTTATAGTTTTTGAACAGTGGGCATTAGTTTGAGGGAAACTTTTCCTCTAAACTGCTGGCAGTGTTTTCTGTGTCACACAAGTGTAACTTGTTCCTCGATGACAGCACAGAGCTACAGTGTTTTCTTTCTCTCCGGGTGAGGTTAGCTTTGGCCACCATATGACTCAAATCTATTGGAAGGTTGTTGCCCAATGAGCTCTAAGAATTAACTGTCTATATTAAAAATGAGAGTAAGTTCAATTGCATTAGTGTGACCACTTGTGACACCAGGTAGTGAATTGCAATAGGTGTTGGACTGCTGCTCAGTAGTTCTAGGTTAAAATCCAGCTCAGATAGCATTTCACTTTAAGCTTCAAACAATGCTTAAATTACACTTTTTCTTTACAGTCTATACGTATTATACTTCAGTCAACTAAATTTAACTCATTTATAATAATCTTGAAAAACGTATTTCAACTAAATCCCTTCCTTACAGTTCTACTAGATTAAATTCAAATGCCCCTGTGCCCCCATTAGGGAATAAGAGGTTCCAATAATGGATGGATGGATAAATTCAAATGCAGAGGGGGCAACTCATTTCATTCTGTGACCTTTGACCTTTCCGTCCAATCTCTTTTTGTTTCTATTACAAATTGAAGTAAGTGAATTTAACCCATAAAGTTCAACCTGCAATGTCATTCAAATTATTTTAGGATTCCAGTCTTGTGACGTTTCAATTATTATATTTCTTTAAATTTTTATGTGAGACTGACAGCTGAGCTGTCAACAACAGTCACACAGTGATTAAAAAAGTGAAAAAAGGGGTTTGAACTGAATAAAACTGGGAGTGAAGTGACCACATTAAACAGGATGAAGTTAAAACTTCATACCATACACAAAACACAATTATGGCACAATTATGTTCGAACTCTGTGGTTTTAGTACCTTTTACATGCTTTCCTGCTGAGCTCCTGTGTGTTCAGTCATGTATAACTTAGTTTAGTTTGTTTTATACAGCTTAAATAAGATGCTAATTTATCATTGAACTGCTAGGTCATTTATTCAAATCCCCACACTGAAGACTTACATTGCTTACACTGCTTACATTGATCTGAGAAACCACAAAATATTACAAATTCGTCATCTTGGTTGTATTAAGACATGGTAATACTGATAACAGTTTTATGTTGTACGATGCTGGTTTTTTATATAAATCTGTGTGCAATCTATAAAGGCACAGATTCACTCTGTTTTTACATTTGTTGCTAGGTGAACTGCTTTCTTAAAGGAATCAATCTTAGACTATAATTGTTTGTGTTTTGATCTACCCATTTCATTTTGTGATCCGTCTTTGTTTGGCACTTTGTCTGTTGCTGTTTTATATTGACACAGAACTGTAATGTGTGCCTATATATAAGCTACGTGAGTAAGCAAACTATTAGACTGAGAGAAATGATTTAGCACAGCGCTCAAGTATCACACAGCTTAACAAAAGAGAATCGTTAAAAGACCCAAAACAAGCAGTTTTAGAATAGCTGCCTAATTAACAACTTCCTCTATCATCCATAATGTGCTAAATATGATGAGTAAACACATCAGTTCTGTTCTTCATCTTGTGTAATTTTGATTAATACTAGGACAAATGAACCACTGTAGGCTCAGTCCTCAAATTACAAGTACTGGTCTTGAAAAACCCCCATCATTAGTCAAACCCAATAAGAGGGTAGATATTACAAATAGTCCTTCAGGCCTTCGATGCTTGGCCAACGGCTCATTTTTCTCTCTGCTAAACTCACACAGAACAGTCTGGAGCATCTGGAAGTGTTTAGAACTTTGCCAGCACTGCCCTCTTTTCCTTCTCCCACAGCTTGGTACGACTTGCTCTGACAGGAGGACAGATTTGGGCTCCTGCCAACCATCCATTATTTTGAGTAAATCTTGGATTTCTTCAAAACATACCATTACTATTAAAAAAGCAGGAAGAGAAAAAAAAAGTTGTTTGTAACGACAGACAGATGA
The DNA here is from genome assembly GCA_013363375.1 of Menidia beryllina. Lineage (NCBI taxonomy): Eukaryota > Metazoa > Chordata > Actinopteri > Atheriniformes > Atherinopsidae > Menidia > Menidia beryllina. The sequence continues at coordinate 6,134,668 of JABUIW010000025.1, read as the reverse complement.
CAATGATGGACTCTGCTATTAGCCATGGTCCCGATTTCCTTAACAGAAGCTATTTATAAGGAGTGTAGAGAAAGCACGAGTAAACAGTCACCATGAGGGATTTTGCTGTTTTTCTAGGAAAGGCAGTGTGTTTACAGGTTTTTTCTGTAGTTTTTTAAAGTTTTTAAAACAAAGATAGGATGATTAAATAATTTTCCATTGCCAGCAGAACCATGTTAATTATCGGTGATCTGAGGGTGTTTTCAGTAATTACAATTACATCACACATTTAAAAATCCGTCAAATTAATCCCTGATAATCTGCAAATTGTTGTTGCTCTTAAGAGCTTCCATCTGACACGTTACAGTCACGGAATGTGGGTTTCTGTTAAAATTAGCAGTTTCAGTTCTTGGCCATGACCCCAGCACCCACAGTGAAAACAAGCATGTCTTTACAGCACGTAGAGTGCTGCCTTAAAACTATGCAAAATAACAAAGCAGCAATTCTTGGTCCTTCATCAGTTTCAGTTTTAAGCAAACAGAAAGCTGTTTGTTTCCCGTATGATATAGAGTGTACTAGTGGCTGGTAGTTTTATAGATAGAACACACTAGCCCTTAAATGGACAACTGACCATTCCAGGGTCTGCCAGTCTCTTGCCCAATGAACATGTCATCATATATTGATATGGTTGCTTTAAATCATGACTTGACAAAATGTGAAATAAGTATATGGCAAAGATGACAAATACTTAGGTTATTAGGATTTTCTAAAAAAAAAAAAAAAAATCTGTGCCAGTGGTGTGGTGGTTAGCACTGTCGCCTCCCAGCAAGAGGGTTCTGGGTTCGAATCCCGGGGGAACCAGGACCCTTCTGGGTGGAGTTTGCATGTTCTCCCTGTGTCTGCGTGTGTTCTCTCCGGGTTCTCCGGCTTCCTCCCACAGTCCAAAAACCTGCATGTTAGGTTGATTGGAGATTGGGGAAATTGCCCTTAGGAGTGAATGTGAGTGTGAGTGGTTGTTTGTCCTTGTATGTCCTGTGTGTGGCCCTGCGATGGACTGGCAGACTGTCCAGGGTGTACCCTGCCTCTCGCCCGTTGACCACTGGGATAGGCTCCAGTTCCCCCCGCAACCCCAACAGGGAATAAGCGGTATTGATAATGGATGGATGGAAAATCTGTGCCATGTAATGGTGGATAAAGGAAGAGAGGTGTAGCAATAATAGCTTGCGAAAAAGGTAAAGTCAGTTCACTTGTTTGGGAACACTGGTTTTGAATAAATAGACTTGGATAAAAAAAAGTATGCTAAATCTGCTAATGGTGGAAGCTTGCCAAATATTTTTTACCACTCTATCACCGAATGACTAATAACCAACTGATGAAGACACAGAATAGACAAAACCCTATCAAACACGACATTCATGATCAACAAAGAGTGATGCTGTCAATCTCCAATATTCCACGGCCTGGAGAGGAAGAACCCAATCTTAAGACATGACCCCAGCTATAGCAGTTGATATGCAATACCGTCATGCCACAATTTCATGAGAGTGGCTCTGACAGAGATGTACAAGCAATGTTGTGAAGAAGTGGTTAAAGGTGTGACCACAGCAGACTATTTCACAATAACAACCAGCCACACTATGAAGTCTTACATCAGCCTAACGGTTCATTTCAGTGACTTTTGCAGCACTTTTTTAGTTTAGATTAAGTATCTCAATTACAATTCCTGCATTTCTTGAATATTGGCAGAACATTCAGCCAGACAAATAACAATTTCATCACAAGTCAAATGCACAAGCTGCTCATATTAATATCAACCATGTCCAAAACACCAGGACATAGTGGCTGCAATATTTTTAGAGATAACTTGGACCAGTTAGCCTTTTTTCTCCAGAGAAGGCAAATCAGGGGAGGTTTTTTCTCAAAATTCCATTTCCTCATTATAACCCAATTTAAAAAATAACATTTTCAGAGCTAATAGCATGATGTTTAGTATATTCAGAATGTATTCACTGTTCCTAAAGGCCTCCTTCACTTGACACAAAGGGATCTGAATATATACAAATATCAAATTCAAATCTTATCTTACTAGCAGCAGCTCAGCACACAGTCAGTTCCTGTCTTATACCCCTTTTTAAGGTTTATGTTGGTCACTGGGGGGGGTGAACTTTCACAAGGCGGTAGCTGCCTTTTGTGCCACAGACCTCACCGGAAAAACAAAACTGACTAATTGTCACATCAAAAAGATACTGCAGAGATGTATGTGTCACATACGGCCATGTTTGTTTACAATCGAAAAGTCTGGTGGCTGTTTTTTTTTTTCCTGTGAGGTGTCCCAGCAGTTCCCTTCAGTTCACACTCAGAAACATACTAACGGACACATTCGAACAAGCAGACGAGCAGCACAAGTGGGGCCTTGTTGTGCAGCAGCAACAGCTGGGGGCGTTCAGCTGAAGGGCATCCCCACAGTGTTTTTTCACTTTTCCTCACACCCCTCTTCAGCCTGTTTGGGAAATGATGGAATGTTATGATATCATAAATGTAAATTAGCCTTCGTCAGATTCATTTTAAATGAATGAGACTAAGTTTAAGCACATCTTAAATGTCTGGTTACAAAAAAAGATATATCAACTCGTACGCTTGTAATAAAATGCTTGTTTCCAAGTGACACACAGAGGCTTTCCTCTCCACCTGATCTTCAATTGATAAAGCAATGTGTGTTATCAATTTATGTTAAAAAATGCATTTATAACTACAGTCAGGCTAGCCCCCTGGCTATAACACAGAGAAAATTAATTTCGGAGCTCCGACAGAAATCAATGCTTAGAGAGTTGGCCTCTGGCTCCAAGGTTACATTACAACATTTCATACAATCCAAGCTGGAATTTACAATAGTGAGCGGTGAGTAAATTTAGGGTCAGAATTACTCAAAACCAATGTCTCTAGAGAGGAGGCAGATGATGTTTAAACAAATAAATGTAATCAATAACTGTTTATTTCACAGAAGGAGACATAAAAGCTTTAAATTGATTTTGCTTTCTTTGATAAATATATATTGCATCTTCACAGAGCAATTGAATAAAAAAAAACAAAAAAACAACTTCTAATAATATTTACTTGAAGCCTTTTTATTCAATAGAAAAGGTCTTTACAACTCAGCGTAATGTGAGATTTCTGAACATTTCTGGTGTGAACAAAGTTACCGTTCATATGCAAATCCAGCTTCCACAACACTGTCAGCTCTGTGCAGAAGCAACTCACTGTGTGTGTGTGCTCTTTAGCGGTTGGCATCGAGCTTCATCAGTGAGAAAAGCTGCCAGCTGTATAATGTAAGTTGGATGGATGAGCTGGATGTAATCTGTTACATCCAGATTACATCCAGCTCATTACTACAGATTTATTTTATACTGAGATTAAGTAAGGAAATGTCCAAGTTGAAAATTCAGGTTTGGGCAACCAAAAATAGGTCCATCAATGAGCCATGGCTCTCATCTAGGTGCTATTAGGTGGACATATAGGTCAGGGATTCTCAAATTTTTAGCCCATGACCCTAACATTAACAGTGCAAGAAAATCGTGACCCAAAAGATGGATAAAGTACATAAAACATCAAACTTCCGTACCAATTTATACTGTTCCTCAATAAAAGAAGTCAGAAAGACATGATTTTTTTGTTTTCTTAGAGTTTATGGTAATCTTGTATCTTCTTATATCTTATATCTGTTTACTTCCATCTTTTTAAGTACTCGGAAAAATACACGTTCCCCCAATTTATATAAATTTCATCCATTACAATTTTGTTAGTTAGAAGTGAGCTTGAATCAGGACTGCAACAAAAAAAGGGAAGATAAAAAAGAGGCATTTTAAGAATGTCTGGAACTGATAACGGTCAAACCCCTGGAATGAACTTATGCTTTGTGAATTCACAGCAATAAACACTTAAAATCTCAAAGCTGCAGTTGCTGTCACTTCTTTGACAGGACTTAGGTCAACTGTACTCTCTTAATTTAAAGACACCTGTAATTACAACTGTGAATTTGTGCGGTAATAATATTAATAAATATATTTATATTTGATCTTAGCTGAGATGGTGGACTTCATTTATCACTTCGCCCCTAAATGTAGATCAATCAATAAAAGCAGAACTTACCTACATTGGATCACACACACTAATTCAGTAGTGAGATTGTGAGGATATTCAGAAATTTGCCTCACAAAAATATTAAACCTTTTTATCTATATTTACAATGATATTGGTTTTACATTATGTAACTTAAATGGCTTTGCTGTCCACTTGGCACATTGGGCATCTTCTCCAGTCTATTTTTTTTCAGAAAATGACACCGTGCAAACACTTATGGATTGTAAACAATTCTGTTCTTTGAATGCTAATTTGGGGGTATGACTTCAACAATAGATCAAAACCTCAAAACACAAAACCATGATCTTTCTTTTTTAGGCTATCTTGTTCTGTGATTCTAACCCTTTAGAGTTCTCAGTATGTTTACTTACAGTGCAGTTTGATGCTTTTGACATTTAAGCATCCTGCCCACAAACACACTATTATTGGAGAAACACCTCAGCTTTGTTTTTTGCACTTAAGGGCACACTGTAAATGTCAATAACTCCCTGGGAGTGAGCAGAGGATACGCCACACCAACCTATTACAAACAAGAAAGTAAGGGAAAAGGCTAACAAAAAAACAGTTTGTTGGAAGAAATTCAATCAGTGACGAAAAAGGGAACACAGGCATTTCAGAACTTTAGACAGGTGTTATTTGTTTGAATTATTGTGTATATAATTCTGCATGGGACCTTTGTTTTTTATTCAAACTCGACAGTCACCTATCAATGATTTGACCTTTTTCATCATTGGCCTAAAAAATAAGCAAATGTCTTGTTCTACTGGGGGACTTAAATCCTCATGTGTTTTGAATGTGGACATAAATAAACTACTTTGCCATGATTAGGGGACTTTGCAAATGCTATACAAATGACTTGCAGACAGGGAAATAAAGAAAACTTTAGAAATGATGTGGTGTCAATTAAGGGTTGGACATTTGTTGAATTTCAACTGAGCCACAAAACAAAGTTCTGTGAAAATAAGACAGGATTAAGCTTTTATTAAGCAACACAGAAAAAATATTCCATCTAATATTATAAAAGTGACACATAAATATTTTTATAATACAATATTATGCTGGTAAGAATAACTGTATAATTATTTTGATTAATTATTATCTTATAAAATAATATCATAAATCAACTTACTAATGTATGTACTTAATGTATAGAAAATCAAGTTGAAAAATTCAGGGAAATGTTTATTTTGTACACTCCATATAATCGATGCATTTTAAGTCTTTAAAGAAAAAATTACAAATATTTACAAAAAACATTTCAAAATGATTACAAAAATCAACAATACTTTGGTTAATATTTGTGTTTGCAAAAACTAATTTAGTGTTCTTATATTTGAAAATCTACAGCGATAAAGAGTCAGGTGACTTCCCTTTGCAGGTTTTGCTTGTTTATAATTACCAAGGATCAGCAAAGCCAACTTGTACGATAAACAAAATGTAACTCACAAAATCACTTTAAGACCACTTATGCTATTATTGATTAAAAAAAAAAACAACTCAAGGCTGTAATGAAGTCATTACTCAGTTAACTAACCTTACTATTAAATGTGTAAACTCTGTGTGTGCGTTCTGGGTTAACAGGGTTGCTGAAGGAAACACAACAAAAAAAAGTTTTAGAGCTTACTTCAAACCATGCTGAAACTTGTATACTTGATCTCTTATGACTGATGCTTAACGACACAACAAGCCGACACGCTTTTAAGTATTAAAACTTAAGGCTTGATAAAAAAACGGCATTGAGGCTAGGTAATTTATTTGTTAGTATTGACTGCCATCTATTCATAGTCACTGCTGTCAAGGTGTGTGCTTGTATTCCTGAATGCTGTTCTTCATAGCTAAAAAGGATGTCAAAGCCTCATTAGCAAACGCTTAGAAGCAGTGTCACAATTTCTTTTCATGAAGGGTAGATCAAGGTCTTTGGTAAGAATCCACTGTAAAAAAGACATGCGTGAGCCTTTGTCCCTCTTCACTCTATCGATTCATGTGCTAACAAAGCACATGTTCATTGGGAGCGGAGGTCATAAGAGTAGGCAACAGAAGGGCTGATGGAATGGAAGTCAGGCGTGGTGTTACTCAAACACCCGCTAACCTTTGAATCAGCACTAAACCAACTGCACTGCATCCATTGTCTTGAACCTGTTGCCTAGCAACATTACATCCCTGCAGTGACTGTGGGTGCATGTGTACGTTCTAAGAAAAACTCTACACCATGGCAGTTAGAGATAGAGCTGTGCTTTAGTCACCTAAAAAAATTAACAGCCACAACTTTAACAATTTATCAGTGATTTAATATTCATGTAAATTATTTGCAGTTGTGACCTACACTTAAGGCCCAAGTGCTGTTCATGTAATTATGTTTCAGAGGGTTCATTCTGTTTACTCTTTGTAGGATTTAAAAAAAATCTTTTTTTTCCCGTACAAGGCACAACTAAACAGGTTATTTTAGGTGAAATCCTGGGTAAAGCCACTTCCACTAACACAATGCCAAAGAGCAAAAAAGGCATAAAGAAAATAAAAAGGTAGTTGTGTCTGCTCGTTGATTAGGGAAGGGTTATCAGAGGAGGATATTTCCAAACTGATTGGAGTCTATCTTTCTACCATGCAAAAAAAAAAAATTGTCAACAAGACAGTGTAATACCCCCCAGCATGTTCATACATTGGTTTCGGAGTCTGAAGACAACTAGTTAAAAGTTAACACTTAAAACACTATGGTCAAAAGTATGAACAAGTATGACTTGTTTGACAGGGGCTGTGGGGAAAAGTCTTTGTAGCATAGAAAGAAGAAAGAAGACAAAAACGTGGTGTCTTTAACCCTGTAATGCCAAATGTATCATTTTTTATACATACGGTTTCTGAAATGTTTTGCGTCTGACACCTTTTGCATAATTTATTGGTAAAAACTTTGCTCAAAATCCTATTGTACACAATCAGATACACCTGATATCAGGGGGCAGAAGACTACACAAAAAATAATCTTGACTTATCGCATAGTAATAAATTATTAATATTAAAAATGTATTTCTGTTTTTTCTTTTAACATATTTTGTTAAAAGGCCAAATAAGGAATTCAAACAAAAAAAAAGTAATTTTCTGTTTTGTTTTAGTCTTGGATCAGGCTTTAAAGGGTTAAGCTGAGTATCACTATGATCAACTGTCAACTTAAAGAGCAAATACTGCAAATGTACAGCTACATATTATTAAAGCAAAGACTACTAGAGCAGATGGGAAAAAAATAGGTCTTAAACATTTACCTTCATAGTCATAAACTCCAAATAGGTTCTTTGGGGACAAATAAGCAAATACAATGAAGATATCAAATTTGGCAACATTACATTACATGACAGGGCTCAAGAGGCAGTTAACTTCCTAAATGTTAATGGCAACTCATGGGCATGCCTCAAATCTACCTCCCTGCATGCTTGAAGTAAGACATGAGACCTGTATCAATAACTAGCACTTGAACTGGGCCATTCAGACTTCTTATGGTAAGTAGCAGTTGCTGGAAAAGAAGCTATCATCTCCAACTCAGTCACATCTCATTTAATCTTTATGATGGCTGTGACATAGCTAACAATTTACTTGGTGATTATCTGGTTCAGTGTAACAAAAAAGAGGAGATATGTTAATGTAATAAGCTCATTACGTAGTCATGAGACACAACATGAGTGGCAACAGAAAATGTCCCTTGTAAGACTGGTTAAAGATTATTATAGATCAGAAGACCACTTTAATACAATTACTATAGATTCAATCTTTACTTGGTTCAAGCTATGTTTTGGTTTTAGGAGTAAAAAGTGATTAACATGAATACTTGTTGCATCAGCTATATCGCAACTGAGTTTTAAAAATGATCTCATTTGTTGGGGCCTCCGATAGTCATAACATGAAAGGTTATGTGTTATACTGTGTATGGGTTACTAAACAATAAATTATAATGATGTTCTTACCAGGGAGTGTGCTAACTCTCCAAATTCATTGATTTTGGGTTTGGAAGGGAGTCTGGCTGTTTTTGCATCTACAAGCATCGGGGTCTCTGTTGTGCCAGAACTGTTAGGCTTTCACATTTGTCCAAAACATTTCGGACAAAAGCTCATTAAATCAAAATGTCAAAAAGCTCATCATAGAAATTTTGGACAAAATCCAATATTGCTATGGAGATTGGGAGGCACACAAGTAAATCAAAGGTGTAAAAAGGTGTCCACCAATTAAACTGAGACTTTTATCGAAGCTTAAAGAAGTAAATAATGACTTAACCACAGTGTGTCTAAAAACCCTTCAAACTATTTAATGAGTCTAAATTCTCAAATATTAGATATTGTTCAACACCACTTGCCCAACAGTGCAAAATAGATTAAATGTTAATTTGTGTTTGCAATTTAAGTCACAAAAATAGAAAATACAAATGACAAAATTTCAGAAAACCTGGCAATTTTTTTCTTCATTATAAATTACTTTCCTGCACCTATTCAATAGATGGAATACTGTATGAACTTATTACACTGCATATACAATGATTATTCAAACCAATGAAGGGGCTGGGATTTTTCCTAGTATCTCACTGTCCTAATCAGTAAAAGGAAGTCCGTTTATAATGGCTTTAACTTTTGCTGTGACCAGTAATCTCTCCCAATACTGAACAGAAGTGGTGATCACGAGCATACATGGTGGCACGGTGGTGTGGTGGTTAGCACCATTGCCTCACAGCAAAAAGGTTCTGGGTTGAAGTCCCCGAGGGAACCGGGACATGTCTGTGTGGAGTTTGCATGTTCTCCCTGTGTCTGGGTGGGTTCTCTCTTCCTTAGGAGTCAGTGTGAGTGTGCATGGTTGTTTGTCCTTGTGTGTCTCTGTGTGGCCGTACGATGGACTGGCGGACCGTCCAGGGTGTACCCTGCCTCTCGCCCATTGACTAATGGGATAGGCTCGAGTCCCCCCGCAACGCCATTAGGGAATAAGCTGTTACGAAAATGGATGGATGGATGGACAAGCCTACATGTCCAGCCTGTAAAACACTTCTGAGAGGTGGAATAAGTAAACAAACACAAACAGAGAAGAGCATATGACGCTTCATGATGTTTTTCTTCATGAAGACCCACAACTCCTGATATTATTCCTTCAGTCACGACAAATAGCACTGTATCATTCAATTCTAAATTTAAATCCTATATTATTCTATTTCTAAAGACTGAATGGTAAAATTGAACTGGAAAACAACATGGTTTTATATATACTAAAAAATCCTCAGCTCATAAAAATCTTATTCTATAAAACAGTCTGTTTAATAACACCATACAGCCAAAACATCCTCATACCAATTTTGTTCACCACTACTGAGTTTATTCAATCAGTAAAGAATGGTGGCTGCAACGTGAAATCATAATTTTAAGTAAATGGCCTTTAACCTGATTTGAACACCAGATAAATGGTGATGATGTCGGTGGTCACACTGCTCTCGACCGACAGAAAACTGCGGGTCATCTCCAAGTAAAAAAGAAGAAAGTGACACACAAAAAGTTAATCAAATATTGTTAACACGTCAGCCTTTCCCTGACATTCAGGAAGGTTTCAGGTGTTGTTTAACCTGCATGCTGCAAAGACACAGTGCTTCCAGGGTAACTTTTCCTTGTGGCATATTTTTTTTTTTCTTTAAAAAAGAAGAAAAGAGGCACTGATAATTCATGGCTGTTAGAATATTATTATTGTTTGTCAGTGCTCTTGTAAGAGTCGGTATTTTTTGGGCAGTTTAACTTGACTGCTTTTCCTGTCAGTCACATTATGGGCATGCAGCTAAATCTGTAGTTATTCTTCATGGCCTTAATTGCAAGGTTTGGAAAATTAGACACCTGCCAGTGTTCTGTAACTTTACAAAATGTGTACTTTGTCCTTTCATCACTTTCAAAACAATCGGTATCAGTATTATGTTCCCCACTGACAGAGAAGATTGGACGTTTTTAGAAGAATCTCTGTTTGAACAGTAACTAAATCCACTACAGAGAGCTCAGTCTTTGATTGTTGTCTTGTGCTTGTGTCATGTATGAATGATGCGTGGGTCTGTCCTTCTTTCCGTTTGCCTGTAATCTTTACTGGAAAGCCACCTAAACCGTGCTGGGCGGAATCGTGTAGGGTTTAGTAGGCACTAATGATAAAAACACCATAAGCTATTACTTTTCCATCAAGAGCAGCATACACAGATAAACACTCATCAAGGACACAGAGATCTGCTGACTCATCTTGCTCATGTCCTGAGCAACTCCTTAGAGTTGTTGTCTGCAGAGTTAACGGCAGAAATGAACACATCCTCTGTGGGAGCACATCTGAGGTAAATCATCACGTTACTGTAAGAAGAACGAAACAAACAGTCAATAAACTCCTTTCAAAACTTGAGTATTAATACATTTGCATTTATAACAGGCACTGCATATAGCCTAATGAGTAAAGACTTTGTGTGGGCACATAAAGATACACAGGGTGACCTTCCAAGCTAAAAAAACAAACAATCTGTCACTTTCTGTCCTGCACACAGTGATCATGACACCTTTGATTAGGGTGCACTCTCAGCATTGATTTTATGTCACTCTTCTATTGAGATAGGCTCCAATAGACTGCAATCACTCACAGCCAAAAACATTCAGTCTCTCTGTAATTCACTCTGCCTTTGTCCTCCTCGTCTGTCACAGCCCTGAACAGATACATCGACTTTGAGCCAAGAGCAAAACGATCGCAAGAGCGTACATTAAAAAAATCAGACCATGAAGCTCTATTGAGGAATGCAATTAGCTACACTGTAGGCTTGATACGTAAAAGAAACAGCTTTGTCTTATGTAAGTGCTCCCTGAGGGCTGAATTCAAACACAGCGGGATCATCACAGAGGACGCAATGAGCACAATCTTTGGTTTGTAACGTGTTGCAAGCAGTGCAGTGATGGTCTTTGTTCTTTGACAGTTGCGCAATGAAAGAGTTTATAAAATATTTTGTAAAGCTCAACTCATAAAACAGCTCAATTTCTAAATGCCTGTTACATCTACTCAGTTTAGCCTGGCATCTGCATTCATAAATTTAAAATATGTACGTAATCCCTCAAATGGATCATTTCCACAATTAGTCAGATTTTCTTTTGGATGATAGCAGCAGTGGAGATTGTCTGAAGTGATCTTGGTCCCGTTCTGCTTCCTAGTCTAAAAGTTAAATTGATTACACGGCAACTCTAATTTGTGTAAAAAACTAAACCAAAAACATTCATGTTAATATGAAAGGCCCTTGCAATGAATATATATAGTTGTTGATCTCTATAGCACTGGGATGATCTGGTGACCAGGATGTACCTGTAGCTTCCCAGGTCCAAAACAAATCATTTATGCAAGCCCATAAAGTGATTTCCAGGTCTGCCCCCATCTAATTCATCTCTTTCATACGGAACATAATCTTTCACCCCTGCTGCCCCCGCATGATTGCAGCTCTCCAGACTATTCTCATCCATTGTCCATCGTTTGTGAATTGACGAATCAAAAACAGGGGTTCCCCTCTACCTTTAAAAGGGTAAAAACACTGCCATTCCAAGAACACACCTCCTCTAATAGCAAACTAACCACAAACAATACTTATTTTTACTTCTTTCTCCTTTATACCTCCCATGTTTTTGTTGGGAAAGGTACTGAGGAGAGTCTAGCCAAAGCAGACTCCAACCTTTATCAGACAAACGGAAAACAATTTCCAATAACAATAATACGTTTAAAAGACCCTGTGCCTTGTTCCGTCAAAGCTGTTTATCACCTTTAATTAAACCATATTGAACGTGTTACAGTGTTTTAGCAGATCAGAATGCCATTTATCCAGTATCTTATGCAAAAAGTCTCCAACACATTGCATCCTTTATGGCCAGCTGCTGGGCATTTGTCACCTGCACTGAAATCAAAGCCCTTGCAGGAAGCTAATCCTCCGTGCGTTTGTGTGTGTGTGTGTGTGTGTGTGTGTGTGTGTGTGTGTGTGTGTGTGTGTGCATGCGTGAGGTGGCTTTAGAGGCTGGGGGGCTCGCCCAGGCTGCGTGTGAACAGCTCCCTGCCAAAACCATAATGAAACCGCGACCAAATAATCCCCTGCGTTGGAATTATTGGTCCGGCTGCCAATATCTCACAGTTTACACACACATGAGCTGCTGGGCATCGAGCTAGCAGCCTCAGTTCTGCAGGAGGACAGTTTTGTCTCCATCCTAACGGTGTGGTGCAGTGGCTCAGGAAACGAATGAAGGGTCCACTTGGTGATGATATACAAAGATCCATTAGCTATAGTAATATTAACAGTATTAATACCCCTGTCCCTACTGAATTCCCTTGACAATAAAAGTGGAAACATCCCCCCACTAGAGTGAAGCTTGAAGGTGATGGCTGTTGAAGGCGGACCACAAAAGGGCACATTAAGAATTTAAGAGCCATCGCAGCCACATCAGCTGGAAAATCAAGTGAGGCATGCATGGAGACAATTAACCAGAGATTTATAGCGAGCAATGCGATCCTGTGTGCTACTGTCAGTTTCCCTTATAGTATGCCATGAACACTCTTTGATTAATGGTAGCTCGGGGCATACCGGTGTCAGAATGGAATGCCCAGTAGAGCGAACAGCTCTATGGTGCAACTACCTTGAAACTGTTTCCTTTTTTGCACTGAGCGCATAATTAATCTGATCAAGGGCAGACGTGACTGCAGCGAAGAAAGCTAGGGTGACAGACTGAATGAAAATGCTCTGAGATGGGAGACAATAAGTGCTACTGATACCTTTGAGATAGGCAGCAGAAATGGTTAAGAGCTGCCTGAGATGCAATGCAATGCAATGCAATGACAGTGACTGACTTTGAACGCAACCTGAGTGATTTAGAAAAGATGTCTATATCAGCTGTAGCACAGTCTGCTGACTGAAACACATTATGATCTGATTTTAGGGTGGCTGTCATGTGGATACTGCAGTGGAGTCTGTGTGTACCGACTGGCTCTCGTTGCACTATCGATTCAGCAGCACTGCAGTTTAGAGAGGCATTAGCTTGGTATGAAAAATGGAAAATAAACAAAAGGGAGCTTGCTGAGAGCAGACCAACAGACACTGAATGAAATCGAGAATGCATATCCACAGTTTCGATCCAAAATCTTGCTCCTTCAAACACTTCAAAACATTTAGGCTAAATTCAATAGTTCAGGTTGTTCACACATTAAAAAACAAACAAACATTCAAACAGACCATGTTAGCGGATAAAACGTTTTTTAAATCTGGGTTGTTTAGATGCATAAAAATCATGGTGTTATACTTCACTGTTGTTTGAGTTATCAAGCATGTAGAAATTACTCAGAAAAACGCTTTTACTTGACATTTCCCATTAGGACCGTAAACAACAACGTTTCAATCAGGTTATGTAAATCTGTCAAATTCTACACCGACAGGACTACTAATAGGGGTTTTTCCATTAGCACCATGTCAGCCCTATTCAGCTCTCCTTCCAATGCCACAACTTGGTTTAGGTGGTTTTCCTTTACAAATATGACAGTCTGATTGAACCCTGACGTCAATTCTATGTGACACACACTCAAGACAATAATGAATGACATGGTAATAAAATTATACTGGATGAACCTTGGTGTTGGTTAATTCATTTGGCATTTCAATGTGGAATTATCCAAAAAATTATTAAATCAGGTATTTGTTGTTTGTAAATCTAAACTTTTAGGGGGTACCAGCCCTTTATTGAATACAAAAAACTGACTAGACCCAGGCCATGCGGAGTAGATAGTAGTGAAAAACCCGATAAATGGGCTCCAAGGCCATTAAACATGTAAAGAAAAAAAATTAAGGGGAGAGCTTTTTTCAGCCTAATTGATGCTTGAAAATCCTCGGAGAATTCTTGATATTTGGTCTTATTTTTCTGAATAAATGTAACATTTATTATTACAGAAAATCTCATTGAGACACATTGCTAATATAATTTCTAATAAGAATGGGGGGACAAAGTGCCATTGCCACATTTCAATTCCACATGAAGACCTTGTCCACATGTACAAGGGGTTTTTGAAAACCAAAGGTTTTTCAAAGATTCACGACTCAAAAAGCTTTATTTATCCCAAGGGAACTTGCTGTGCAACACAGGGTGAAAATAAATAAATGCAAGTAGTGAGCAATTGTGACCAGTGATAAATGATAGCAGCTTAAAACACAGCAAATAAGTAATGAACAGAGAAAATGAAAAATGTTAAGTGACTAGTGATAAAGTGGACTTCATCGTCAGTGTAGTTGTTGGAGGTGCTGGGGCGAGCACAGGTATTAGGACAGGTATGATGTCCATGGGGAGCAGTGGGGGGGGGGTGACAGCAGGGCTGGAGGAATGGGGATGGCTGGCTGTAGAAGAGCTGGGGGAGGGGTGGTCCGGTGCCGTCTCATCAAATCGGTTGAAGAAAAGATTCAGCTCGTTGGCTAGCTCACTACCACTTCCTATCGTCTGGCTACCAGATGGGTTCGAGACAGTGATGCTCATGCCGCTCCACACATCCTTCATGTTTGTTTCTGGAGCTTGTGCTCCTGCCTCTTCCTGTAGCCGTCTTTGCCCTGCTGGATCTTCCAATTAGCTCCCTCTGAAAAAAAGCCTCATCTGGTCTCTGTCCTCTGAAGGCCCTCTTCTTCTCATTTAGCAGGACCTTTACGTCTCTGGTGATAAGTGGCTAGTTCATTGGGAAACAGTGTACGAAACAGTGTACCTTCCATTCAGTATGTGCAAAGCCACGCTGTAAAGCTTCCTCATCACCACCTTCATCTTCTCACCATCCTGGTGGTCACAGGAAGGGGCTGCACTGGAGCTGTATGGCTCCTTAACAATGGCAGTAAGTCCAATGTCTTATTCTCCCTGGTGGCACAGTCCACAAACTGCTTGAAAGTGGGGGGCGTTGCAGTCAGAATGATGTGGTTTAAGTCATGCTGACCTTCTAACATTCTTCCATCGAGAGCCTGCTGACATACTACATCACAGTATGGGTCGGCAGCTCCACTGCTGCTGACACGGAGAAGCTGCAGAGAGTTGTCAAGGCAGCACAGAAGATCATCGGCTGCCCTCTCCCCTCCCTGATGGACATTTAAACCCCCCACTGCCTCAGCAGAGCCAGGGCTGTCTCCAAAGACAGCATCTGCCCTGGCTCTGTTCTGTTTGACCTGTTGCCCTCACGGAGGCGCTACATGTGCAAACAGATTAAAAAACAGCTTTTTCTGGACTGCAGCCATATTACAAGGCAACAATGATCTATTCGAGGTCTGTTTAAATAAATGAACAGGCCTAAATCTGTAAAGCAAAAGTTCCGTGGCATTAATGCCTTGTGTTAATAAAAACAGAAACTGAAATATAAAACAATGGGAGGAGAAATCTCAAAGTATATCTTGCTAAATAAAACATTTTAGAACAAGAGCTTGCAAATAATTTTCACAGTTTGAGCGTAGAAATGGAAAGTCATTTATAAAAAATAAATACCAATATAAACAAAAACAGGATCATGGCAAGACATCTGCTGAAAAGTGAAAAATTAATCTCACAAAACAAAATCATTTGAATGCTTGGTGCACGCCGCCACTGTCACATGGACTCCTATTATATCCCCTCTATCCAAGCTGGTTGACCGAGTTAAGTTGTGACAACGCCATCAGATAAAAAGAAGCACGGGACTGTTGCTTTTAGCTTCTGTTTTTATCTCTGTGATGACAGTCTGTGGCTGCTAACCAAACACAACCACAAATGATGACTCAGCCGCTCCACTAGAGATCATAGTCGTGGTTTCACAATATCACAGTGCTTTTCTTTTTACATCTGATAAAACACAATGATTTGATAATAACACAAAGCTAAGATTTTTTTTAACTTAAATAAACCTGCTGGCTTATCTTTGCACGCCCCACCCACCCTCTCTACTGCACTCATACAGTATTCCCTCTATATCTACTCTAGTCTGAGTAGGGATTTTATTCTATTGTTAGCTTTGATGTGAACTTTATAGTTGTATCTGCATTGTCTCTTCAGACAAAATTGGGGTAAGCCCGACATATTTTATGGAGAAACAACGATTTGACCGAAATAGACTGTTCATCCGCTGATCAAAAGTTTAAGACCACGGCTCAAAAAAAACCCTGAACACCTCTAAAACAAAAATTGAAGTGTCAAAAACTGATTCAGTAATGAGTAGCTCCACCGTTATAGTTGATCAGAGAAGTGTTTCCCAAAGGCTAGTGGGAATGTTGCTCCAAGTGGTGAAGATGGCTTCACTAAAAGCATCCACTGTCTGGGACTGCTGTCCATTTTTGTAAATTTCCCTTGCTATCTATCCCCAAATGTTCTCCATTAGATGAAGATCAGAGGAGCATGAAAGATGGTCCAAAGGAGTGATGTTATTCTCCTGGAAAAAGTCTTGGGTCTAACATTTCATTTTTTTGTTTCATAACCCTTAGAATCTTTTAGGAAATGCAAGATGTCCGTCTTCACTGTGTCCAAGCTCAGCAACCATGGCAAGTTGTGTGTGGCCTTCTTGATGCAGCTTAACTGTCTTAACACGTTCAAAGATGGTGAGCTTTTTGGCCTTCGCTATCAAGACAGTGTGATTACTTGACAGGAAATTACACAGAATCAGAATTATTGCACAGATTTTGGCTTTTAAAGGTTAAAAGTCTTAAACCTCTGGTCAGCTGATGAATAGCTTATTTTAGTTTAATTGTTGTTTTAAAAAAATTGCCTGCTCAAAACTTTTGGTCTCTTCTTCCAATTTTTGCATTTTGCATTTCGAACCTCGACTTAGAATCTTCCTAAGATTGGAAAGTGCTAAATTCAAATTCACGCAATTTTTTAAAACTGGTCTAAAGATTTCGATCAGGAGTGTACTTGATTAGATACAACAATCAGGAATTTTATTCTATTTTGCATTTTGATCGCATCCTGAGGAAATTTCTTGTGAGAGAGAAAGAAAGAGCTGAACATTTTTTTTCAGCTCTGCGACCCTTTTCTGTATTCTGTTTAATGTTTGTGACTGTTACAGATTATGTATTAGAAATTAATGAGTTTGTCAAATGGGGATTCAGACAGAAAAGACAGAGCCTAAGCCTCAAGACTTTTCCTCGGAACAGAGGATAAAAAAGTCCATTAAATCAACCTAATTTGAAATGCAAGATCAATTTCTTGCATATGTAAGGCAGTCAAGATTTTGAGTGTGCAAATTTCTTTTATTCTTAATCTTTCCACAGCTGCACATTATACATGTTCTTCAGACAAGGGCTGAAAATATACGTTAATTCCACAATGATTATGCTTTTACAGGACAATTATTGATGCATCTTCTTTTCTATATGTTATTTTTCCTTTCCTTTTTTAAACCATATGGCTACATTTAGTTTTCTTATGTTCGCTATGAATGAAGACATTTGTTTTACATCAGTGAACAATTCATAATCTTCTATGGCTTCCTATAAATGCATCAAAAGTTTGATTACTGCCCTCTATCCCTCATTAAGAGGGAGGCCCTGCTTAATATACGATCTCACAGCAGGGCAGACATCTGTCCAAAGAAAACAGAGCATGATTTTCAACATGCTGAAGATTTAGGAAAGGCATGTCTTTTCAGTGTTAGTACCAATACTAACATAACTGTTACAGTAATTGGCAACAGGAAAAACCACACTGCAGTCAGCTGAATAGAAAAACTCCAGAAGTTGAAGACAATTACATATGCCAACACGCTCTAAACATTTAAGGACTTAAAAAAACAATCAGGATTATTTTGCAGTGTGACCTTAAGCAGATGTTGGACATTGGACAGACTTTGTAAAACTGTCACTTGTTAATTCTTATGATTACACGGGATGTGCATAAATTTGGTAGCCTCATTACCTTTTCAGGTAAAATGGGGAAAAAAATGTATTTGACTGAAAAAAAAGAACTGCAGACAGGTTGAACCAAAATATGGATATTTCTCACAACATTAAAAAAAATCATGGAGAACCAAGGCAAAACTGTGCTAATATATATGTAATGGAGCCACATTTAAACCAATTGGAGCTTTTACAGAGAGCTTACTCTTTGACTGATAAAAATAAGTTTTCATTGGCATGAAGCAGCTCATTCTGACAGGGAGATCATTTTCATACTTAAAATTAAAATTCATTCCATATTAAGACATATTAATAAACCCCTGCACGTTTATTAAGTTAGGTCTGTTTTCTCGATTTGTTTTGCACCCTAAATGAAAAGGTCAATGTAACAGTCTGGCTGGGTGACACTCAGGAAGTCAAAAGCATGTGTCTGAGTGCTCAGCTTAAATGAATTTCCGGCTATAGGACTGAGAGAGGAAGTGGTAGTCATACTGTCAGGATAACAATTGTGGTTATGTTTAAATAGTGAGTGTATCTGTGAGCGTATACCTGTATTACTAACACTGCTATTAATGTGTTAAAATCTGGGGATGACCTTCCATTTAAGTGAGTCCCATTTATATCAGTACATTTTTATGGTGAATAAGTCAGAGGCACAATGTGAGATAATCCTCCTGGCGCATGGAAACATGACTGTTTATGTGTGCGACTCAATACTTAACTGCCTGTGTGGCTTTCTATTAAGAGAGTGAGCAGCACTGTGGGAGGTTACTGCAGTACTCCCTGCTATAGAACAGGATTGCATATCTAAAAAGAGAGACTAACGATTCAGCCTACTCACAGACATGATATGCATCGTGTACACACACACATCAACAACCTCCTTCACAGACAGGAACACACTTTGTCAGTCAAAGCAAATGGCAGGCGAGTTAAATAAGTGAGGATGGAGGACATGGTTTGGAGTCACTGAATACATCTATGATTATATATTGAAATGTTTTCATGTTGGAGCTTTTAAGGAGTTCACAAATTGAGTCTTGAAGATAGTTGACAAAAAAGCAACAGGACGCAAATAACCTACCTCAGTATTCCTCAGACTTTCTTTATGAGGCTTCACACACGGGGTACAAGGGCACACTTCTTTACATGTGACTCTTAATGTCCGCTGTTATACACAGTTCTATACCCATTTTGTCCAGTCACAGATGTGTCCTTTACCTCAGCTTCATCTGCTGAGTCTAATGCTAGGAGCACTGACGGTGGGAGTTAACTACAAATAAAAACAGATGCGACGAAAAGGAGGGGGATTTCAGTTTTACCTTAGATCAGTGTTTCCCAACCCTGGTCCTCAAGGCACACTGCCCTGCATGTTTTTCCAAGTTTGCCTGCTCCAGCACACCTGATTCTAATAAATGGGACTTTAGCAGCTTTCTGCATAGCTGAAAAGTTGTTCCATTTGTTTGAATTAGGTGTGCTGGAGCAGGGAAACTTAGAAAACGTGCAGCGCAATGTGTCTTAAGATCGGGGTTGGAGAAACACTGGCTTAGATCGTCATAATGGTAACACTTAGAGCATAAAGCTGTTGGACCCATACTCATGAGCCTCATGGATTAAATCAATAGTTAAATTAACAGTCGAGAAAATAAGGTGGCCTTCATGGCAAGACAAGGGCTTGATTTACACACAAAGCAATATGTGGATATGAGCCAGATTAAAAGGATACTTATTTCTCCCTTGAATTAAATATTTATGAAAAGTCAGAATCTGAACAGCACTAGGCAGCAGTCTGAGTGCAGTTTTCAGAGAATAAGAGAGACTATCTCATGGGAGGGAAGCCAGCTACTGAGAGTAGAGAATAAAAAAAAAACTAAAACAAAACACTGTTTTCCCCATCTAAAATGAAATTCCCCCAAAATCCCGCTGCCGAATAGCTGTGACTTGCAGTTCCTAAAGTCGAAAATCTTAAATCGAGTACATCTTTGTAGGAAATAAACATCCTATGAATCCTTATATCATAAAAGCATGGTTAAAAAACACAAACAAAACAGTCACTTTTGAGGAGAGGATGCATGTGCAACCACAAAAATAAATTTTTGCAATGAACATCTGCAGGAAGCTGAAACACACGAGGGATGCGGCACACTGCACAGATTAGGATCCATCCTACACATTTCACTTTGACCTCATTCTCAAAAAGCCAGAACAAAAATAAAAAATGACGGCACTGTTAAAAATGAATTAGTAAGACAAAATACAGGCAGATGTGCAGCTCAAATAGCACAGGATGGCAGTAAAATTTGAAGAAGGGTTGGTTACCGAGAAAGTGAATAATTAGCACTTTCACAGATTCTGCTCTCTGTGGGAGGGCTGCAGAGAACTGATGTTCTTCTTTAGTTCCTCCTTGGATCTCACGCAGCAGATGGTTTTGCCTGTTTTCTGCCACTCTCAGCTTAATTTCTCGTTTTATCCCAGTTTACCCCCCTCCTCAAGCTATCCTAGCGCAAAGATACCTCACAAATATGAACTGTACACTAAATAGCATCTGTGAATTTATGTTTGTGTGTGTTGTACGAGCTTTTCAGATATCACAAGCTGAAACAATCTACTTCTTGAAAGCTCTCAACTAAAAACATGAGACGACTTTGACAACTAGCCACAATAATGTGAATGCTTTGTCATTAACTGAAAGATTCCAGGCTGCTCTTAATGTTATCATCCACCTCCATCAGCAGCTAACTTTTGGCGCTTTTCCACTAGTGCCTACTAAGCGCAGTTCAGCACGGCTCTACACAGTATTTTTGCATTTCCATTAGGGTCTGGCCCCACCAAACAGTTATAGTTTCAGCACCTACTTGGCTAGGATTCCATCAGGACTAATCAGGGCTGATGACCAACTCCACCTATAATGTATTTCAAGGGGAGTGGTTACTCCCCATGAAAGTGCCTGTTTTCACATTGACCATATCCATTCTAAAAATGTGGAAGCAACAAACGTCCAATTTAGTTATTTCTCAGATCATCAGCATTAGGCCATAGGCTGAAGCCTGTATCGTTCAAGTTCGCTCCACTTATTTAGGGACTATTAAATGACACCTGCAAAAAAATCCTTAGTGCATTTTGAGCTCATAACCAAAAGTTCTCCAATCGCTTTGCGCCAGTATTTTTACAATAATTACTTAAAAATGTAACTATATCGTAACCTGATCACACCGGTAAACTACGCTCGAATCAAGCCGCCTAGCCGTTAGCCAATCAGAGCGCGTCCTTCAGGTGCACTCTTCCATTCAGAGGCGAGAATAGAAGAACAACAACAAACATGGCTGCACCCGTGGAGAAGCGTGTTGCCGTTGATCAGACGAAAAATGCAAGAAAAATGAGGATTATATATGCATCACACACATATCATCGGTAGACAAAGAACGGACACAGCCACCAACAGTTGTTCGTGGAAGAAGCTGGTCGTATGTGCCCGTAAGTGGCTAGAAATTGACGGAATTGACCGCACGTTGGTGGAAGAACACAAGACAAAGAAAGGTAAATTGGTCCAAGCAGAAAGTATAAATACTGGTGATTAGATAATTTGCAGACAGCATCTTTGTTTGTGGCTTATAATCAAAAGCAAAAGTAATACATTTGTTGATAAAAAAAAATGCATGTGCAATTGGTGCCAGCCCCAGCCTGCTCACATCATTATGAAGTAGGTGTTTGAAGGCTATGTGTAGGGCCTCAAAAATAATAAGGCATTATTATGAACTTGAAGTGATGATAGCCAATTAATTGATTTGTCAGATAATGGTTAGATTTTAAATTTGTCACCCAACTACCAGTTCAGTCTGGTAAAACAGAGAAAAGGTATTTGATATTATTTGTTGGCAGCTGGTCTATGATTGAACTTTAACTCTCTCTTTGCTAGGGAGTTTGGTTAAAGCAGCTGAAGTGAAAATGGACGAATCCATCCTCAAGGATCTGCGTGGAAAAGATTGTGTCACAATTGAAGTGCGGTACCACAAACGGTGCACAAAGAAAGTTCAATTCAATTTTATTTCTATAGCGCCACATCACAACAAGAGTTGTCTCACAGCTTTCCAAACAGAGCAGGTCAGACCTACTCTGAAGTTATTTACAGAAACCCAACAATTCCCACCATGAGCAAGCACTAGGCAACACAGGCAAGGAAAAACTTCCTTTTAAACCTGGCAGAAACCTGGAGCAGAACCATGGCTCAGGGTGGGGGGGGCATCTGCCTCAGCCGGTTGGGGGTGAGGGAAAGAGAGGGCAAGAGAAAGACAGAAGGACAGAGGGAGCAGAGAGAGGCAGCCTAAAGTAAGACATAGACTGGATGAAAAATGGCATTGATATTGATACTAATGATAATGATTGGAGTTATGACAGCAATAACACTATGCAGAGTAGTAGCAGAGCAGGAACACGGGGACAGCAGGAAACTCCCAACCACAGATCCAGCTTCCACAGCTCTAGGAACACCTGCAGGAAGTGATAGGAGGAGACTCCTATCACTCCTATGATTTTGGTTATTCATAGTTTCTTTGTGTTTCTATTGTAATTCTCAAGTCCTTATCTTCCAGTATATTGAAGTTATTTCTTAAACTTTAATATTTGGAAAGACGAGTTGCATATGTTTGTGTATTTCAAAAGCACAAAATCTGACTGGGATTAAGAGAGAGGACGCTAAAGGCTGCAAATGAGCGTGATTGAGGGAGAGGCTGCAACCAACTCTCCCGCTTGAATCTACATATAATCTCCCCTTAGCCAATGAGGGATTCTTATCAAACAGTGGCTGGAACATCATGAAAGGATATGGTAATAACCAAAAACACACACACAAACTGCACGGAAGCCTAACCAAGCACTGCACTAATACAATGTGTCTGGTGTGGGACCCATTTACATACCCTTCTAGTGCGCTTGTCACATTCAATTAATTCATCTCTGGAAGGGTGACAGAGATGATTAAAAAAAAAGATTAAAAATACTTCCTCATAGGGCTGGACAGAAATCTCTTAAGTCTTTTTAAGAAGAAGCCAAATAATCCAATAAAAAAAGAAGGCATGCCATCTTTGTAATACTTAAAGATGCTTTTACCCCCATTTCTCAAATGGGATTACACCATCTTTCCAGCCACAGACGAAGGGAATGTAGAAATAAGCCCGAACAGACATCTGTAGGAGTGTCTGTGATCATGCTTCACTCTGATAGAAAGAGAAGAGCTAAAACTTGTAGGCTTGAGAAGAACAGAAGTGTCTGTTCATGCGATGCCTTGTAACAAGCGGAGCCCATTTAACACCGTCAGATAAATTAACAGGTGAAGAAAGGGCCGGGGAGACATCGAGTCTTTTGTTCAACCAGACACTTCTTGTGAGGACACACCAAATGAATTAATCTCGGCTACAGGCTTTTAATGTTAACATTGTTTGATTGTACCTTTATGTGGCACAAAATGACAGTCTGAATGAATACCTCTGTGCTGACACACACAGGTTAAATCTAATGAGCTGGTAAGCTTGCGGGATAACTGGGAGCTGTTATTGTGAAGGAAATACCCCCAAGGGTCTATGAATACATAAATACACATTTCAAGTTGTGCCGCACCTCTGCTTGATTATACCTAACTGCCTCAGAAATACGTCTGAACAGCTCAAGCCTGATTTTTCACTTATGACTAAAGATTCCTGACTGCGGGCAAGCCTAATCCATTCGTCACAAGCCTTCCTCTCAGCATGGATGTTTCTAAAGAAGTCTGTTTCCTTTTTTAAAAAAAAAATCTGTCAGTTTTTATGAAACAAGCCTCTTGAAATTTCTTTTTAGCCCCTCCGTTGTTGTTTTTCTCACAGCAAACATTAAGGCATGCATAAGCCTGGTAGCTGAAATTTGAAAGGGAACAAACCAACTGTGATGGTGCTATTTGTTGCAGTTCCATTAATTTCTCACCTGCTTAAGGTGACCTCAGCTTTTACGTTACTCCATAAACAAAAAGGTATGTGAGCTGCTCTGTTCGGACAGCCAACCCTGATCCTCTCTTCCTCCGTTTATGTGCTTCTCTGTATTCACAATTTCTGCAGTTGCCGAAACGACCAAGTGACAGAGAAAAAAATTTAATGGGATCAGGATAATTGGGAATTTGGCTTTATTGGTATACACTTGTAGACTTTCGGGCATGTGCATTTATTCATGTGTACAGAATGATTCCAAAGCCAACTATCTGGGATTGGTGAATTCATCTTTTTATGATTTTGGGCTCGACTAACATTTCTGTACATCTCCACAGTTTCACTCTTCTGGTAATCTAAATGGATCTTTTACTACATTTACAATCTGGTCTATTTCATGCTGTCCATGTGGAGGCATTGCTAAAATCAATTCAAACCAGGTTTAAGCTCTAGCCAGTCTAGCCAGCTCAGTTGGCTCCGTTCATCATGTACAACACAAGTGTGGTTCACCATTACTTCCCTGACAATCTGACTCACTACCTCAGTTCTGGAAATCATAATCTATCACATCTGAGTAGGAATCAAATAAGACGACTTAAAAAACAGCTAAATCTGTCAGTGACAAAACTAAAAACATCCAGCTACAGCTCAACAAGCGAGTCATTGATTTTACAAGTTTCCTGTTTGTATTCTTATTTGAGTTCAATGTAAAATAACTCAATGAAAGCTTGGTCATATGTGATGGCTGCTGCTCTTTTGGACAGGAAGAACTGATTGGGAAATATCACCTGTTCATTAATCATTGTACATCATCTGTAGCGATAAAGACATGGTGTACATTACTAATGGCACAAAAGGTTGGTTTCTTTCACATGCAAAACACTTAAGACTTGTATGTGCTACCCATCCAAAAGTATTTTGTCCATGTTTCTGAGAATTAAAGAAACTAGCTAACTGGTTCATCGGGACATTGTTTGTTGTTCGGGCTATACACATTTTGAGGCAAAATTCCCTTCTAAGTTTTATTTACAGCAGCAGGGTCTGCTGATTATTTTTTAATACCCACGTTACAAAGCTCATGTTTAGTTGCACTTTACATTTAGGTAAACTCCCAAAAGGGGTGATAAGAAAAAAACTAAACTTTTTTCGCTGCAAGTTTTAAAGGAAGAGAAAAAATAAAGTTACCCCAGCCTTACTCAAGACTAAATTGGTATGTCCAGCGTTGCCTGATTTGTTGCTCATTTTAAGCCCTACAGGGGGAAGAAGTTCTGGCAAGACCTAACAGTCGAAAGAGTTTTATTTGTCTGGACAAGTGTGCAGTTTTGGAGACAATAAGCTCATCTCTTATGTTGAGCAGTGCAGTGTATATTCTAAAACAAAACCATGGGGATGTGAGCATGGCTGATACGGACACTGTGTCATCATAAATTGAGATCGACATGAAATGTTTACTACCTTTTCTACATTTTCTATTAAGGTTTTGTAAACAAAATGACATTTCAGGACTTAATAGTAACGGAAAGGGGAAGTCTTACTGATGCTGCAAAAGAATAAAACTGGCTTGTATCCTGCAGCTGTGTACAGACATAACTGTCTAAACCCTGCTCTCCAGGAAATGCTTGGACCTAACCATAATGCTGGTGTGTATGTAGAGATAAAGGTGACAAATATAAATGAATCAATATATCATGAAATGAATAAAAATGTTATGAAATACCCGTAAATCTCCCATTAATTTATCAAATGTATCAAGAAAATTCATAAAATCATTAAATTACATTTAGAACTAAATAATTAAATACATCACGAAATAATTAAATGCCCCATGAAATAATTAAATCAACCTTTATAAATAATGAATACTAAAATGTTCTTTTGAAGAAAATTCTTATTTAGAAATATATCTAATCATTTAACTGTGTATTTATTTATTTCATGCCTCCTTTGTAAGCGCAGTGAAATCATTTCAACAGTCAAACCCAACCATCAAACTCAGTGGGCAGGACTTTTTTGGCCTGTCCATAGACCTTTAATGCATCATTAGTTGTTTCCCAAACTCCAATAAACAAAAAGAACAAGAATATGCCATTTTTTCAACTCAGATGAAAGTGGTGGAATAAGACGAAGGAAAATGACTAAAAGTTGTCCATGGGTGTTACAAGAGGTAGCATTTAATTGAGGAAGCTGATTTCCCTCCTCTCCCGTGTTTTGTGATAACAAAAAATCAGAAGCTTATGAATGACAAAAGTTTAGAACTAGTGCGTTTTGAACTTGAGGATTCATCTTTTGCTCAAACTGTCTAACAGTTCAGAACGAGTACTGTCGGCAACACAAGTTTTTCATTGATGTGTTTGGAAAAGCTGTTTTGCGTGGAGATTGTTACATTTATCCAATAAATGCACGGGCACACAACATTTCAGCCTTTCATTGCGCTCTGATTAAGAAGGAAGAGGAACAGTGCAAACCAGTCAGGCTGCTGCAGCATGCAAACCAACAATACAGCTGAAAAAAGGTGGTGAGCACAGGCAAACATCTCAAGCCTCTTGATTTTTATTTGACTTTTTACCCAAAGCCAAGTTTAGACTACCTATAACGTTTATTTGTTCAGCCTTATCCAGAGCAATCAGTCATCAAAATGCAGCACAGCAGTCTATTTGCCGGTATGATTTACACAACTTGCTGAGCTGGCACAGTTCACTCACTCACACACTCTCCCTCACACACATACACAGTTTAAAGTGCCTCAGGTGTCAGAGCTAAAAGACCTTTCATAAAACACACAATCAACAGGCTCTTACCTGCAATTTGGTGGTGGATCCAAGGTTATCTCTGCCAGCTCCTTCTGGATTCTGAAATGAGAGGTGGATGGGCATCTTAATCACCATCTCATAGACACTTACAAAAACCCTGCCTGCAAAATCAATTCCCAAGCATACACAATGTACATCTCATTGATTTCCTAATGAGCTCCTGAGAAAAGTAATTGAAAGTGGCAATGAGTTCTGTCATGTAAAGTTGACAAAGGCATCCATAGCTGCATATTTGTTATTTTTCAAGAGCGAGCATAAAACCGATCTGAGTGCAAGAAAAAACAAAAAAAACAATCAACATCTGTTCTTGTGGGATAAATAGATGTTTCTGTTAATCATAGTCATCTTTCAGCCCCCACATTTTAGGAAGCTGTTGAAAGGATTTCCATAGTGAACACAAAAAAGGCTTTAATGAATAGACCGTACCGGGGTCAGATGTCTCCCTCATTAAGTATTCATCGCATGCCAGGAATTTGCCTACATGGATGTAGAAGCCAGGTGTTACTTTACAATTGCCCAGTCGGCTATAAAGGCTGCTGTAATTTTTCCCTGTGGAGATGGCCATCTCTGCCTCATCTCATAATGGAACAGCTCAAAGTGTTTTAAAACAAAGTTTTTTTTTCATGTTCCTTTTGCATGTGCAAAGCTTATTTTCGGGAAAGCTGGTTTATTTTAAACACAATAAAAACTTAAGTCTGTCATTTGTTTGTTTGAACCTTTAACTAACAAATATGGAAACATTTTTTTTATGTCTTTATTACCAATGAAAGGAAAGTTTCCTGAATAAACAATGCATAAATGGTGTTGTAGAAGATTCTACATTCAGCAGATTGTCTCAGGATTGGGTATAAAAAGAGTATCTACCACTAAGACTTATTCTTCCTCTTGAAGAATGGGTTGGAACGCACATCTTTGTGCCAAACTTTTAGTCCATTACAAACAAATTTTGAAAAACAAAGTCTCGATACTAGACAGCAAATAAATAGGATATTTCAACATTTGCTTGGCAAAGCATTGTGAAAAGATGAAAAAAGTCTGGAAAAATGTCTAACATATAGGGCTAACGATAAAACAGAAGGGCACAGTTGTAGCAGTTGGGAAAGTGGTCTGTGGTTCCATCACTAGTCTGTACATGAGTGAAATTGGGCAACACACTGAACCTGTTTGAATGTTCAGTACTTGTTTGTAGATGTGAATGTTGTTTACTGTATTCAAAGTGTAGATCCATATACAATAAAAAGTGTATACATGCCTAGAAAAGGTTAAAAGGTATTACATAAATGTAGATGCTTTTCTGACAAAGTATTTTTGAGCCTTCAAGAAACCCTGAATATAAACAAAAACAATTAAGACATGACCAATGTAACCACAGAGATGCAAAAGTATCATGGAAAACTCAGCCTTCCACAACATTCAGGAATGCAAACAAACACTGTATTATAATTACCCTACTGTGAATAAGCAGTATAGAAAATGGATGGATGGAAGAGCCGTATGTAAATCATTATCCTTGAAATAAAAATACAGTACATGTATTTGTCAGAGAATTGAAATCATACTTTTATTCCAAAATGTTTGAGTGCTTCTTGTTTTTATTTTTTCTAAACACAATTAAATTTATCAGTGAAATAATATATTTTTAAAAAAGCTTGACGTGAAAACTGTATGGTTTTGGAGTTTTCATGACTTTGGTGACAATATATTTTTCTTCCTTATTGTTAAAACCAATAGAAAACAACACTATATTATGTCATATAAGACTGTATCATGAGGCAAAAACAATTTTTTTTTATTTTGATTCAAACAGGTAAAATCTAAACTGAAGAAAATGTTTGTGTTTATTAGATAGGCATTTCTGAAACTAAAAACTATGGGGGTTCCCACAAGCTCTACAAATCTCAATAACAAAGAAATAGCATTAAAAAAATTATTTATTCATCCACGTTGGCTGATGTTGGTGGAGCCTTTATACTAACAATGTAAACCATTCGTCAATGCAACTGTTTGTCTTTAGCAGTTTATCTAGTCACAATGGCTGATTTCTGCACCCATCACAGCATGACACATTTAACCACAACTGAAGCCACAGTTCTGGAAATAAATACATCCACAACCTCAGCGAGCAGAGTCAAGGAAGCTGCAGCTGTGCTCACAGTGAGTGGCGTCATGCTGTCTCAGCCTTGTCTTTAGACAAAAGGGATGAGCAATAACTGCATCATGTACAATGTCACTTCCTTTTTTCCGTCTCTAAAATGGCACCATACTAAACCAGAGCAGACAAACATAGCTGGTCCAAGAAACTGTCTAAATGCAAACCATTGTTTGGGGGATGCAAACAAGGAAAAACAAAAGCTAGAATCAATAATTGAATTAAAAACTACTTTACAGTTGCTTCGGCATGTGCTTTTCTCCACCTTGGAAATGTCTATTTGGTTTAAAAGCACCAAATCCAGCACTAACAATGTTTTTTATCATGCAAGTTAAAAAACTAAATATTATTTATATTCATTTCCTCTTTGCTATGATAAAAACAGTGAGACCAGGCATATTTGCAAGCTGACATCTGTGTCAGTTTTGACTGGCTTTTTATCAAAAGTTGGATGTTTATGACTGGAATAACAATGAAAATGCTGTTCTAATCTAAACAAATATGTATGATTATCTGCTATCAATATTTTCTGAAGATGTAAAAACTTGCTGTAAAGAGGGACCACAACATTATAATATCAAAACCAATCTGACAGAGAGCACAACCTAGATGCTGCAGAGTTCATAGAAACAAACAGCTCCATGATATGAGATGAAATAACTTTGAATTGGGTCACACGATCTTGATCAGCATGTTGGGCTGAGACAGCTTTATGACCAAGTTACAGACTGTAAATCATATAAATAATTCATTTTAAGAAGGCCGTTCTTTGATCATTTTTATGATATAAGCCTATTAATTATGTGGTCATTTGCAAAAACCTTGTAAAGAATGAAATCTATTTTCCAGAGATGAACGCTGGAATATGGATTATGTAATACAGGAGATTTGAACTTTTAGTGGTTGTAAACAAAAACTCTACTTGGTAGATATGACAGGCCATAGCAGAAGACAGGGCTACAGTTATATGACATTTTAAAACATTCCCATTCCAGGAAAACTTGTTCTAAAATGCAAATACATGACATACTCAAAGTAAATAAACAGCTTTTCCAGATGTTAAAACACAAATCTGCTGTGGCCTAGGGTTGACATCAATTAAATAATATTAAATCTCAGCAATAGTGAGTCAATTGTGAACCTGCTTGTTAGGTTTTTGTCAAGAGAAAACAAGTCTGTTCAGTTTCATCAACTATTCAGTGATAACATATTTAATCCGTAATCTTGACGGTCTAAAAAAGACCAGGAACAGCATGTTTGGAGCCCTATCTTTATGGGAACATTTTAGGGCATATCCACTACATTAATTACATTACTATTCTTGAATATCTTCTTTAAAAAACAAAACAAGTTTAATACTTTTTTCAATAGTTTATTGAGGTATCTTTCCAGTATTGGCATAACACCACTTGGCAATAAAACTACCACTAAACACAACTATTAAGGAGAATGATCTGCAGAGTGTTTCAGCATGCTGCTTTACAACACTCACCAGACAACAGGCTGTGTATATGCTTGGGTTTGAATCTGAGGGCATATTTCCGCATAAATGTAATAGTTCTAAAGTTAGGTGACCCACACGATTTAGACACGATACACCATCTGCTCTGCATTTTGACAAAGAATGGATAATGATCACAAACGTACAAAGCACTTGGGAAATTCAAAGAAGATCCAGATGTGCTCTTATTTATTTAATCATACTCTCCCTCTTTGACCTGAACACCATGGATCGTTTACGTAGGACCCTTTTACTGACATTACAGGACGCCCTATTGATCACTGCCATGTTATACTGTAAACCTATACAACCCATGAAGTTTCATTTCGAGGTAAATTTAACAATAAAATTGGGAAGGAATGACATGTTTCACTCCAATAATGCAGAGGATTTTATACTCAAATCAAACAAAGCTGTAAAAACTTGCATTCTTTTTCGACTTCTCTGTACTTTTCATTTTTTTAATCTTTTTGAAAAATCCAACTAATAGCACAGTGATGAATTCATTTTACTTGTTGCTTTTCGTTTTGTTCTTTGTGTGATATTGAATTAAAGTGTAACCAAATACTTTAATGACTTACTCAATCCTAAAGGAAAACACTAGAGGGGAAGCACCTTTCCTTTAATATGCTTCACTATTATATGCAGAACTTGTTTAAATAAATCAATAAACATGTATAGTTTGTTAAAAAATGTAACAACAAATCTGTTGAAATTCAATAATTCTGTGGCTGAAATGCTCAGCATTAGGTTGAGTTTATTCTGAAAATGGCATTTTTGTTTTGCATGTTATTCCATCTTCCTCTCCTCCATTCTTTAAAAACTCTATCGAAACTATAAATAAATAAATAAATAAATAAATAAATAAATAAATAAACCCAACTGCAAACAATGTTGAAAGATAAGACAAGGCAGGTGGGAGGACTGTAATAAAATGGTTTACTCACCAAATAATCTTAGATAAAGAACGTTGTTGTCCTCTCAAATAAAAATCTACACCCAAAGAAAGGGAGTATGCATATAAAAGTATCACATTCAATAAGAAAGGAAATTTTCTTATAAATTTCCACAGTGAGGGAGGACTACACACCACTGGGTTGGGACAAGAAAAAGGATTTTTTTTTTAAAAAGCAGCCTGTAACATAATCTCCACGGTTACAGAGTCATTCACAGCTTGAGTGCAGGCTGTGTAATTTTATCTGCAATATTTCCTGAGGGGGCACAATTACAACACTGAAGCTGGGGACTTGTTAGTGAGAGTGGTGGACCAAGAACTGCTGGGTGATCAAAAGTGCTTCTGATTACAAAGCTAGATTTTCAAGCTTGTGCATGACCCTTTTAACAAAAAACTTCATTTCTTCAATGCTCATTCAGTTTGATAATCCCTTCAAATGGCTCACAATTAGTTAATACGTGCTCCATGTCTATGGATGCAGAAATTTTACAATGCAAAATCCCATGACTGATGTAGAAAGCATGGACAGAAAATCGGCTAAATAACGCTTTCTGTCAATGTTTCAATAAACCAGTAACAGCTTCAAATTTGTTGTTCTATTGTGTAGTTGGGTCTATTACAGATAAGTGTGGGTCAGATAAATTGAAAAAACATTTTAAAAACAACTTTTAAAAAATGCTTCAGCTTTTTAAATAGTGTTGATCATAGATTATTGTCAAGTTAAAAATGAGGGATGAGTGAATGCATCTGAAAATAACCACAAAAATGTGGGAAAATATTGAATAAGGATGCACCAGATGGGGATATCTCCTGCTATGTAAAACTTAAATACAATTGTCCATTGATTCACATTAATCAGATTATACCATAAGTCACCTCAATGTTAATTGTTTATTTTTCTTCTCTTATTTAGTTCATGGTAAAAGCTTAGAAATGAAAGAGTTCAAGGAACACAGATGCACATTTAGTTTATAGGGCAGATTAATTTTAAGTAACAGTCAGCAAATTATTTTCTTAAATGGCTCAATCACATCACACTTTGAGGTGATTTACAGGAATATGAGTGTGTTTATTGTCTTGCCCTAATGTAATTGAGTGCCCCAGGAGCTCAATGTAAAGCTCTCAGAGTTGATAAACAGAACTAAAGTCACTGTTTGCGTTTAATGGCAGTGGAAATGGAGTAAGACCACAGAACTGAAGAGGCAATTCAGCAAATCATTGGTACTGAGAATTACTGTACAGTGACCTACCAGCAGATGATGAGACACAAGATAAAACCAGTTCAATCTAGGTACTTAGAAGTAACTAAACTTAATAAGATAAAGCACCAGCAAGCAAACAATGATAAATTCAGTGAGCAGAAAACCCAATCAACAGTGTATGACCCTGTTCTCACACACACAAAAAAGTTAAATACAGTAAAACAGAAAAAAACATGGTTCAGCTACATTCCGTGGTGATGTTGCTTCCAGAAGGCCTGTTCATCTAGCACCTACCAGCCCCACAGCACGATTCAGAGAATTGCAATCTCTCACAACAGCTCCTTATCAGCATCAACACACCAGCAGAACTGGCAGTACTGCTTGGCCAGCTTATTGCCTGATCAGATAACAACTGCTGTCACTCTGCGTCATTGTGTCAAGATGGCTCCAATTTGCCATGAGCTCACCGTGAACTGAATCAGCACAATGTTACATCTGAAGAACGGAAAAAAATAACCCACCAGGGGTGAGTGAGAGCATCTGAATAAATTACAAATCTTTTTCCCTCAGTCTTTCTGATTTCTGAGAGTGGGCCACTCAAAATTTAGATTCTTATTTAACCTAAAACACCATGGAGAGTGGGGTGTCTCGTTGGTTAGAAAATTAAATCCATAGCGGGACGAGGGCCAAATAAGCAGCCCGAGCCATGTATTTCCACAACTACAGGGACTATATACTGGAGTCTAATTGGAGTCTTGCGGAAGATTTCTCAAGCCTGAAAAGCACCCATCATGAAAGGTAGCACTTTTAAGATTGCCCAACACCTTTAGGATCTGGTTGGCAGTCCTGAGCAAGTACTTGTAGCTTTTCATTTCAAACTTTTCTGTCTATTCATTTAGGATTATTATCTCCAATGGCTCATAAAACCAGTTTGATTTGAAGCTGTTCTGCAGGAATAGGGCTTACTGTTTCGAGATGAAACATTTCTACTTAGGTTTGGAAGCCTCAGATTGAATGAGGTATTAGAGCTCACACTATGACAACTTAGCAGTTAAATAAGAGCAATTGAATTTACCTCTCCGTCCAGCGTTTTTTCTCTAAGAGACATACAAAGACACCAAAATAATCATCGAACTTTTTTCTACAATTTAATCATTTCTAATATAAGAAGACATATTAAAACATATATATTGTTGCCGACACCTCTATGGAACAGCAAAAACTCACTCTTGATTTACAGAGATACACACCTGAGCAAATCATCTGCACTTTTTCTGTCACATCTATTTTATATATACTGTATATATATACATAATAGAGGACAGGTGACCACTAAAGCAGCTGACATGGGAGATAGGGAAAGGTCAGACACACCAAGCAGAGAAACAATGGAAAAGAAGGTTCAGCAGATCTACCTCTTGGCACTGGTGGAGAGCTTGGCTGCTGTCTTGCTGGAAATTTTGGCCTCCTTCTTCTTGGGCTGGGACTGGTCCCGTTGCTCCGGGCCAGGCTGCTCCGGAGGAGCCGCCTCCCTCTGCTCGGCATCTGAGCTTCCCCCACTGGTGTTAGGGCTGTCGTCTGGTCTCGGCTGCACCTCACTGGACATGCTGACACTGTGGAACAGCACAAACTTGAGCACACACACTTAATTTACAGAGATACACACCTGAGCAGATCTTCTGCACCTTTTTTGACAACTGGCCAGTAACATGACTGAGAATAAAATAGAATCATAGAGAGGTATACATTTTTTTTTTTCATTTCAAAAGGGGCACCATTTCATGCATTATAAAGATTACAGGGACTATCCTCAGCTTTTTAAAAGGGAGGGGATGCTACAAAGTGATAAATACCGACCCGTCCTAACTTCTGTGAGATGCTGGCATCATTCTCGTGAGCTGATATTCTGTATTTATTTATCCAAATGCCTCACTTTTATCATATATGTTTTTAAAAATCGATCGTGAAATACTCTAAACATTACACGTTTTTATAAACCTTTTACACATTCCAAACATTTACACAAAAATTCCAACCATTTCAGCTTTGGAATTGTACTTGTCTGTGAAAGACTCTTAAAAAATATTTCCAAAATACAAACTCTGAGTTCATACAGCATGATATCAGCACAATAACAGATGTAAAAAACCAGCTTTGAAAGACAGAATGCCATTATTGATGAGGGACCCCCAAGTGTTATAAAGCCAAACTCAATTATATTTATATGTAGATGTATACGTATATGTATATGTAGAGTTTTTAAATGAAGACTTTGCATTAAAATGGTGTCAGCCCTTAGCATCTCTTTTATACTCTATTATTCTTTGTGCTCTCAGAGTATTCTAATATTACTGTGGATAAAAAAGAGTCCTGCATTCATAATTTTAAGTGCGGTCTGAGACTATAAATTTACCAGTTGTCATTGAATTTGTAATTGATATATTAACAGACAAAAGTCGCCATACCAATTTTTTAAAATAAAAACAATTGAATTCAGATAATAGGATAGTTTGCATGATTGTCCCGCTGCGGTTGGCTGAACAGAGCAGGTCCCAGATTGTGTTTACTCTAAAAAACAGCTTCATTTAGCTCTACGTTTCTTGAGACAACTTGAGAGGATGAACAGAAAAAACATGTTACCTAACACACAATCATCAAATGATGATAAAACATTTTACCTAATTTGAAATTACATATCAACATGTCTGTGATTAATCATTTGGTGGTGGT
Organism: Menidia beryllina; assembly: GCA_013363375.1. Lineage (NCBI taxonomy): Eukaryota > Metazoa > Chordata > Actinopteri > Atheriniformes > Atherinopsidae > Menidia > Menidia beryllina. The sequence continues at coordinate 6,099,387 of JABUIW010000025.1, read as the reverse complement.
GTGCATACCAGGCTGTCTATCAATAACTCCTTACATCCATTCAAACATGTACCACAGCTTTAATAGAGGTCAGAAGAACACACAATATGTTAGTCAGATAAGCAGTCTACGTGGCATCTTTGTCACAAAAACATTAACCCTGCACCTTCAAAGGCACCTTGTCACAGATAATGCCAAGCTAAAGCCATCACTAAGGTAACACTGGTCATTAAAGACTCCCTTTAATGCAGGATTAACACTCCTACACAAAAAAGAGACCACAGTTACAAAGTTGTTTTAACTGAATGTCACGCCATAAATTCTTTCATATTTGATGGACTATAATTTCAAAATAAAAACTCTGCATGATTTTTTGCCTTATATTTTCTTAATCAATAGATACTGCATTTTTTAAGGATTAGATTAATTACATGAAAAAAAAGAAAAAAGCTGTATCAAAGGGTAATACTTTAAACTTAAAACTGGCACCATCATTAGTTTAAGTTAATCTGAAGAGTGTAAAAGGTCCTCAGGTACACTCTTAAGTGACAAGCTCATGACATTTACATTCTTACATGCCCTTGCACACTCACATATAGTGAAAATTTAATATGAATCATTGTCAGACAATAACATTGGGAGTAACAATAAATCTAGATTTATATGGGTCTGAGTCTAGGCTTTTTCAGAAAACTGAATGGGACAAACAAGCATGGATCTCAACAAACGTCAGCATTGCCCTCATCATTCTGCTCTCATGAAAAAGAGAGCACAGGTTTTCACGATCAGAAATTTACAGCCACAATGATTTGTTAACAGATGATAGACAATTGACTGAAAGTTAAATGGCATCACTATGAATAATGTGTTTCCACCCACAGTGTATCTGCTACATCTGCTTTTTCAGGCATGACTAGAAACTGAACTAAAATCTGAAAGCCTCTAATTCTTCCCTTATAACATACTACAGGTAATAATAAACTATTACTTATTACTTCCTCAAAGGTACATTTAGAAACTCACCAGATTTACAATATCAGGTACTATGTTGTTCTAACATGCAGCTGCAGAATTGCTTGGATCTTAAATGCAAAAATGTATATATTATATTAGTCACGTTGAGCGTCTCACCTCTAATTCCTATATCTTTGGAAAGAAACACAAACAAGGTCACATTCAATCAAAAACTTCTATAATTTCTCATGTCTCATTATGTGGGCCACATAAACGCCTCAATATACAACCCCAGGGTTAGGATAAAATCATTCTAATACTATGGAAAGTATATGAGGACATATTTTGCCACTGTTTAAAATAAATATACTGGTCAAAAGTATGAGCAGATTCTTCAACACACAGAGGTGCTTTTGGCAGGCTGACTCCCCTTTTGACATTTGACAAACAACCGATCCACACAAGTCATCTGATGCAATTATCTGCAACTTGCGAGCCATCAGTGATAATTACGGATTTATAAAAGTTTTATACCACAGTGCTCCATCTTTGTAAGGGTACCCCTCATAAGAGATAATCTGGAGATGCTGCTCAAATGATGGAACACACACTAAAACAAACGTTACAGAAGCTTTTGGCATAAAGTGCAGGTAATAATATAATCAGGTCTAAAAACCTAAACAACCAAACCTGTATTGAATTTCCAAATTAGAAAACGAGCAAAAAATGACAAAATGAAAAATAAAATCACAGCCAAAACTGAACCCACGATAATCAGGCATGACGGTCTCTTTCTCTGATAAATCCAGAATACCAAATCCACTCAAAAAATGTTTTTACTGGTCTTCTTTTGCATAGACTTTCTGTCCAAATATAGTAATATTTCTTCATTTAGGAGATTAAAGTCGTTAAAGTTAGCTGCCGTGAACAAATATTGAACAACAACAAACAAATAACGAACTGTCGTGAACATACAACCCCAACATATATAACTTTAAATTCGACTTCATGGCAGACAGGTAAATTTAGCATTTACCTCGTTAATGGGTAGCTGACAAAAATGTTAACGGTAGAAACGCGTAGAAAATGAACATGCTAACCTTTGTCCATACTGTATAAGTGATTTAGACGACGGAATGAGTTCACGCTAGCCGAAGAGCTCGTGTGGGTCAAATGTTGGGGAGCCCGCGAGCTCTCTCTTAATGTCCACGGCTTAGTTGGCTACAACGGAGAGCAATGGGTGTAGTTTCGAAAAATATCCCGACAAACATTTAGCTAAATAGCACACATGTACATGACCCTGTCTTATTCAGTAGCAACGTTGGTAATGATCACCACCAGAGCTGCCCCAGCACAAAAGACAGAATGGATGCCACCCTCCCCTCTCCAGCGACAATCATTCATTGCCGCCGCCCCCCCGTTCCAGAAGATAACGTAATACACCTCCATTCTGTTTGAAGAGACGTTTCTTTTCTCAAAGAACAGAAGGGGCCGCTTACCTTTGTACGCAGAGTGGACGCACAGAGCCAGGGAAGGGAATTGTTTACAATGCCCACTGTTAATTTTAATTGATCAAACCCGAAACACCCAATGTCCGCTGCTTGGTGTCCGTTGACTGACTGTTGCTAGAGAATGTGGCACAACACCACAGTAAAGCAGCAGTCATTACACTCACAGCTTCCGGTTTTATCTGACAAAAGTAAAAGCCTACTTGCATGTCATCTTCTCTATTTGTTTCGTTTAGACTTAGGTTTTAGTCAAATCTTTTTTACATAGTGAAAAAAGTACAGATAGTAGACAAATTGGGGCCCACCGTTGCTGTAGATTCCAAGTGGTTCTGGTCATACTAATCCTTAGAGAATTAATGAAGGAAACGAGACTTTATTCTTGGATGAAGAGAACAATTTGCTCTGTACTCAAGCATTACTTAAGTATGTGGCTGAGTTTAGAGAATCACTTTGAGTCAGTGTTATCAGTCAAGGTTGGATGCGGGTGAATGCATTGGAAATGCATAAGTATTATCTATTTAGCTTATTATGTACGCAAAGACAATAATCTGACTATTGTCAAGTTAATTCACCATGTAGGTTTATACAGAATTGTATTGAATTAGTTTAGTTTTTATGTTATTACTCTTCTATTGCTAAAAGAAGGCTTTGATCACTTTATACTTTTCTCGCCTTAAAGCACACACAATTATCAAGATGACTGTGATTCTTTAACACTTTGTAAAATGTATTACCAATTAATGTCAATCATCCATTTCCTTCCTAGTGCCTCTCAGATACGAACAACTACACACGGTCGTGTTCACTTTAACGAGCAATTGAGAGTCACTAATTAATCTTACATGCATGTTTCTGGAGTAACCGAAGAGAACCAACTCACACACGGGGTGAACTCCTTAAAGAAAGGTCCTCGGTTGCCGGGAGTCGAACCGGGACAGTTGGCGTGAAAATGTCCATAATTAAACCTTGGAAAAATCAAACATTCAAACAGCGTTTCATCTACACGGGATCAATTCACATTTCCGGTTTGTTCATTCAGGGGAGCTTGACAAAGACAAAAAACAAAAACAAATAGGCTCCGTGCGCGTTCTCAAGCTCGTGCTCGCTGTGCTCTCTGAAGCGTTGAAGCAGGCTTTGATGATAGGGTAGACTACAAATAGGTACGAACGAGGTTGTAAATAAATAATGATATTTAAAATCTTTCTTTGCATTTCTTGTCTTTTTTTTTACTGATTAACTACATTTTTTATTCAAGGTGAAACAATTTAGATGTATTGAGGCATCATGATCATTGAGTGATTTATGAAGTTCAGAGAATTTCTTCGGTAGAGTGGAATTATCATTATACTCAAGTCGTGAGTATATATAAAACTTGAATTAAATAATTATATGTTGTTTTATGACATCACGATTGACCACGGCTTTGTGCTGACACTGTACAGGAACTATTCAACGATAGACGTTTCTGCCGCGTTAAGTACACTGACGGACTTTACTTCCCTAACATGCGCCATTGAAAACAAACGAAGTCGCTACGGAGGGGGCTACCTTTACACCAGATTTGGGCTCGTTTACTGAAAACTAATCAATCTTTGATCAACGTACATAATCTTTGCTAACAATGGAGAGTATTTTAGAGCAACAGCGTCGCTATCATGAAGAGAAAGAAAGACTAATGGACGCTAAAACAAAAGAAATGCTACATAAGAAGTCCACGGTAAGCCGCGTCGCTATAGGCTAGCATTAGCACGAACATACTGGTCATCAGTACACAAACATCCAAACTAATTGCAACGACTATTTTTTCCTATATTTTCAATTAATCTTTCTTTTAGCTCCGGGAGCAGATCAATTCTGACCATCGAATAAGAGCCATGTTGGATGTAAGTATGAAGTTTGTGGTGTCGTAAAAAGCTAAGACCGACCGCCTAAAGTCGCTGTTACGCTTAACTAAACTTTTGTGGGTATAGTTCATAGTTGATGGCTTTCTGGTCAAATATGTGATACAATATGACGCCAAATTAAAATGCATGTTCAGTATTCAATGTTTATTAAGCTCACCAATGATATCAATATAATTCTGTCCGTTATTGTTAGCCTAGAATGATCTGCTGGATTATTCGTTCAGAGTATATTTGTGTATTGAGAGATAACATTAAAAGTACTAGTGGAAAAGTTAAGTACCGCGAATTGAAGAGCCAGAAAATAACTATGCCTTTTTTTGCATGTTTTACTGTAAATCTTGATGAAATGGCAGATAGCAACACAAATCTCTTTTGATATTTAACATTTGTCTATCATGATTGTATTATTTTATTCTGTGGGTCTTATTTGGTCAAAAATGTCCATTGTTTCTTTTGACAGAGGTATATGGATGTGAGTGCAAATATCAGAGATTCCTATGAAGATAAAGATGGGTATGTGTCTTTGTTAGTGTTTGACATGAATACCAAAATACATACGGTGTAGAAATAACTTATGATTTACAGTCTTGTGCCTAAATGTTCACTCTTACAGTTGCTTCTTATTTTGTTTTATAGTTAAATGAATAAATATCCCCAAGTTTTTAAATGTGTCTCTTATGTATTTTGGAGCATGAGGAGAGATGAGCTTGCTGCCATCTCTGGACCAAATGAGTTTGCCGAGTTCTACAACAGACTCAAACAGATAAAGGAGTTTCACAGAAAACACCCAAATGAGGTATTAAATGTCTCTTTGAAAGTCTGATGTAACTTCTTAACATATCATATATTTAAAAAAAAAAAACAGACTGCTCACAGACTGTTGTCATATGTTTCTTGTAGATTTCCATTCCCATGTCTGCAGAGTTTGAAGAGTTGATGAAGGCCCGAGACAACCCGAGTGAGGAGGACCAAAGTAAGTTCAAGGACATGTTCTGTAACACCAGAAAAGTTAGTTTCACTGATGAGAGAGAAGGTTATCATTGACAGCATACACTGTTGTGTTCATTGAGAAGTCTGTAAAGGCAACGAGGTAAACGTTGGCGCCTAGAACACCAGGCAGAACAGTCAGTTTGGTGGATTTCTGTAATGGATTGGGGATTAAAATAATGATAATATCAAACTTTTTTTCAGACCTGGTGCACTGGGTCATGAGCTTGCATGTTCAGGATTAGCAGGAGATAGGGGGGATATACACTCTCGTAGTAATTTGGATGAAATTCACACATGTGAGATCAGTTTTTGGTTCTTGGTGTTTTTATGGAACATGGATGGTAGCTTTTCATTTTATTCTGATTGAATTGTGACTTTTATTAAAAAAATGGGCAACTTAAGTATTTCCATCATTTATATGTTATTCCATTTAGGACATGCTTTTATCTAAAGCGACCAACAATTCAGATATAACTTTACAGTTAACATCAATGCTAACGAGCTACATAGAAGGAAATCACCAGACAGACTTTGTTACAGGTGACAATGTAGAGTTGGGTTGGGGGTACAGGGTAAATGTAAGGTTAGGAAATGCTCTCTGAAGGCCTTGGTCTTCAAGATTTTCTTGGAGAAATACAGGGATGCCCCTGTTCTTGTAGTGCTCTGTAAGTCATTCGACCATTGTGGAACAACGCATGAAAAGTGTCTGTCTGGATTGTCTTAAGTGTGGTGAAGGCACTGCTGGATGACAATTATTTGATGACCAGAGTGACCAAGTTGTGACATAAGCCTTTGGCAAAGTATTCAAGTAGATGGGAGCCATACCCTTAAGCACCTTGTAGACTACCATAAGGGACTTGTCTTTGATTCGGGTGACTAAGGGCAGCCAGATCTGACTTGTGACTTAAAAGTTTAGATGTAAGCTACTGAGCATACAGCTGTAAAATTAGGATCTGTTTATCTCTTTCAGACATGGTTGATTTCACTGATGAGGAGGGATATGGCCGCTACCTTGATCTCCATGACTGCTACCTGAAGTACATCAATCTAAAGGGAGCCGAGGTTGGGATCTGTTCCAAATGTGGTTGATCAAGTCATGTTCATGAGATAGAGCCAGATATGTTTTTAATCTACTTTCCATGTCTTTGCAGAAATTGGAGTACATCACTTACCTGTCTTCATTCGACCAGCTTTTTGACATCTCAAAGGACAGGAAGAATGCCGAGTACAGAAAGTAAGTATCTGGTTTACAAGCCAACTGAAATGGTACTGCATAATCTTGGTTTGGAAAAAATGAGCATGCTGTTTGTTGTCCAGGTACTTGGAGATGTTGCTGGAGTACCTGCAGGACTACACAGACAGGGTCAAACCTCTGCTGGACCAGAACGATCTCTATGGCAAAGTACTGGTAGACTTTGAGAAGAAATGGGATAACGGGACCTTTCCAGGCTGGCCTGTAAGTTTTCCTTGCGAGACCTAAATGTGATGATGGTTGAAGTCTGGTCATGTGATTTGTGACATTTGTTTGTTTTTTTTTATCTTGCTGTAGAAAGAAACCAGTAGTGCTTTGACACATGCTGGGGCTCACTTGGACCTGTCTGCTTTTTCCTCTTGGGAGGTAAGTCATCTCAAAGTTCCCATTCTTGAATGTTTGTTTTTTATGGTTGCTCTTTTTTTTTTAACCTTTGCTCGTATTCATGTCTGTTTGTCATGCAGGAGTTGGCTTCATTAGGTCTGGACAGATTGAAGTCTGCACTCTTGGCTTTGGGACTGAAATGCGGCGGGTGAGAAAATAAGAAGGGAGAAAAACAAGATAACTGATCATTATGATTGTTGTAATTCATTTGAAAGTGTATTTGGCATGGCCTCTAGATTTGATGCTTTTGTTTGTACTATTGTTGTCCAGATTTATGTACTCAATTGTACAACCAGTTTTCTGTTCGTAAGGATTCAGACCAAGATAAGAGCTTGACTATTTTGAGTTCAGTGTTGATAGAAACCATAACAATTCTGTTCGTAAATGCTAGCATACCAATCATATATATTAACTAATGAATGGCTTACAAAACGATTGTCTAAATATTTAGCCAGCTGTGTTTCAATTGTAGTCTGGACATTTTCTTTTTTAAATTTTTTTCCCTTCACCATGTGGTTACGGTCCAGGTTAAGAGCCAGAAAATATGCTCTTTCTGGTATAGCACAGAAAAATTGGGGCTACATGAGCATCATAATTTTATAAGAGAACCAGGTTCATCAGATGATGGAGCGCAGAATTTTGGACAAATGAGACGAACACTATGAAACTTTTATTGTGCTTTACAGCAACATGGACATGATGTCAAGGCAACTTAATAGCTTGCATCTGCTCATCTAATAAAATTCCAGATTAGTAAACATTTTTCAACCTCCACTCTCGGCAGCATCACATAAGTAGGGAGGAACTCCAATTCATAGACACTACAAGACAGTAAACGGGGCCCAGATTATCTATCCAGAACCAAACTCTCCAGGATGTCCTTAGATGTTCTGTGTCCACAAATCAGTTGTATTCTCAGGCTTGTATGCTGTGGTAAATTTAACCATTTGAATGGCAACTGCTGCATTCAGCAGAAATGCTTTTGAAAAATAGTATTTATGCCAGATTTATTCAGCTTTGACTGAAGAATTCGGCTCCTCAAATGTCTGAGCTTTTGTGAGTGGTGATCATTTTTCCAGCAGATGAAGTAAGAACAGTAAAATGAATATATATAAAGTGTTTAAGTGGATTGCTCTAATAATCAGGCTAGTGTGAGCTTTAGATGCATGTTTCTGATGTTCTAAAGCAGAGAATCCCCCCTTTCCTGTATGTTTTCTTTGTTTCTGTTGACAGTATGAATGCTCGTTTGATTACAACACACCTACTGTATTCTGCCATAAGTCTCCATTCCTAATATTACCATAGCAGTGGTGAACAGAAAACTTGAATAGATAGACATTTAATAGACATTTAAACTTGAATAGATTTATAGAAGTTCAGTTAAATTATTGTGCCATTGAAACAAATGTAGCATCACTCACCCATTTGGTCTCTAATCTGGATAAGTATGACAATGTTTACGTTGCGTTTAGGCTTATCTTGTCATGTCTAACTCATGAGACAAATAATCTCAATTGTCTTAACCTTTTGTTATAGGCCATCTATGACAGTATATTATATTCTATTTGGGAAATACATGGCAATTCTCACATGCACTGGTGCCATTTAAGAATCTAGAAGTTGCACACAGCTGTTTTTTTCTGCTTTTGTGAAACGCAACAAACTGATGGAAAAGCTACATGCTCAAATTAGATTATCTCAATCAGGGAGTAGTCTATATGCACAGAGGTTCAAGAGCCATTTGCAAATGGTACTGGAACTGTTTATTGTCCCAATTGTTGACCAGAAAACTAACAAATGCTGAGACATTAAAATGTGAGCTGTGTTTGTTATATTCACATGTAGTGGTTAGACATGCTGCTGATATGGTGTTTATCTGTGTTGGCAGAACTCTGGAAGAGAGAGCTCAGAGACTCTTCAGCACTAAAGGAAAATCTCTGGAATCTCTGGATCCATCTCTGTTTGCCAAGAATCCCAAAGCCAAAGGCCCTAAAAAGTAAGTGGGCATAAAAAATGTGTGTAAAGCTGATGCTGTTCTCTGGTAGCACTCATTACATACTTCATAATATGTTCCATCTCTCACTTCTGCAGAGACACGGAGCGTAACAAGGAGATCGCGTTCCTGGAAGCTCAAGTCTATGAATATGTGGAAATCCTTGGGGTGAGTTTTTGCTTAATCAGATCTGTCCTACACTCGATTGTTATAAAACAGTTTGTAGCTCGTAATGCTTGACGTGGGCTCTTATGTGATCGTACTAATGACTGTTTAAATGTGTTTTTCGGGGGTGTTAGGAGCAAAGGCAGCTGACTCATGAGAATGTGCAGAGGAAGCAGGCTAGAACAGGAGAGGAGCGTGAGGAGGAAGAGGAAGAGCAGCTCAGTGAGAGCGAGAGCGAAGACGAAGACAACGAGATCATCTACAACCCCAAAAACCTGCCACTGGGCTGGGATGGAAAGGTGACACGACAGAACTGTCTGAATAAGTTTCTAACACCCCAGTGTGTGAATCGACAGGCCATCTGCACAGGATTTCAGTCACAACACTCCCAAGACCTTTTCTTCTCAGTATTAGACCGTTGGTCATAATATTATTGCTGAAGAGAGCACCGTATTTCAATCATTTTGACTGCTTCCAACCACTGTTTTTATTTAATACAATACAGCATCAATATGCCTTGCTGGGTATGCAGTTCAAATGACTTAAGATATTTTCAGCCTAGCTGTGCCTCGTCATGTCACACATAGTAGTAATTAAGTTTTCCTTTTCAACCGAAGCAACAGTCCAGTTATTGTGGTGTAATAAATCATTGTTTGTGAAATAAGATGACATGGTTTTCAAAAAAGTAACCTTAATGAAAGTAAAAAGTGAGTTGTTTTGTCTAAGCACAACCACTTCACAGTTGGCTCACTAACATAAATGTTACGGCTACATAAATTGATAAAGCTGTCGCTCTGGGTTTCTGAGTCACACCTCAGTTGATTTACATTTCCAGGAACTTAGGAACATTTACATTAGTGTGACCATTGACTCAATGATGTCGCTTTAATAGATCGATAAAGCTACTAATGCTTAATATCTAATGCCTGAACAGAGCTTTCCAATGTACATAAAGTAGAGGCACATGTTATGCAGTTTGTAGAGGGCATTTAGAGTCCTATTGTCCAATGTTTTTTATACAAGTTTAGACGACTTGGCAGTACCAGTGTTATGCAACATAATGACACTGCAGCATGAAAGTTCTCATCTGACTTTAAAATGCATTCAAATTATTGTCCTTATGCCCAACACATTTAGACAATGTTCTCATTGAGAATATATGAATGGTTTCCAACACACTGAGATAAACTTGTTGCTTAAGTTTGGAACATATCTATATAATTAGTAAATTTAAGCTTGTTTTCAACTACTCTGTTTTTAGTTGGGGTTTTTTTCAATTTCTGTTGGTTTTTGCTGACGGCCCTGTTTTTCTTTCAAGCCAATCCCATACTGGCTGTACAAGCTCCATGGTCTGAACATCAACTACAACTGTGAGATCTGTGGGAATTACACTTACAGAGGACCCAAAGCCTTCCAGAGGCACTTTGCTGTAAGTCACTGTATTCAAAATTGACTCTCTGTTGCTCTTGGAGCATTGAAGGTTTGAAAAATTTATATTTATTGTTTTTTGTCTTATTTTTCTTTAAGGAATGGAGGCATGCTCATGGCATGCGTTGTCTAGGAATCCCAAACACTGCTCATTTTGCCAACGTCACACAGATTGAGGATGCCGTCTCTTGTAAGTCTTCTTTCCAGCTTGTTGTTACAGTTTGTGCTTGAATGTGTTTGAAGAAGTCAGCTTTGAGAATTTGTATATGTTTAACTCCAGTGTGGGCAAAGCTGAAGTCTCAGAAGGCATCAGAGCGGTGGCAGCCTGACACAGAGGTAAAAGAAAACACTCATAACAGCTGCTTTAGGACAATTTGCTCTCTAAATGCAACTCATTTTACATTTTTGTGTGACTTTCAGGAGGAGTACGAGGACTCTATTGGGAATGTGGTCAACAAGAAGACTTACGAGGATCTGAAGCGACAAGGGTTGTTGTAAACAGAATACGTAAAACGCTTAATATGCGTCTGTGGAGCCTCTTTTTAAATCACCTTTTTTTTTTACAACATATTTGCTCATATGTGTCTTTAATAGTTATTAGGCTGTTCCTCACTCTGCCTACACTCTTTAATAACTTTGTAATGTGGTAACTTTTGGTCATTCAAATAAATTGAGTACTTTTGTTAAATCTACAAGTTGTTCTCTGTTGATTACCTGCTGCATCAGAAGCTTTGAGCCATTTATATAGTTCTTCTGTAGAAACATAAAACAAATCTTTGCAGTTGCATAGATGAAAAATCTAGTTTCTGATCTAAATTAAATGATCCAAGCTAAATTGCAGAGAGGGGATAGGGGCTGCTTTAGGTATTGTCTAACTATGGCCACCAGCACACTATGTCCAAAAACAGTTTTTCTTTTTGGCCATAAACCCAATGGTTTGCCTTGCTGTGTATACATGCTGTCATTATCTGACAAATCCCATATACAATTGTGTTCAAACTAATAGCTGTCTAATGTAACTAACCATATTAATAACTTAGTATGTTTTTATGGCTACATGGAAAACAATTTAGCAGTAGGCGCTGTAGATTCCAAGAAAACCATTTTCCCAGAAGACCCTGCGTTCATGATGTGCACACTCTTGAGGATGTGCAATTGGGCAATTAGGTGAAAGGGGTGTGTTAAATAGCAGTGTGTCATTCAATCAGTGAGATCATCAATATTGTGAAAAAACAGTTGTGAATCAGATGGCCCTTATTTAAGGATGAAGTTAATACTTGGTCTTCTCTCTGAAGGCCTGAGAAAAAATGGGTCATTCAAGACACTTAGGAAGAACAGCATACTTGCATACCTGTTAAAAAGTTGATTGGAGAGGGGAAAATGTATACAGAGGTGCAAAACATGGTAGGCTGTTCAGATAAAATTGTCTCCAAAGCTTTAGAATAGAGAGCACAACCAGACACGTAGCAGAAAATATAAGGTAACCATCAAAATGGATTGGAGAATAACCAGAAAGGCAAAGGCTCCGCAAGTTATCAGCTCCAGGATGATCAAAGACAATCTGAGTTGCCTGTTAGTACTGTGACAGTTAGAATATGTATGTGTGAAGCTTAACTATTTACAAGAATCCCCTGCAAATTCCCTCTGTTAAAAAAACATGTACAGAAGGGGTTACAATTTGCCAAAGAACACATCAACTAGCCTGAAAAGAAATGCAGGAAAATTTTGTGGATTGATGAAAGTATTGTTCTTTTGGGTCCCCAAACTCTGAATTCAAGCCATAGTACACAGAGAAGACAGTGGAGAATGGTTAAGCATCATGATATGCGCATGTTTCTCCTGCTATGGTGTGGGGCTTTTTATCACATATGGATCAGTTTGCATATGTTAAAATACTTGTAGAGGTCATGTTGCCTTATGCTGATGAGGACATGGCCTTCAAAGTAAACTACACACAATCTTGATGCCAAACCAACAACATGACTGTTATGGAGTGGCCACCCCAATCCCCAGACCTTAATCAAATCAAGAACTTGTGGGGTGACATAAAAAATGTTGTTTCTGAACTAAAACCAAGTAATGTAAATTAATTGTGGAATGTTGTTAAATAATCTTGGAGTGGAATAACAGCTGAAGTTAGATGATTCAATACCACACAGTTGAGAAGCAGTTATGAAAATGAAAAAAACATATATTTTTACAAAATATATTTGAGTTTTAAAGTCAACGGCAGACACTGCAAATTTTTAACGTACCCCTTTTAACTAATAGCCCATCAGGACCGCCTTAAAAATGTGCACATCGTGAATGCCGGGTGGGTGGCACAATGGTTAGCACCATTGCCTCACAGCAAGAGGGTCCTGGGTTCAAGTTCCTGGGGGAACCAGGACCTTGCTGTGTGGAGTTTGCATGTTCTCCCTGTGTTTGCCTTGGTGTTCTCCAGCAAAAACTTGAGTGTTAGGTTGATTGGACATTCCAAATTGCACCATAGGTGTGAGTGTGTATTGTTGTTTGACTCTTTGTGGCCCTGCAATGGACTGGCGGACTGTCCAGGGTGTACTCTGCCTCTCGCCATTGACTACTGGGATAGGCTCCAGTCCATTATGATAATGGATGAATGCTGGGTATTGTTGGTTTTCTGAGAAACTACTGCATCTACCCAGGTAAATTGGTTTCCATGTAGCATTTTAAAAAACTGGATCAACGTGGTTAGTCACATTGGACTGCTTTTATCCAACTTCTTTGTGAGGCAAATATGCTGGGATATTTTGCATTCAAGTTTCTGTATATAACATATAAACAGTTAAGTGAAAGTAATGGTTTACTTTGAACAATTAATTAACAGGCCAGGTTCACACTGGTTTGATAAACTATTTACATCAATAAGGTGTAAGAGCTATGAAAAAACTTTCATATAATCCACGATGAACATGATAACAACCAAAAAACGAAGTAAATCAAAATACATGACAACACAACTGCTATCCTGCAGATATTTTTTGAAAGGAATGGGAAGAAGTCTACAATTATTAAATCCCACCCCTTTTCAGTCTGTCATCAGTTATATTATTTACAGGAGTTACTCTTCCCTGTTAAATTTGTATATCTGGAGACCCTTCCAATTCTCATCAGAAGACACTCCATTCTTTCACTCTTTCACAAACATTTTTAAGAAATAAAAGTACGTAAATATATTTTAGGTTTTTTTTGTTTCTCTTTGTTAGATAAAGTATGGGAATTAATTCATCATCCACCCCACTTTTCTGCAAGTATTTTTGGAAAGCTATTTGAATAATTTGAAGCACAGACTTTGTGAGAATCAACTTTGCAAAATAGGAGCCTATTTTCAATTTCAATTCAACATACATTTTCAATTAGAGACTATTTGGTTTACATAGCATGACTTCCTGCAAGAATTTTTAATACATTTTGCCTCAAAGAAGACAGAAAAACATAGATCATATGACCTCTTCTTTACATAATAGTCTTAAGCTGCTTTTGTGGATTGCACAGTGATTGCACAATGAGATATTTGTTTCTAAAAGCGTTCATGAGCCTTTTCATTACAAATTTTGTCTGATACATTTTTAAGGGTGAGAAGATTGTGCATCCAATCTTGACTATCCACCATGTCTCTGGTACGTAGAAATGTCTCCAAATTCTTATAATTCTTTAATATTATTTACTGTAAATAATTCATCCAGTCATCCATCCTCTGGGCAAGGAGGCAGGTTTTAGAAAGCATTTAAATATTTATCATAGTGCTGTTAACCTGGGAACAAGCAACGAACACAACATTTGTGGAGCATTTTCATGCGTTTGGTGTTGTTGACAACATGCATATTGTTTCAGTTATTAGACCTCATAATTTGAGAAACTTTAAGCCCTTTGATGTCCAATAGTCTTATGGTTCAGACTCATTTTTGTATATTGTGCCAGACAGCTGCATTGTATAGGGCAAACTACAGAGATAACACACGTTTTGGGCACTATTATACATGTCACTGTACAGTTTTGTTTTAAGTGCTATTTTTCTTCAAAATTTTAAATCCTTGTTCAAGGAAAGAATGATAATTTTTCATTCCAGTACTTTTAGAAGTGATTTTTGTTACAGACTACTTGTTCTTATCATACATTGCAGAGTTATTATTTTACACTATAACAGTTTGTTAGGCAACACTGCCGCAGTGTTAATAATATTAATCAATCCATTGTAGTGTTAATATTTTACATTATAAGAGTTTCTTAAGGAACACTGCCATAGTCTTAATAATTTCAATTTAGTCAGTGTAAATTTATCACTTTACCAATGGTTCTTATATAGATCCTGGGAAAGTGTTAGTTTTGAGCCTGAGGGTGTTAAATTTGCGATTTCAAATTTGCTGAGGAAAAGACACATTTCATTCCAACACATACTGTAAAAAACACTAATAACAGAGGAACCCTGATCCTATTCAAGCTCCAGAAAATTAAGCAAATAAACTAATCTAATTTCTCACATCATTTAGATAATTGTATATTTTTTCAGCACAGAAGCACCACTATTATGCTTCATTACAGTTTATTATTACTTCATAAACTGTTCTGTCTGATCCTGGATATAATTCAGTTTTTATTTCAGAGAGCTGGGAACTGATGATTATCAAAAATATGGTTAACGCATTAAACTGAGATGTTTCCATTTGTAAACACCACCAGATGGAGCTCTTGGGTCAGAAAAAAAAAGTAAAAAGTGAACCTTTTCAGTGGTTTCAAATACAGTTTTGAACAACCATACACAGAGTCTAAATAAATTGTTTTAAGTAGAAATGTGCCTTTCATACCTCCATAAAACTGCTCATTACATTAACATAGCTTTTCCTATCCATCCATTTGTGGTCTCAAATGTCTTAAATGAGAGGCATATCTTTTAAGAATGTTTTATCATTTCTCAATTTTCTAAATATAAATGGCACTTTGATCTTGTTGAAACAAAATATTTGTTGTTACGACAAAATACGAAAAACGGAAGTAGTTCAAATATACTGTACCAAGAACAATGAATGACTTTAGAAAGCTTTAGTACTGCTTTAGTCAGCAATTTAAATATACATCCATTATTGTAACCACTTATCCACGGGGGGACTGGAGCCTATCCCAGTGAAATTAAAGAATAGTTGTGTATAAATCTGGTCTGGTATTTATGATTCATAGTCGATAATAGGAAAATGGAATGGTGGGCATGGAACTCTGCACACCATCACATCTGAAGCACATTGGCAATCAGGCACCGGTTATGTGCCTGCCCCATCCTGGACTCCAATGCCAAATTATTGCCTCTAAATCATGGATTATCCTGCGCAGCCTTTGCCTGGATCTAGCTAGTGGCCCACCTTTGAGCCCCTCCCCACCAGTTCTGACACAGGCCCCCTGGGCACGACTCTCTTCTCACTGACCTGGATCCTGAATGCATTTTAGTCTTCTTGCCAATCCTATTCTCCCTCAACCTCAATAACTCCATTTGTTTCCATTATCCTGTAGTCTTCATTTGCTTTTGGGTCCAGTCTTCTCCAGAACTGTAACAATCTCAGACCAATGAAATCTCTTTTTGGGCTATTGTTTGGTATTTTCTGATTTCACTTGAAGCCTGGCTCATGATGATGTTGAAAAAACAAAGGTAGATAAAATGGAAAGTTTGAAACACACACAAATAATCTAGATTAACTCAGCGTGCTATTTCATAGAAAAAAATCATGATAGGATTTCATGGCCCCGTGTTTTGTTCTGAACTCTGTTTCTAGGTGTTTTGTTAGGGAAAATTCAGTTGGTGCTGCCTTTCAAATCGGAAACTTCAGATGAGTAATGAGTGTTGCTCCAAGGCTTGGCATTTATGAGTGGGTCGCCTATAGCCTAAAAACATGTTTTTTTTTTGTTTGTGTTTCTACGTGCACCGGCTTATATGGCCTGACCCATAAAAGCATTGCATTAGATTCCCCTGAGAGGGGTTTTTACTCCAGTAATTTCGTATATACACAAGGACTGAATGTGGTCATCCATTGAAACTTATTTCATTTTTTTCAGATGTTGCACTTTCAGTTGCTGGTAAACCACACAGAAACAAGTCTCACCTCATTTACAAAAACATTTTTTTTTTAACTTTCTTTTAGCTTTTGCTAAAAAGGGTTCTATCTATCATAAATCTATTCTCTCATGATCCTTAACTCCTTCCCTTACTTTTTCTGTTGCATAGAATAACACTTCAGTTCAAAACCTGGAACTATATCAGACTCTCAGCCCCCAGAACCAGGTCAGCAAGAGTCTTGCCATCATTTCACCTTTTCTTTCTGACCTCTCAGACCCTCAATTATGCCAATCCTAGGCCACCATTTGGTGCTCAAAATCTCCAAGTTACTCTCTAGACAGATATTCACAAATGACAGTAGTTTAAAAACATTAAAAAAACACAGACAGGTAATTTGGAATAATCTCAGTTCAGTCTATAGAGCATATCCATCCCTTCAGGGGCAGAGGGACAGGACCAAGAGCTAAATCTTGAAACTTCCTTTCTCCAAATTTATTGAGAATCCACAGGATTCAACAGAACAAGCTACATGCTCACAAAACTTTTACTGATGTCCTTGAGGTGCCAAACAGCAAAGGATACCACCAGAGTTCTACTGTGTCAATGGACAAGTGCAGTTTTGATAGAATGAGGAAATCTTTAACATAATTAGATGGTTGGTTTCAATGTTATAGCTGCTCTTTGCCATCAATCCATCCACTTTTGTTACCGTTTATTTCTAAAAGGGTAATGAGCCTATGCCAGCTGACACTGAGTGAGAGGCGGGTATAGCCTGGAGTGGTTGCCAGTCCATCAAAGTGCCATCACATAGATAAACAGCCACACACACTCACATTCACCCCTAAGTGCAATTAGAGTCTCCAATTAGCCTAACATGTTTTTGAATGGTGGGAGGAGTACTCAGAAGGAACCCACATAGACACAGGGGAAACATGGAAATTCCACACAGATTCTGTTTGGCAGAGAGCTCTAAATTTGGTTACTACGTAGGTAAGTAATAATATTATTTCAAAATTAATACTGCTGAGATTTTAGACTTCCTGGAGTCATCCTCCTAGAAAATCCAACATAGAAGATGACTTTGATGTAATTGAAACTGGCAAGCTACCACAACAACTTTTTAAGGTACCATATAGCTTTCCATGTTTGTTTGCAACTTGGTAACAGCATAAATAAGTCAAGCAAACTATCACAAATGTACCGTACCACTTTTTAAGATGAGAACACTAATTTTTTTTGGACTATTTAATTTTAACAAATTAAATAGTTGCATGTTGTCTGTGTGGGTTATCTCCGGCTTCCTCCCATAGTCCAAAAACCTGCATGTAAGGTTGATTGGACATTCCAAATTGCCCTTAGGATAGTTACGAAAATGGATGGGATGCAATTTTAACAGTATTGATTGTCTTCTGTCAATAGTCCAAAATTAGCTCAGCTGTAGAGTTTGGAGACAGTTTGGAGTTTGGACAATAAATTGGGCTTCATCCTCAGTATGACTTGGCACTATTATTAAGTTTAGAGTCACATTTGACACTTTTATTTAATCATATATACTAATCATTCAATGCTAAATGGTAAACAGACGTACATTTTATTGTCAATAGGGAAAATACAGAGATGGACAGTTTTGATCATGTGGAAATTCTAAACAACAGCAAAACAAAAAACAATCCTTCATAACCACACTTTTTGATATCACAAATTAGTAAAGGAAATGATCAGTTTCTCATCATGATGACTGTGCCATTTATTCTGATGATTGACATAATTAATTTGTACATAAAAACATTAGTGAGTCAAAACATCTGGGACACAATACAAATTGAAACAAAGTCGCACTGGGAGTGCTCAGTATTGGAGGAAACACAATGAAATCAAAGGCGCTGTCTTTCAACAGAAGGGGCTGGCTTTTAGTACTTTGTAAATTAGTATAATGTATAGTGTGACACTTAGAACAAACTATCTGGCAGCTGAAGCCATGATTACATCAACCATTTGTCCTTCTCCTTGTTGAAGTTCTCAGCCCACTGACGTGTAAGCTCCAAGTAGTGGTTCGGCTGGTTGGGATGATAGTCTAAATACAGACGTGTCACTGTTTTCCTGGGTACAGCCCGTTCTATCTGCGTGCCTTCATGCCATTGGTTGAAGGACGTTATGGTGACAATTTCTGGTCTGACAGTCAGAGCTGCCTGCAGGGAGGTCTCATAATAACGTCCATTGACACGATTTCTGGTGTTATGGTTGTTCCACGGTCGCACAGCAGTGTCTACATACCCTGGACCAACACTGGGAATGAACAGTAGATTGTTTGCATCACAGAAAGACTTGATGGCTTTCCAGTTCTGGTGCGATGAGCCAAAGGAAAAACCATTCGAAGCAAAGTATGTATACATGCCATCAAAGCCGCTAGCTAGGATGTCATGTTTGTGGCGCTCCTCAACAATGAGGGCGACAAAAACCCCGTCGTATGGTGTGCCTCGGATGCTTCTGGAGCCCCTAGCTGTAAGAAGCTCAGCCCAGGATTCAGGAGTCGTCAGATAGGAGTCATAGACATAAAAGAGAGGTAGAACTCGCCCTGTGCTTGTCCTAAATCTGTAGAAGGCTCCATGTTTTCCATATCTAAGGAGCAAAAATCAAGAGCAAAATCAATTACATCAGATTTCCACACATATAACGTCAGTATGTTATCCATGAAATGCAGTTTGAAATAACTATGTGGGGATTATTCTTTTGATGGCCACTGCAGTTACTTCAAAAACAAAAATGCAACAGGGAGCTTTATAAATAAAAACATTTCTGAGATGTGAATTTAAAAAAAGATAGGAGTCCGGAAAAGTACATTCAAAATTAAAATAAAGGCAGTGATTCCTACATTTACTGTAACCCATTTTATTGCAAACAGCTCAAATCTTTGATAGTTTTTAAACTTTTCATTAAAATTTGATTGGGAAACCGAGGTGAATCTCTGACAAGCAAAGACAGGCTAATTATCTCAAATTTATCCATAAATGTGTAAGAAAATCATCAACATGTTAAAACAATGTTCCTAAATGAAAGATTTCCATATGTCCTCTTTAAATGACAGAATATTATTACCGTAACCTATTTAAAGCACTTGAAGGAATTTCAGTGCTTAAATAAAAAGGGAGCTAAATGTAAGCCTGTAATCTGGAGATTCTTGTGGGAAACCTTTGTTTAGCATTACAAAATAAAGCCATGTTCACAAATTACCACAACCTTTTATTTGTTTTTTAATGCAGACAGAAATCTCATGTTGACTTTTTCCAGAGCTGGACTTGGAGGCCCCTGGATTGACCATCACACAGTGGAAATGCGTATCATAGGACAAGTATGATACATAATTTTTAAATTGTGTTCCTTGTTTTTCAATTTACCTTTAATAATAAGGGATAGATCTGGTTACCTAAATGTCTGGCAAAATTATTTGCTTTATTTATTGCTTTAGCAAAAATTCCTTAAATAAAATCAATTTTGAAATATTAATTTACAGCGTAGAAGGGCTGTATTATTATTAAGCAATAACACTAAGGGGAAAGTCATGAGTCGTCAAATAGAAATGTTTACAAAACTGCAGTTAACTGCAGTTAATAGTTGCTTTTGCTATTAGTTCTAATGAGAAAAACAGGCCAGTGACCTGCGCTTACATTTGTTTTACACATTGTGCAAGGCACAAATTCATTTGTTAATGTTCCTGCTTGCTCAAATTAAACTATACTAGTAGTTTCTTTTTCTGATAATCTAGTTGTCCACAAACGCTATGAAGCAGCTTGTCAAAGCAAAGCAGTGTAAAATCCAGATATCTAACACTACTGAAGACACTCAAAAGTCTGAACTTTCATGGTCTTTCTTCTTGCATCTTTTAAACAATATAGCATCAATCTTGTCTTTTATTGCAACTAAAATCAAGGGCTTCTGTTTCTATATGATATAATAGAAAAGAAACATCATCTTATCAGACACAAAACCTGTTGGCAAACTTATATATACACAATCGCTCAGTTTTAAATATAACAGGTACTGCTAAATCTTACACATATTGAGCTCAAAGCACAGAATAAAAAAACTCTTTCAGATCCATTACAATAAGATCACTGGGGATACATCTATATTTAACTAGCTGTTACTGATCTTCCCTTTTCAGGCTTCATGTTTCACTAGATCTTTTGCCCTGTTATATCAGCATCTAATGACATCAGAGCACAAACCGTTCAGGCAATGAAAGGAAACAAATTGAAGAATAATGTAAGCAAACATTCAGCAAATCAACTTACTTGTCAATAATGTATTTGATGTTATCATGCATGCTCTGATCCGTCCGTCCCTTGTATGGCTGTATGTGAAAAGCTACCTGTACAGAGACATGCAAATAATAATGTTCATATAAAGCACAACGTGAATATGCAAAATGCTGGAAAATAAAGTGTTATACTTCATATAATTTTTATTTGTATACATTTTTTTAATTTTACATCTAGTATGACTGCAGTCTGTGAAAATTTCTGGATTGCAGCATCGTCTGAGTTTTCATTTTGTATTCTTACATATTCATGTGTTTACACTGAATATTTTATGTATGACTGATTTTGATTTAAACTAATCAGCATTAGAAGAGATTCACGGTTTACTTAAGCAAGTGATAACAGTGCACAGTCTTTGTATGGGAAATGCACCAAATAAATACTAATATGTGCAACTCTTAATAATATAAATGTCTTAACCCAAACTCCTAACCAAAGCCACTTGGTTACAGTAGTTACCATATGACATAAGCGCAGTAGAAAAGTGAAAAAGGCTGTTGATGGTATGGCATCAGATGCGTCTGTGTTCCTATTCGACACCCTCTGCTACAATTACATATACTGTTCCTAGTCCTATTGCTATTATTACTGTTATCATTATCATTAACATTACTATCAATATCTGTATCAATTTTCATTCATTCTATAGCAACATTACCTTTACTTGTCTGTACCTTTCTGTGTTACCCCCTGCTCCCTCTGCTCTCTGTTGGCCCTCACCCCCCCCCCCCCGCCCCTTGCCTTCTCTCTCTCTCTCTCTCTCTCTCTCTCTCTCTC
Organism: Menidia beryllina; assembly: GCA_013363375.1. Lineage (NCBI taxonomy): Eukaryota > Metazoa > Chordata > Actinopteri > Atheriniformes > Atherinopsidae > Menidia > Menidia beryllina. The sequence continues at coordinate 6,077,673 of JABUIW010000025.1, read as the reverse complement.
TCTCACCCCAAACCGGTCGAGGCAGATGGCCGCCCACCCTGAGCCATGGTTCTGCTCTACGTTTCTGCTCTTAAAAGGAAGTTTTTCCTTGCCTGTGGAATTATTGGGCATCTGTAAATAACTTCAGAGTACGGTCCGAACTTCTCTTTTTGGAAAGCGCTGTGAGATAACTTTAGTTGTGATTTGGCGCTATATAAATACATTTTAATTTAATTAAATCTAACACTCACCTTTTCAAAACAGTCAAATCAGCCAAATAAGGCCTTCAGCCACCCTTCTTCCCTTTTTGGAAGTTTGTGGCCAAATCAAGTGCTGAGAATGTATCTTGTCATGTACTGTTATGTCAAACTATCATTACATGGGAAAGCTTTAGCCCAGGATGAAGAGAGGTTGCCCACTCTTGTTGTATTGTCATTTCACTGCATTTAAATGACCTTGCGGTGTTATATTTACTCCACTGACCTGGCTGTCTCTAAAATCCTTTTCAGCTGCTTCTGAGTAACAATTCAAACGTTTAACCATACTTGTACAAACTAATCATGTAAACACAATTGAACAGAGAACAGTGTGCTACAATTGTTTGATAGGAACCGAAAGCAGAGTGGTGGATGCCCTCTGCAATCTTGAAATAACTACATTTGACTTGTTTGCTTCTGCACACAGTGCCAAAAGGGTCTGCTGCAGTTCAATGGCAAACAGTAAAGCATTGATGGAGCTGTCGAGTCACAAACATCGAACACTAAACGCCCACTCCATTTTTCGAAAGAGCTTGCAAGGTCTTCATAAACAGTTTCCATAGCAACGCAGTAGTGTTTGGTTCCCGTGTTTGTGTTTGTCAGCAGTCCCAACTGGTTGGAAATTATGAAAGGCCAGTGAGGTAAGATGCTGTTCAATCAGTTCTTGTTTGTTTGAATAAACTTATATTAAATGTGCTTTATTTACTCAGATCCCCTCGTGTGGCATGACACTGACTGACTTGCTTAGTGACTTTCCAAACCTCAGATATATAAATGCTGTAGAAACAAACAAGCCTCTTTTATTGCCCTTACCAATATTTCAATACTCCTCGGTTATGACAGACTCAAATTTAAAAAGATTCCACCCATCATGATATATGCAAAATTATTTGCATCTTACATTCTTGTTTGGGGCAACATTTCCTCTTTTATGCCTTAAGCAGAAAAATGTGTAACCAGATGGAATAAGAAACATTGCAATGTGGTCTGAATTATCTGCAGACTGATATCCACCTTTATTTCTTAAATATTTACTTCATAAAGTGGTGATTTACATTACAAGAAAAGATAATCTACAAGTGACTAATTGTGAGGCATAGACATGCTGAGCAGCCAAAAACAAGCATAATATCCATGCATTTATCTGTGCAGAGTCAATATAACAATTTGAATCATGAAAGCATTAGCTTTACTTGAGAGTCGGAGTGGGAATGAAAATTGTGGTGTTACATTTGATTCAATAAACGTAACATAAAATAATGAATGGGTTGTCAGTAAAAAAACTGTTTAAACAAATATTTTTGTTTAGTCGTCATTTCTTACTGTTGGTAGAATTATCTGTCTTATCTGAAAGTAAATGTCCAAAATACCTTTGTGTTCCTGGCATTTGACACACACGCGCGCAAGCACACGCACGCTTGCACACACACACAAACACACACACACACACACACACAGACTTCAGCTTGTATTTTGTCAGCAGCAGCTCTAGTGCACTAAATACTGGAACATTAGCCTTTAGGTCAGCTGTGAGACGCACTCTGTTGTATAAGTCTGACTAAGACACACAGAGAGTCTCAATTCTCAGTTCAAGACTTCCACATGAGGAGCATGAAAGTAGACCAGAGGAAAACTCTTTTAATTGTTAACGCTGAGTCTGGGCTCAGATTATTAAATGGCCGCTGTAACAAGCACCTTCAGAATCATATTGATTATGTTATTAAAATCCCCTAGGGTGCTGAAGTAGGTATGACTTTCTCAGATCTAGTTGTACAGGGAAGAGGGAAATCTAGGATAAATATCCCAAAAAAATAGCAGTTCAGCAAGGCAGGCCTCTGAAGCACAGATATTTTAATATCAACTGGAGAGTTGAACTCAAACCTGCTGCCGAGTTTCAATTTCCTGACTGTCAGTGACATCAGGGAAACAGAATGCTCTGCAACTGCAGAACAAGATGCATTTTGAGTAAACTGAGTTAATTAACACTGCCCTTAACAAGGCACAAGGCAAAATAAAACCACAGGATCTAAAAGCTGTTGACAAATATTGATATTACACATTCTGGGGTGAGACCAATCCACATATTTTTTACTTCAGTGAAGTATTTTTCCTTTTAACAATTATATTTATAAAGGGTAACAAGCACCACACAACAGAAGTAGTAGCAAACACTTTGAATTCGAAATGATATGTCAAGCATCTAAATCAGTTAAGACAAAAATAATGAAAAAAGGTATTTTCAAACACAGCATAAGCACCAATATAATCCTATAAGATTCAGGGCAATATTGTCAAATGTTAATTAATTCAGTAGATCATCAGAAAGGGAAAAACATACCGGTTGTCTCACCAGTTACCTTGATGCTGTGCCTTTGGGCAGCGTCCATAACATAAGGAACAAGGTCCTCAGTGGGCTCCCCATGATCATCTGCCACCCCAGGAGGATACCATGACAACACCAGCACCCCTACAAAAACCCAGGGAGACAGGAAGACATGAAGTTTCAGAATTTGGATTGCGACATTTTTTCCATTTTCATCTCCTCAGAACAAATTGATTACAACATTATGGTTACATTTAGAAATTGTCATTAAAAAAGAAAGAAACTTGTAACTAATAATGGATATAAACATTAATGTTGTACAGCAACAATTTGTTCTACTGCATCAACAAAATTTAGAAAGTTTGGGTCATATTCCTTGGGAAGTTGACAGGGTCAAATATTCAGAATCAAACTGATCAGTGTTATTTAGCATTGCAAGCTATAATAATCCGTAGAGATTTTGCAAACAAATTCCATGCCAAGTCCATCATTTAAACATCTCTTACAGCTCTTGGGTGATTTACTGTGCAATGGCCAGATTAATCTGTCAAGTTAAAACTCATGTAACCTAGAAATCATTACATGTTTCTGACCGTAAGCATCTGGAAGGCTCTCTTTCCCCAACATATTGACAAAACAAGTGCCAGAAAAGTGGAACAGACATTAGGATTTCAACTCCAAGTTATAATGTAGGTGGGCTCAGTCAATACATTTACATTACATTAAAAAAGTAATTGTTCTGCTTATCAAAATTAGATTTTAAAGCAAACATTTTAAATCAATAAATAAATAACCCTACAGGAAATTTAGAAAAGTTGGGCTTTCCATTTCTCTTGGTACTCTTGTTGTGGCTTTTGACCCAGAAGTAATACAAGATCAGGTACAAACAAGATAAACTAAGTAACAACAGACACCAACTTCAAACAGAATGAATATATTGTTCGTTTAAAAAAAAAGTAAAGCCGTTCACCTTCCATGTTCAAATAGGTACGAGGACTGTCATAGTAATCTTTTAATCACATGATCACAATTAGTTTATATGACTGGGATCCAGGTTGAAATTATCCCTGTTATCCTAATCTGGAAACAGACTAGTGAGACTGGCATGTATGTCAAATTTAACAGAACACACTGACAATAAAAGCTGAGGCCTCTTAATGACATAATCAAAAAATTCTACTCTTGTCAGTTGCTGACATGTGATATCTGTCAAGTACAACTGAATTGGCAAAATTAAGAAAACCAAGACGATGTAATATGAACAAGCTAAATTGTTTATTGTTTTGGTTGTAAAGTAACATCTTAACTTAAAGCCCACTTAAAGAACAAGCTGAGGGGAGACATATCAAGACACAGCTTCCTCCCACCGTCCAAAAACCTGCATACTAGGTTGATTGGACATTCCAAAATTGCCCTTAGGAGTGAATGTGAGTGTATGTTGTTGGCCCTGTGATTGGATGGCGAACCGTCCAGGGTGTACCCTACCTCTTGCCCATTGACTACTGGGATAGGCTCCAGCCCCTCTACGACCCCATTTGGGAATGAACAGTTCAGAAAATGGATGGATGGTTTGAAAATTCAGTATGACATGCTTGGACAACATAAAATGGTTGCAACGGCTGCTCTTTTGGGATGGTATTACTACTGTCCTCTATGTGACCAATGACAAGGAAGAAAATTTGCATGATAAAAAAAAAGCCCAGGATCTGATACATAAATACCTGATACACAAATTACTTATGGAGCAACTCCAAACCTTTGAGTGTCTTTTTTTACTTTTGTTTTTCCACACCTTTTTACTTTTTCAAAAGAATCTACTTAGTATGTTGCTCTTAAGATGAGAAAAATTACCCAAAAACGACATAATAGAATGGCAGATGATTCAGGTTACATCACATCCTCTCTGTGGTTCACTGAACACCCAATTTGCATTTCCCACTGTAAGTGGATCACACCTGGGTTTACTGGCAAGCAACTCAGACCTACGTTTTCATACAGAACAGCATTTGCTTGGTTGTTTCACACCTGCACTAAGATACAGACTATGAGGAAACAAATTCTCACCTGAAAAAAAAGAGCTCTGGGAGAAAAAGCACAATAATATGTATCTCTAAATGGACCCTGGTGAGTGTGGGTGAGCCTGGTTTTGTGACCCAATGGTGGGCTGGTGAACTGTACAGGGTGTAACCCAGCTACCAACCCATACCAGCAGGGATATCTCCAGCCTCACTGTCACTCTAAATAGGATTAAGCAAAGCTAGAAAAATAATTAATTAAAAAACCGAACAGCAGAGTAGCACAGATATGCAGAGATGGTGTTTACTACCTGTTGCAGCTTCTTCTATCTGGGCCATGTGCATCTCCAGCACCTTCGGGTCCCTGGAGCTGTAGGGTCCAAGTTCCGGGTAGAAACTCGAGGCAATGTCCTCTGGAGGAGAGTGCCTCCCTTGGGCATGACTGGCTGCGATCTTTGGGTCCCAGTGCGGGACCAGCACGTGATCCCAGTGGATATACTTGTTGTCCATAGTGGGAGAGCCGTACCACAGGTAATAGAAGATGTGCACGTCATAAAATATACTGTACTCTCGGTCGGACCTGGTGAAAACCACCTTGGTGTCGCTACCGCCGGTGTGGAACTGGCCCGGCGACACCGCCACGTCTTTTTTCACATCGACTCGCCTCCTCTCGGATCTCTCCCCGATCGAGTCCATTCCGGGCGCCAGGTCCGAGAAGCCGTCGCTCGGTTTCAGCGTTCTGAGCCCCATCATGGTCCCGAAAATGAAGAGAGTGAAGAGGAAGAGCGCAACCAGAGCCCTCCTGCGCAACCGGCTCATAGTCGCTGTCCGTGGTGCTGACGGAGGAAGAGGCCGGGGGGGGGGGGGGGGGGGCTCTAGCTCTTGTTAATACCAGCTACCAGTCATCGTCTTTTAGCATGGACACACATCGAGAAGGCAAACGACCGTTCAGCGGCTGTACTGTTGCATAATGGAGCCTGTGAAACCCAAAAGCAATCCATAATCAAGACCATGATGGGGGCATTTTGCGCTTCTTTCACTCAGGCTCTTTGGCCTTCAAAAGTAAAGTGATATCTTATTTCACCTGGCTGTAACTCCCCCGATTCTCGACTGAGAAGCTGCTGTCCAGCTCAAACCAACCGAATCGGGTTACCTTTTGATTTGACTCCCCCTTCCCCATCGAGCTGCGGAAGCTGCTGCTTCGAACAGGAAAACGCATCCGTATCCCGAATAGATCCGTGGAACAACAGCAAAACACGAAAACAAATAAACTGCCAAATTAGAGGAAAGACTATTACATCTATTTATGTGATGCTAGCAAGAGGGAGGACTAAGTCCAACCGGAAAAAGATTCAGGCTATGGTGGTCGATTGGTGCCTGAAAGAAGCAGGAGGTGGAGCTTATATGGAAATGTCTCATATAGGATGAAATGTGAGTTCGTTTCTGTAACATTCTTTACATTGTTTTGCTTTCTTAAGGACATCACTTTCAGATATTGTTCATCTGCAGAAGATAGTATTTTTTTCGTTATGTAAAATTTTAAATGCAGTTTACATACATCCTTCTGGCACTAATGACGTTTTGGGTGGTTTTACAACCTATGATTAAGGTGACATCTAGTGGGAGTTATAGTGTATGGATTATCTAGATGTCTGCGAATGTAGACCAGTGCTTTCAGACTAGATGTGAATAAAAGTCAACTAAAGTTTAAGGACTTAAGTTCGACATAAATTTCCTTGAATGGTGATACATTAGAATTAGAAGTTAATCAAACAGCTGTAGCAATAAATGAATGAATGAATAAATAAGAGAACTAAACCATTAATTTCTCTATATAATCTATCATTTACATGCTAAAGACACAGGCTTGAGGCATGTCTCTGATTGAAACCATTTACTTTCAAGTTGAGCTATCCATTGTTCTGAAAATGAAGTCAATTAGACACTGTGGGTTGGTGTTTACCCATCCTCTAAAACTGGCAGCTGTATTCTGATGTAAAATGAGGGCCAAATCTGTGTAATACATCAAAAAACACCAAAGAAATGTATATAATTTATGACATTGTAATATTTGCACGTTCTTTCCAAAATAACGTTCATAGAATCTTTCATTGCCACATAGTTTCCTCTCTTTGTTGTGTTCCGGGGTTCCTTGTTTTCCTTGTGAGAGTCTAGGTTCGGCTACTTACCATCTTGCCACCATATAGCACCAAACTCACCTCTCTCTGGAGTGGTGTGTCGTCATCCTGCGCACCTGAGATCAATCTGCTCGTCAGGCAAGGTGTACAAGAGGAGCTGACTGCCACCGCTCTGATGCCTGAGTGTTAGCCAGCAGCGGTACCTCTGAGACCCTAGAGTCAGTCTCTATTTCTTCTCGTTGACCGAACGAGTAGTGATTCTCTTTGTTGTTTCCTGCCTCCAGGTGGTTTTCCCTGAGAAGTCCTGGACTCTCCTGACTCACCTCCTCTGGTGACCACAAGTTCCTCCTGGATCTCCCCACTGGAGTCGACCCGCCTCTCTGTTTCCGTTCGGCCTGAATCTACCTGTCCGCCCCCCAACACCCTCCTTCATTACCGTCTGGATTTCTGTGGCTAAGCGCAGAACGTCCTGGACCACAAGGAAAACTAGGAACCCGAACTCTGCAGTTACGCCTGCTCACAATGTGCTGATACTCCGGGAGCCCTCCCCCCCCCC
>JABUIW010000025.1:6014571-6065405 GCA_013363375.1 Menidia beryllina | reverse complement strand
GTATGTATGTATGTATGTATGTATGTATGTATGTATGTATGTATGTAGGTATGTATATGGGTATACGTATGTATATGTGTATGTGTATGTGTATGTATGTGTATGTATGTATGGGTATGTGTATGTATATATATGTATGTATATGCATATATATATATATATATTTTTTTTTTGTTTGTTTGTTTTGTTGTGTCGGTTTGTCTGTTTTCTGTTTATTTTATTTATTTATTTTTTATTTATTTATTTATTTTGTTTTGTCTTGTGTGTGTCTGATTGGAGTGTTGATTGGGTCTGGTTCTGGGTTAGGGTTAGGGCTCCGGCCCCTGTCCCGTGCCTGGGGGGGGCGGCGCCTGGGGGGGGGGCGGGGGGCTGCCGCTCGTGGCTCCTGGGGGGCCTCTGCCCTATCCCCGTGGGGGGCTCTGTTGTGGGGCTCTCTCTGTGGCCGACTGGGGGGGGGGGCCCGGTTGTCTCCATGGGGGTCTCCCTGGTCTCGGTGCTCCGGGAGGGCCGTTGGTGGACTGGGTCTGGGGTCCTCTCTGCCTTCTTCAGATTGCTGGAGCGGGGCCGGTGGTGGCGCCCCCTATGCATGCTTAGCTGAGCACAATCTGTGTGAAACCTGGGTTGCATGTTCTGCACGTCAGTGCTTATACCCACCCACACACACATTAACTCATTTGCCCAGACACACACCTTTGAGCTTCTGTGCAGTTGCCGTACAAAATTAGAAATATATCCTGTCTGTCATTACTATCAGTGTCGTGTTGGCCTTCAGTTTTTGCTGCCTGTTTGTGTGTGTCTCTTTCTTGTGTCTGCTTGCAGGTGCGTTTACAGGTTCTCCCCCGGGTTTGTCTGCAGTATTATTTTGCTGTTAGTGTTTGTTAGTTTGTGTGTGTCTCCCCATAGTGTTTGTTTGCAGGTTCTCCCTCGAGTTTGCCCGCGGTGACAACAGAACATCTTTCTACAGATGCAGCAGCTGGATGGATGGTTTTGTTGTCTCTCTTTCCTTTTTTTCTTTTTCTCTCCTCTCTTCCTGTTTAAGGAATCTTTTTTCCCCTTTCCTGTCCCCCGGTCATGGTTGGCATTAGCCATATTACTTATGTAAGAAAAATAAATCCTAAATGTATAATAAAGCTGTATTGGATGATCAAGGGAGGGTTCTCACCCTGACAGGCCTCCCTTGGCAAAGCAAAAGTGTCGGGCACAGCACGGCACTCAGATTACAATTCTGTTGCTATAATGCCAAACACGACAAGGGAAAAAAAAAAAAAGAAGGTGCCACAAGGGCCACGAGGTGCAAATGGTTTTTACAAGTTACCATGAGGTGAAAGAGGGTACAACAGGGTACCCGAAAGTGTCACAGGGTGCCAGAGGTGCCATGGGGTTCCAAAGAGAGAAGACTGCAGCCTCATTGCATGGCCACTGATCAACTGCAAGTACACTGAAGTATCATTAGAGTGTGTTGCTCAGTTGTGACTTGCAGATGATGATGCAGTTCTTTAATAAACAGATCCATAAAACTAACTGTATTTATTTATAGAAGAAGAAAAGATTGAAGTACATATTTTTCTGTGTTCTGTTGTTCCATTCCCTGTGGCTTGGTTTCATTCTAGATTGTTTATATAGCACTTTTGTTTTTTTTCAAAGACCCAAACGTACTCTTTTAAAGTTACCCTGGTATGTAGCTTGATTTTTTGTTTTTTGTTGTATGTTTTCATATACTACATGGGTATAAGGTGATTACTGCCAACCTGTGGCAACTCTGGCACTCCGTGGCAGCCTGTGACACCTTCTGGGACCCTCTGGCATACAGTGGCTCTGTCATGGTCAAGGATTTTCACAGACTGCCGGTGTGTGTTCAATACTTTTTGTGAGTAAACTTTAATTTCCCATGATTCCCATGATGATTTAATTTCAATATGTTCTGCATTGGCCCCGCAATGGACGGCTGCACCGTCTAGGCGGGTGTACCCTGCACCCTGCCTCTCACCCATTGTATACGGGGATAGGCTCCAGCCCTCTGGTGACCCTGTTGGGAATAAGCGGTAAAGAAAATGAATGGATGGATCGATGTCTGCTCATATGTCCTGGAGGATGTCATAAACTAAGTGGTTTAAGTAGGCTAAGTTATGTTTGTAAAATTAAAAGAACACTTAAAAAGGTGCCATTCTGTTTGCTGTGAGATTTTCAACTGACATCAGTTTAACTGTTCATGTTTTAGCTATGGATTATCAGTTATTACCAGTTTTATCATCAGATATTTCATATCGGTACACTTTGAAATAGTAAAATATTTCAAATTCTGGGAAGTTGACATTAAATGTGTTTTTATTTAAGAAATTTAGCTAATTAAAAGTGATACTTGTTTTCTTTTCCTTTTGACTGTGGAACAATATGACATTCTTTTAGTCTGTTTAGAGGCCACGCTGTTTATTTTGAAATTTGACCGGAAATCGTCGCCTCTTTCGAGCCGACGAGCCGCGCCGCACAGCAGCGCCAGCTGCACGTTCTCACGTCCAGTGTTTGACACAACACAGTCTGTTGGACTGAGCGAACGGAACGTACGCAGCGGTAATGGCTGCCAGGGAGAATGAGGAGGACAACAAATGAACCCCCGAGAAGCGACTCATAGGTGAGAATGATAAGATGACAACCTGCTATGAAACCACCCGCAGCCTCCTCTATTATTTCGACCATTGTTTTGTCTTCTGGGTCTGATTGCCTGCCTGGCTTGCAGGTGTGTGTGTGAGATTTGTGGCAGCATTTCTTGATAGCACACAGTCATACACACATACACAGACAATAAACTGTCAATACCCAGAGCTTGACACGCATGCCAATATCTTGTCCCACGGTGATAGGTGCTCTAAAAGCAGCTAAGTTTATTTAGTTGTGAATAACATTAGCTAACGCTGTTATATATCTTTCGGTTCCTGTAATGGAAAGCAGGACTCTTTGTTAGCTGGTGTTAACATCATTAGCTAACATTAGCCAAAACATCGTTAGCTGACGGTGTCTGGGCCATATAGCTGTTAGCCTCGTAGCCAATCTTACAAATGGACGTCTAATTAGCTTGTTTGGTTATTTTCGGCCATGCTCATGATAATGGGGCAAAGCTGATCTTATCTACTCTCACGTATATTCATTCCAACCAAAACGAAACACTGTCATATCTTTTTATCCTAAAATAAACTTTTGCGGTCCGTTGATTTATAGATATTTATGGACAGACAGGTGTGTACGTGTGTACTTCCAGTGTAGAGGGCAGTCTCTTAATCTTTTGCTCCACATTCAATTCCAATAACAAACTTGATTATTAAAATCAACAGCTTGACAATTCTATTGTTTTTTTGTGACATAATATCGTATTGACCTTTCATTATATTATTTGACTTGTACATCAACATCGTTTGTCCAGTGGTTCAACATTCATTTGAACGTTTTATCTGAAAATTCACATGAATCACTAACACTACAAATAAGCTTTACATGAAGTAAGCTATACATGTCCATCATTGACGTTTCCCCTCAGACGAAATACTCAAATATTTTACAATTCTAAGCTTTTCTAATATATTATTTTAGTTGAATAGGAAAGTACGTGGTTACTGAAATGGTGAGCGGTGGAGAGGGTATTGCTTAAGTTTCGGTTGGTGCACCATTGTTCTGAAACAATGAGGATGACTATGACTGATAATATGTTTGGATCCTTTTGATGTGAACTGCTGCACAGGTTAGAGGTTACAGTTAGTTAATTTTGACACATGAATTTGATCAGAGTTTTTTGCTATAGTAAAACTGTTTTAAAATTGGATACTGTATTTACTGTAGGGTTGTTTTTTTTAAATAGCAAAATATTTTAAAGCCATTTTTACTGGTAACTAGACTGTTTTCATATAGCATTCTCTTGTCTGAATGACCACTCAAAGCAATTATACATAACATGCCCAATTCATGCACACAGTCACACACCCGTTGATATACCAGTAGGCAACGTGGGGTTTAGTGTCTTTAACATGTGGCCCAGGGTTGCCCGGACTCGAACCATCAACCTCCTGATTGATAGGTAACCACCCTTCCGTACTCCATAGGCTTTAACAAGCATTGTTTTTGTTAGGCTTTAAGTTTCTGAATAAAAATTCAAAGTTCCTCGGCTGTCAAGGTATGCAGTGAATGAAATCCGCTCTCAAATCCATTTAACATTTTTGTTTACATGCTTGAGCGGTTTAAGAAGCACCACTCACTTGCTGTTTGTACTTCTAACTTAGCATTGATTTTACCAAATCCACCTGCTGATTTAGAGTAGCAAACTCACTCATGAGATGCTCTTACCTATTCATTGCAGGGTAGTTAATGCCTATCTAGCATAAAAGAAATGTCAGCTTTCTGAATGTTCCATTTTGGCAGTAGAAAAAAATTGTACAAATCAGGATTAATGGAGTGAATATTAGATGGGCATGTTTATACTGTGCATGTGGAAAAGAGGTAATAATCAGCTCATGTGATCATGAGGCAAAAGGAAAATGAAGGTATCTGGTTGCTTTATGTTTAACAGTAAGCAGTATGTCTGTAAGCAAGACAGACAAGGTTAAGTACCAGCAACCCCTCACCTTAACTGACCAATGAAAATGTAGTCAGCTAAGATGTTTATGGTTTACTATTGGTTTTTCAACTTTTAGAGTTTGCTTTAGATAATTTATTTTTCACCTGTATTGCTTTATGATTGCCACTATTAGAATTCTGATACTTGCCTCACCAAAATCCTCATCCTCCTGTGCTTAACAGTGCACAGAACCTACTGATTGATGATACTTCTCTCCATGATGTTGTATAAAAGACAAAATTGTTGTTTCTTTTCATAACTTGCCTTTCAGGGACGTTTTCCACACTTAATAAATCTTGTGTTGGCTTGTTTTAGCCTTGTTATAGCCTTATGTGAGGGGACAGGGAGAGTGATCCTTATAGGTGTAAGGGTCATGATGAAACTGACTTTTATTTAAATCATGGAAATTAGAGGCCCTGCAATATACTGGTGACCTGTTGTGCTAAACATCACTAATTTGATGATAATAATGTTATGAAGTAGTTGATTAACAAGGAACACTTGTTCCTTGTTAAACAACTGTTGATCAAATTAATTGTGTTACCAGTGGTAAAATTGTTTGAAGGATAATCTGCAATTCTTGTTTGCTGTGTTACTATACTTTAAGTATCTGCTTGTATTTGTGTCTCCATAGCTATGAAAGCTTTTGAGACTTACCAAATCCTCAATGCAAACTGTCCATGTGTTCGCTGCAGACTCATGATGAGTAATGACGCCTCTGAGCTGTGTATCCTGTAGATTGAGAGGCCTGGCATGGGGGCAATTTGACCTCTGGAAGAATGAAATGGGGTGAGGGATTATAGATTAAGATAAAATGATACTGTGTGACTGCAGAGTTTAGTATAGGCATTTCAATTTAACACATTTATCCCAGTAAATAGAATGAAATAACCCTATTAAAAGCCATATTGTAAAATATCTTCTGAATATGGACATGGATAAAGGTGTCCACAGATGAATAGAAACATTCTGCTACTTTTTGGGTGATTCCAGTTATGAGCAGTACTTTAGTGAAGATAAATTCTGTACTTTAAAGTGTGTCTGAATGAAGACATGTTCACATTTTAACAGTTGATGAAGCCATTAATGCTATATATTTCATGCCTTAAAAGGATTCCTCTCACAGTTCAGTCACAAACCATAAAAAATATCTATGCCTTATTGTAATTTAATGTAGCATCAAAGGGGATCTGTAGTGGACTAAGAGATGGATTGGCTGAGCAAGTGGTAAAGTCGACTGATTGCTAAATTACTTCCTTGGAGGCTCATGTGCCTGCTATCAAAGACATGCCAACTTCTCAACTGCACCTGCAACTCGATCGAGCTCAACTTTGAGGCCAGAGGATTGTCTAATGCAATTTGCGTAAGTTGTGCTACAGAGAGCTGTGAGCAAAGCTAAGCTAACCTGGCTTTTTTTCAAATTTGGACTCATTTTGAATTTAATATCTGTTATATTTGAATCCTTTAAACAAGTCATTTACCACAGTGTTGCATCAGTATTCCATATAAGAGTACTCATTCAGCTTTTTAGAGGTTACACTTTTAAAGCTCTGGTAGAACGCAATGTATTTGCCTTATTGCTTGATACACAACTTCAGTCACTTAAAACTTTGCTGTCACTATTGTCAAATTTTGTGCTTCAATATGTGCCACGTTTTCAATGGAAGACAGATCTGTACTGCAGGCAGACCAGTCAGCCATTGAACTAAAACTGTAACCATTCTCAGTGTCTCTCAAATTTACATTGGGGAGGCATTTCTGTTGTACTAGTGGTCTCTTCTGTTTTATGACACGCAAAGAGGAATTCCACCCCATTGGGCACAAACAGTTGAACTCATTACCACCATGACAGAAAGCAAATATAAAAAATAAACACCTGAAAAGCAGTTTTTATTGTTTATAAACCTTTTAAAAGATTTTGAACGTGGTGAAGATGATAACACTGGTTCTTCTGAATGTAGCAGCGGGAGCACTTCTCCCGCTCTGGGTTGGATTTCAGAGAAGCCTTCACATGCTGCAAGCCCTGCTTCTGACAAGCATCAGAAGTAAAAAAAATGACAGGTTTGCTTCTTTCAGAGATGGAAAACCAGTCATTTTTATAAATATGAACGCATTTCCACTCTGAATCACTCCATCTCTGGTGAGCTTGGGCCCACTGTAGCTTGTTTCTGGGTATTCTCGGAACATGGCTTTCACTACAAGGTAGAGTTTTACTGGATAAAGTGTTTCTAAGCCCATTTCGTGTAATATCTTTCTCAGAATGATGCCAGATTTTATTGCAGGAGTGTCAAAGGTCACAGGCTTTCAGTGTTGGTGTTCACCAATATGGCTTACATACAGACATTTCTCTGGATTCCCTTTTATTTTTTGATCACACCATGGGCTGTGGTTGACAGGCATTGATTTAATTATTATTATATAGCGCATTGCATTTTTTAAAATCATGGTAATGACGTTTCTTTTGAAAGATACCGCCTGTATAACTTATTACCATATTACTGATCATTCATATACACTTCTCATCTCATGGCATAGAATGTGAAAAATACGACGTTTCTAAATTATTTTACATTAGAACTCAAACGTCCTGTAAAACGCGATTATCCTCAATTATCCTGATCAGTAAAACTTCAACTATACAATGCAGCTTGGATCTTTCTCGTTAAATAAAAACTTTCACACTGAAGGCTTGCTATGCTAATAGGAGTGTGTCTGACTCTTGCAGTTTCCATGAAGTTTCCACTTGATGTGGAGAAATCGGATGTTTGACCACCTGATGTGCTGCTAAAACTGTTGCTAAAATGATGAGTTATTCATTTCATGATCAACTTGTAACTGGGAATGATAGTTCTGCTAGCTGTTTGTTAGCTATAACACTTGCAGAATTTGTCCACATTAGTATGTTCTTCTATCTGTTTTGCATTCTTCCGTTGGCATTTATCCAGCCTTCGGCTTGCTGAATCATGTGAAGTCAACCAGTTAGACAGGTTGATATTAACACCCATGTTGCTTCTGCACAGTGAGGACTAGGATGGTAAGCAGCCAGCCGAAGTACGAGCTAATCCAGGAGGTGGGGCGCGGCAGTTATGGCGTTGTCTATGAAGCAGTGGTGAAGCGTACAGGGGCCCGGATGGCAGTGAAGAAGATCCGCTGCCACTCTCCAGAGAATGTGGAGCTGGCCCTGCGGGAGTTCTGGGCTCTAAGCAGCATCCAAAGCCAACACCCGAACGTCATCCACCTCAAGGAGTGCATCCTGCAGCGAGACCAGCTAGCCCAGAGGATGAACCATGGCTCCAACTCCCCTCTCTACCTTGAGGTACGGATGCAAAACTCCTTTGAACTTTCAGAAACGGCTCAAACTGTGTACTCATGCTTGCCTTTATGCATTTATATTCTACTGTACTTATATGCTTTGAAGAGCATTTAACACCACTCGGTTATTGCCCCAAATGTATGAGGTTGGTCAAATTGGAAAACCTGATTGGTTACAGGTTGGATGCTCAGCACTTCCGGTTGTTTCCAAAAAGTAAAAGCTGCCTAAAAAGGAATCTGATTGTGTCATTTGAAAATTTAAATACAAGACTAAAATAGACACCTAAAGATAGATAGATATCCCTTATTTTGGTGCCTATTTCCCAAGAAATGGCTCAGCATGGATATAAACAATACAAACATGCTAGCTATGTGTGATGTTATTTTATTCTCTATTGCCCATGTGGAAAACTTGGGTTTGTTTGCGGTTAACACAGAACATCAAATACAAGTTGCATATATTTGTGAACGTGAATGACCGTGCAAAAATAATCCACTTGCTCGAAAAAGCAGAATTTAGTATCAAAGCCTGCTGTGTGAACATAGCCTTAGTCTTTTTCCCTGATCCCAGCATTTGGCAGAGGATAACAGACACAGGCTTCCAGGTATTATGTCATGCAGTGTTGTTCACTAGATTGGCTCATGAAGCTTTTACCATAAAGGGTCACCCTTCCAGTGCCCAGTGGATGGTCAAGCCAGTGTTTTTTCTGTTAGCACTAAACACTGTCCTATGTTTGTAGATTTTATGGACAAATATTTTGCAGTTTGATTTTCTAAATACAATATGTTTTAATATGAATTGTTGTGGTGGAGTTTGGGTCACTCATGTGAACTGAGTAGATCCAAAGGCTTTTAGATTTGGAAAAAGAGCAGAAAGATTAACGAGATGCTGAAGAACCTTGTGCATCACACTAGTTAATTTGTTTTTTCTTTTTGACTTCTTCCTTTTGTTCCTGTCTCTTTATAGGTTGTTTGTGTATTTATATGTATGTTTTTTCTGAGAGCTGTGGTGTAGGTTTTTGTGTGTTTCATTGACCAGAGTAGTTCCACTCTAACCCTTTTACAAAGCATCTGCTAACCACAAAGAAAACCATGTTTTGTCACACTTGTAGATCTGCTTCTTGTCAACATGCGCCTGCATTTGATCATATAAATGAGCATGTAAGTGCATAGCTCATATAAACATTGTTCTACATTAGGCAGGAAACTATTACTTCTCCACATGGAGTCAGTGCTTTGTGTGTGTTGAGTAGGTTAGTAGAGCTGACTAGGTAAAGTAGTTTCAAATTAGTTTAGGTTGTGGTTTAAACAGTGGGATGATGCAAACTGTCTGAGGTTTTGGAGGACATCTTCAACACCTCACTGTGACTGGCATCTGCCCCCACTTGCTTAAAGACTGCCACTATTGTCCCCCTCCTCAAGTGCTCGTCAGTGGCAGGCCTGAGTAACTGGCGTCCTGTAGCCCTGACCCCGGTAGTGATGAAGTGCTTTGAGAGGCTAGTCATGACCCACAACCAAGGACTCCATTATTGTCACTGTAGACCCCCATCAGTACGACTACAGCAAGAACCTAGCTGCAACACTGATGACGCCATCTAATTGGTGGTCTACACAGTCCCCACCCATCTGGAGAGTAAATACTCCTCCTACTCCTCCGTTTTCTCTTCTTGGATTTCCCCTCAGCCTTCAGTACCATCATCCCACACACCCTGGTGCTGAAGCTCTCCACTCTTGGACTGAGTCCCTAACTGGGGAACTTGTTCGTGGCTGTCTTGTCCTACAGACGTCAGACTGTCAGAATCCCCAGCACTGTCTCCTCCTCAACGATCACCAGCACTGGTTGCCCCATAGCTGCGTTTTGAGCCCCCTCCTGCTGACGTATGACTGCCCAGCCAGACACCCCAACTGTTATGTAGGGACGTTTCTGGAATGATACAGCAGTGGTGGGATGAATTGCGAACCTTGATGAGTCCAAATACAGAGAGGAGGTAGAACACCTGGTGCAGAGAAAGCCACCTCTGCATCAATGTGAAGACGACAATAAGATGGTTGTTGATTTCAGAGCAAAACCACCAGTCTCAGAAACAGCTTAGTCCCTGAAGCTTTCAGACTCCTGAACTCGAGCCGTACTCTGTAGTCTCCAGACATCATCCCGTCTCATTCTGTCTCCCTCACTCTCGCTCCTTACCACACACTGACATGCATAAAATCAATTTATACACTTGAGGTGGTATATATCATTCTTCATAGGTGTAATTTCACATGTGTGTTTGGCATTTAACAAAGCTGATTTCACCTTTGTTTATTTAACTGTTTATTTACTTCTTTTTATACGTATTCACTAGACTCCTAAACCGTGAACTTAGTGAGAATTTCGTACCATAAACATGTAAATGTTAGCTGGTATGAAAATAAAAATTCCTTTCAATCTGTGATCCATGAATCCTTATTCTAGCTTTGGTAGGTATAGCCACTTCTAAATGTGAGTTACAGAGAGGACCTCAAACTTTTGATGATGCAGAATATGGTGAAATCTATTCTATCACTTGTTTGTCCACATTTAGCTATGTCTAGACATAAATCTTAACATGTAAATCTAATCATAACTGTGTCAGTTAAGGAAAATGTACAAGATAAAGATGTCATGTTTCAGGTAAATATTGGCAGATGTATTCCTTAAATCAGCTGCCAAACTTTAGCCAATATTGTGCAATATGTCTGACACCCTTATTCCCACACAAAGTTAATACTTTTTCCTTTTCTATGCTCTCCCTCTCCTCATTATTTAATCATCAGTGATCAGTCACAGTCAAGTATTGTGTTTATGATTTGTTTGAAAAAAGTTACGACATTGGTTGATGTTTCATGTGTGTATGTGTGGAAGGGGTCCCTGGTTGGAACTGTGTCCAAAGAATTAATGTCAGATTGGGTATGAGGATGGAGGTTGGAGGGCCCCTCTTTCCAGTCAACCTGTCTGCAGCCTGTCACGTTGCAGTAGCTCCCCAGCGCTTGATGGCAGCTTTAAACAACTCGCGGGCCCATTGTGGCACTCCTCTTTCAGTTTTCTGCAATGCCAGCAATGGACCCTTTTGAAGGATACTTTTATTCCTCTATTTTTTTAAATCTTTTTGTTGGACTGCCCTGTGATGTTCCAGTATGCTCTTTCAGAGAAGCAAATCATAGAGGTGTTCTGGATCCCTTGGCAGCTGGCAGTAATACAATTTGCAGGCATTTGTTGGTACAGGGTTTTTAGAGGGTGTAGCCTGCTACACATATTCAAGGCATTTGTTTTGACTAGCAGTTTATGTACAGGCTGAAATTGGGACATTCCAAGCAGAAACAAAATTTTATCTGTGCAAAGAAAAAAAAGCACATAAAATGAATCTTTCTCTCTCTAAAGACAGACATCGATATAATTTCCTCTAAATCTAACAATGCCTTTTCTTCCTTGCACGCTGTTTCACGTCTGCTCTGCTGTGTAAAGTTTGTGCTTAGTTAATTGACCTTGGAATAGCGTTATTTGTATCACCATCAAGCACAAGTGCGGAGGAAACTCTTTGATTGGCTGTTTCCGGCATGGAGTTTGCTATGCATATACATATATTGGTCAATATTTGTCACATTTTCTAATTATTGAATAAACCATAAACTACTTCCCTATATGCCATCCAACACTATGAGTAACTTGCTAAATAATTGATTTGTAATTTATTTGATAACTAAGAGTTACCAATTGATGTAGGTATGGACTTCAAATTCCACATAGTCAACTGAAATGCCAGGCTTTAGCATACAAGCAAGGTTAGCCTTTAAAGATGGAATCTGCTGTTTGATTATGATAGTTTTAAAGAAAAATAAATTGTTGTGGTTAGAATAAATTGTTATAGTTTGTATTGCCATGAAACAGGTAAACAATACATTTCTGAATAGATGAGTCAATTGAAAAAGAAAGCAACATATTAACATTCAGCCAACATGTAAATAATAAAAGCAAATTTTCATAGTGGCATTTTATATTTTGTCATAGATTGTGACTGAAAAATAGCTCTTTAAGATTATTAATATAACTTAACATTTTACATTAGTGACCAGAATGAATGAAGATCATATCTGAAACTTTCAAAATGGAAACTCTCGCTGAAATGAGATTTTCCACATATTAACATGCATCCAGCTGCAGGGATCGATGATCAACTTTTTTTGCTTAGTTTCACAATGGGACAGTTTAATGGTGGGAACGTGTGCATGTGTCTCCACTTCTCTTTTTAACATATTTGCATTTTTCCCCCCTTTGTGTTTGTTCTGCAGCTGGTGGAAACGTCACTGAAGGGTGAGATCACCTTTGACCCCTGTTGTGCCTACTACTTATGGTTCGTCATGGACTTTTGTGACGGGGGTGACATGAACGCTTACTTACTGTCCCGTAAGCCCAGCCGCAAGACCAATACCAGCTTCATGCTGCAGCTGGGCAGCGCCTTGGCCTTCCTGCACCGGAACCAGATCATACACCGCGACCTCAAACCAGACAATATCCTCATCTCACAGGCCTGCACTCCCGCTGGCTCATCCGAACCCACCCTCAAAGTGGCCGACTTTGGGCTCAGCAAAGTCTGTTCCACCTCCGGGCTCAACCCAGAGGAACCGGCCAGTGTCAACAAGTGCTTCCTGTCCACAGCTTGTGGTACAGATTTCTACATGGCCCCAGAAGTCTGGGAGGGCCACTACACAGCCAAGGCAGACATCTTCGCCCTGGGAGTGATCATCTGGGCCATGGTGGAGCGCATCACCTTCGTGGATGTGGAAACTCAGAAGGAGCTCCTGGGGAGCTATGTGCAGCAGGGCTCAGAGATTGTACCTCTAGGGGAGGCCCTGTTGGAGAACCCAAAGATGGAGCTGCTGATCCCTGCCAGGAAAAAGAGCATGAACAGCCACATGAAACAGCTGATCAGGGAGATGCTGTCAGCCAACCCTCAAGAGCGGCCCGACGCCTTTGAACTGGAGCTGAGACTTGTCCGTATTGCGTGTAGAGAGCTGGATTGGGACACGTGATGGATGGACAAACGGCAGCATGAACTCCCATCAAGCACATGTCCACATCTCATCAGCTACCGACAACCCAGATCTTCATGTAATGGAGACTGTCCGTAACTAGGGAGGAATAAATCAAACAGACATTGGTTGTATTGTGTAAACTTCATTCACTGTCTAAGCACATGTGGTCTTCTTCTAGCTGTGTCTTTATATGAAAGGATAGAGTTGTGACACCCACAGCTGCTGCTGCTGCTCCATTCTGCAGCTTAGTCTCAGGCCATTCACGTCACAGCTAGCGCTTCCCCCTCACACAATCACTTGTGGAAGAAATAAATATACCCAGAAGTCCTTCATTCAAAGTCAAAGCAGCAATTTGTCTCCACATACCATCATAAACTCGGTGCTAATTGTTCCTAAATGCAATATGAGACATCGTCCTGTGATTTTTTTTGTTTAGTTTTTGCAGCATACCTTTATCCAAAGGGCCGAAATGAAAACCCAGTCACCTCAGTATGTGGAATGTGCTTAGAAGCCATTTCTGGTTTTACAGAATTTACTGAAAAACTCTTTACCACCAGCATTAATATTCACATCAAAAGTTGAGTGCATTTTGGCATCAAATGCAGTTCTGCCCCAAATGCTCAGGTAATCAAAACATTCAAAATATTTAGCATGATGGTATTTGTAGACAAATGTTCACTGTTGATCACAGATTTGGTTTTGTGGTTTTAGAAGGTAATAGATGCTGAACTTTGGTACGCAAAGATCTTTTTTTTCCCTCTGCCAGGTGTTTTGTTGGTTGGGTTGGTGGAGAACATTTGTGTGCATCCAGCAGGTACTTGTGGTTTGTGTTTTTTTCTCCTTTCTTTCTTTCTTTTTCCTGACTTCCTGTCTCAAACTTCCAAGAATATGTCAACAAGTCCCAGATCCAGACCTAACCAGCTGACCACAGTGTGTGAAGGTCAAGAGTTGCAACTTTTACCTATGTGCTGCCTTAAACACAGAAACACTTCACAGTGAAGCACTTCACACACCTGATGAGACTGGGATTATCAAAGGATAATTTGATTTTATTGCAAGTGGTTATAATTCTCTTGTGCAGATATAGCATTGTGCTCATAAAAGCCCCTCTAACAGGTTAAATAGTTGCTAGCTTGGCACTGGACCGTTCAGTTATAAGTTAATTTATTGTGTTGCAGAAGAACTTCCAAACAGTTTCTCATTGCTATCAACTTTGTTACTTTTCATATATGTCTGTGTTCATTGAGGAGACTAGCAAAGTTCCAATCACATGTTTGGTTCTGTAAGAAAACCTGCCAAAGACATGATTACAGTTAATTTCAAGTTGAGTTGATTTAATTTCAGAGAAAGTAAGGTAATTTTTACCTCTTCGAATTCAGAGAACATTTTGAAGGATAAAATCTTTGTTACTGATTGCTGATTCTATGTTCATATTTGAAATAAATTCCTTTTGGCTGGCACTTAGAAATAAATGGAATAAACTTAAGATTTTACTTTACACTCATACGCACGTGATTTAGATGTCATCTGAGGCCACAGAAGACATTGGACACTGTTAGAAATTATTAGAAATGTACAAGCAACATTGAAAGGTAAAGTTCTAGGTTTTAATAGAATAAAACTTCATTTTCTTTCAAATGGAAAAATTGGTCATGAACTGTATATATAGATACAAAAAACATACTAAATGAAAATTGTTTTAAATACACTGGCATTTGTTAATTATGTCAATGTTATGTTCAAGTGAAATTGGCTTAAGACCTAATTGGCATTAAACCTTTGAAAAGGATTTTGAATAACTGCATTATTTAGAGGAACTGATATTTTTACACAGAAAAAAAAACAGATATCCAAACTATATAACAAATGTTTCAGTTATCTTTATTGGAATCAACCAAAGCTCCACCCTTCTGAATGACAGCCTCCTCAGAACAGGGAGAAAATCGCAATATTTTCATGCCCATGTCAAATTGCCCTACGAGCCCAGTTAAAAAATGAAGCAATCCAGTGCAGAACACCTGAGCTGACCCATGATCCTTCATAACACTGTTCCAGCAGTAAAAACCTAATCCATTTATTAATTGAGGCCTTTGTTAATCGGGTTTTCTTTAGAAGCGTTGACTTCTAACTTTGTGTCTTCATCTGTTTTGGGTGTTGAAATGAATCTCATGAATATGTTGCTATGTAGTTTCATTATACTTTACAGTGGAACTTGACATTTTTGGGCTGGAACCATACTTATTAACTGTTGTGTCTGAGCACTACAGGGCAGTTTTTGAGGCCTTGTGTTAATTTTCACTAATGTCCATGGAGTTGCTTTAAAGATTATATTAAAGTTTGTCACACAACTAATGAACAACATCATTTGACTGCTTACCCCATACTGCCTTCACCTTCCTCTGTCGAAGTTCTGTCCCTTGTTTATGGAGTTCCTTGTTTTGATTGATTGTTTAAGACCTGCAATGTGTACCTGCTTATGAACTGAGTTTTGATATTTATTTCAAAACGGGAAATATACAAACGGTTGGCGATTCCAAATTACAAACTCTTTTTATATCCAGCAGCTCAAAGGTGGATTGCAGCTTTAGTTCGTATTCACAGTTCAGGTTTTGATTAGGTGAATGGGGGAAAATAACACATTTATTTTTTTAGATTTATTTGAGCATCCCTTCATGCATTAAAAGGCATTCCTACATTTTTGTTGGATCTGTGAATATGCACTTTGGTCCCCCTTCTACCCACAGCTCATCTGCAGCTGCTCAGATTTCTTTTGCAGTCTTACCATTTGAGGAAGTTAACTGTCATTAGTTATATCCTAAAGTGCTTTTAGGATTGTTAAAAAATAAGTCAATGGATCCCAGAAAGAAAATAGACAAATTAGATCACAAGGGCACAATCCTGACCCTAACATGCCTCTTTGATAATAAACAAGCAAAAATCAAATTTAAGAAAAGTATTAAGTATATTTTCTTTTCGTAACTTCAAAGTAACATTAAGCCCTGATTGATTGCCAAAACTAATGATTTTACTGAATTGTATTATTTAAAGTTGTCCTTTTCCTGCTTGTCACTAGTCCTGACGTGGGTTTGTTTTTCACAGTGTTATCAAGACTCATGAAATTGACCTGTCCCACTAAAACTATGACAACTTGTTAATGTTCTTTTCTTTAAAGAGAAATTGTGCCCCAAATTGAACCGCACACTCAAAATTTTCAAACCCAAACTTGTACCAGGGAGTGATAAATTAAATGAAAGCACTTTTATCTATTTTTTTATTTGGTTTTAGTATTCCTCCTAATTATCTACTGCATATTGTGGTGGAATTTTGTGAGGCTGGATTGGGTGTGATAAGTGTTTGTGTTTGTTTACAAGGCTGAGCACAATGTCAGTCAGTGGTCTTACTTATGCATGCGACACCTCTTACCTTCAGGGAAGACATTAGCACATGCCATCCTCCTTGAGCTACAGAATCTCAGCTTTTTTGTTTGTGTTTGCTTTCTTTGACACATAATACCGTTGTGTTTAACTTGATTTTGTCTCACTGTGTCACTGTTCCTCATTTCCATTGTCTCTGAATTTTTTCAGTAATCCAATTGGTCATGCTTGTGACAAGCTAATTTTAAGCCTATTAAGTTGTTGCAGAACTTGGCAGAAGGGCCCTGTTTTCCTCTCACTGTGTATTTTTTAACATTTTTTAAAAAACAAGTATCCATAAAATCCAAATAATCTTGGCTCCTTTGCTGTTCTTAAGCTTTGGTGGAAAATTACATTTCGCTCAACGTTTTTTTTGCCCATCTAAATTGTGACATACTGTAAGAGTTGCCCTGTAATGATGCAAGTGAGATGTGTTTTTACATTCTGTTTTTGACCTCTGATATTACGATCAAGTACAGAATAAGTGTGAAGTTGTGCTTGAGATGCACAACATTTCTTGAACACCTAGCACTTTGCTGTTGCTGTGAATAGTAATACCACAAAATCAGTATTCTGACGCCTATTTTCACTGCAGGACATCTCTTGCTGATTCCGATGATGCTGCTTCGGCCGTAGAAATGACGTATGCTAGCAGCAAAGTTTGGACTCAAAGTAGGTCACTCACACCCTCCGAGCTCTATGCACAAGGATGATGGGTAGTCACTTCTGACAAACATTCTTCTTTCTACCCTTCTTAACATAATGGGAGGAGGAGGTAGGCACTTGGATTCCTGTTAGTTTTGGAATGTTTGCCAAACACATGCTTGATCTGGGATATTAGGAGATTCCTTCCTTTTGGTTTATTGTATTAAATTTCCTTGCACATGTGTAAATACTGTACAGGATCAACAGGTGATGAGTAATGTTGATGTAGATATGACCAAGTAGGCTCTGTTTTCAAGAGTCTGATGGATTGATGTGTAAATTGCTGCGATGGCTTCTGTTTTGCTTAATCTCTCATATTTCCTTCAGTCAAAGAAAATATGTGATATTCTTGCTGGATAATACAGTGTGTGTAATAGTGATAATTGTATGTTTGTTATTGGCCTGTTTGTGTTTTCTGTGAACAAAAAGCTGGTATATAGCACGGTTCAAGTCAGCTGTCCCGTCTCTAGAACTGGGAAGTTCTGGAGACAGATCTTTGGGATTTTTCATTCAAATAAAAGGATCTTTCTACATAGCACTTATCTAGCACCTTCAATCAACAGCAAGCAAAGTGAACAGAAAAAGAAAATATGAACCACAATCACCACTTTTGGAGAATGTCCCTTTAGCTCCTTTATTAAAAATTGCATTAAATTTGACCTTTGAACATTCTGCCTTTGTAAAACATGCACAGACTAGTAATTTTTAACTTGTTTTAGATCTTGGGGAGGAAAAAACAAATTAACTAATTCCGACATGAGGAGAAACATATGGAATTCTGCACTGTAATTATCACAAATAATATCCTTTTGTACCTCTTTTGACTCATTTTATAATGACTGGAATTCTTTGAGAAATTCAGAAATAAAAAAGTCAGATTCCAACTTTCCGGTGTGACGGAAACAACACGGGTGCCTTTCTTGGTTTTTAGGTGATATTGCTTATTTTCTGTCCTGACTGGACGTCTTCCTTTTCAACCTGTATGTTTCTCTTTCACAACCTAACCATTTATTTGTGCTTGCTACAAAGTTTCGATACGGCTAACTGGGAACAGCCAGCATTTTTTACCACAGTTTGAATGTCATTGCCACTGGAAGGAATTTTAAAAAATTCTCTTGTTGGGATCTTGATTCCTCTCTGTCGGATGCAACAGTTAATCAAGCTTTTTTGAAATGCAGACTCATTGTGTATTGAGTCTTGTGCTGATATTTGTTTTAAAAATATAAGTCACAAGGTCATTCCAATGTTTTTCCTTCCTCTTGATCTGACCAAATTTGCATTAATTACAACCATTTTATTTAAATATATTTTAGTATGTAATGCAAATACAGAATGTTCTGCTGTTAAATTATATAGTTTTGTGACATGCCTGTATTTTTTCCTCTGCAAAATAAAAAGGCTCATCCTGGTCACTGAGTGGTCGCTGTACTCCTTTTTTGAGGTGTTCTAAAAGAGCATGTTCTACATACTTTGCTGCTATATATGTATATATATATATATCTACACTCATATATTTACACACATATATATGTATGCATGTATTAAATGATAGCCAAATACTGTCAAAAATTTGCGGATAAGACAGTTTTTCATTCTCAATGCTACATGTGAGCACAAGATCATAGGTGTGACCAAATATTTTTTGCATGCTTTGGGAAATTTAATTACAACTCACGTTTAGATGGCCATTTTCAACATTTACATATATAGTGAAGTCATCCATTACCTTGACTTTATATGTACTCAGCAGAAACAGATAAATAATCTCAACAAGGAAATACATTGATGTAATGATGAAATTAATACATTTAAACATTTAGTAGGAGTAGATTAATTCATATTAACATGATTCTCTTATGGTAGTCGGTTTTTGTATGAAATAAATTAACATCATGATCACCAATCAGTTCTGTGATGGACGTGTCCATGGTGTACACCTAATTTTAGCAGGGATAGGCCAAGGACCCATTACAGTCATGGCCAAAAGTTTTGAGAATGATGCAAATGTTAATATTTACAAAGTCTACTGCTTCAGTTTTTTTACCGCAATTTGCATATACTCCAGAATGTTAAAAAGAGTGTTCAGCATAACAGCAATTAATTGCAAAGTCAATATTTGCCCAGAAAATGAACTTTATCCCCCAAAACACATTTCAACGTCATTGTTGCCAAAATGGCTCCAGGGCGCCCAAGAAAGACCAGCGAGTGCCAGGACCGTCTCTTAAAAGTGTTTCAGCTGTGGGATCGGGCTACCAGCAGTGCAGAGCTAGCTCAGGAATGACAGCAGGCAGGTGTGAGTGCATCTGCACGCACTGTGAGGCGGAGACTCTTGGAGCAAGGCCTGGTCTCAAGGAGGGCAGCAAAGAAGCCAGTTCTCTCCAGGAAAAACATCAGGGACAGACTGATATTCTGCAAAAGGTACAGGGGGTGGACTGCTGAGGACTGGGGTAAAGTCATTTTCTCTGATGAATCCCCTTTCCAGTTGTTTGGGACATCTGGAAAACGGCTTGTTTGGAGAAGATGAGGTGAGCGCTACCACCAGTCTTCTCTCATGCCAACTGTAAAGCATCCTGAAACCATTCATGTGTGGGGTTGCCTCTCAGTCAAGGGAATCTGCTCTCTCACAGTTTTACCTAAAAACACAGCCATGAATAAAGAATGGTACCAGAATGTCTTCCGACAGCAACTTCTCCCAACCGTCCAAGAGCAGTTTGGTGATGAACAATGCCTTTTCCAGCATGATGGAGCACCTTGCCATAAAGCAAAGGTGATATCTAACTGGCTTAAGGAACAAAACATAGAGATTTTGGGTCCATGGGCTGGAAACTCCCCTGATCTTGATCCCATTGAAAACTAATGGTCAATCATCAAGAGACGGGTGGAAAAACAAAAACCTAGGAATTCTGACAAAATTCAAGCATTGATTGTATTTGTGTATGTGATGACAACATCTGACATACACACATGAAAACCAGAGGGCAGCAGATCATGTGTAAATATAATATTTGTGTCATTCTCAATACTTTTGGCCATGACTGTAGGATTAAGTGGTATGGATAAGAAATTGGATTGATGGATCACCAATTGAGACACTTCCTAGTCAACTGCTTGTTTTCCATGCTCAGTTTCTACTGAGAAACAGTTCTGCAGGTTCCAGCTATGGAATAAAATGCAGAATAAGAGTAAGTGACAGGTGGTAAAGCCTATATTTTATGTCCTTCACACAAACAGTTAAGAGTGCAAAACATTGCTTTGCTATATAATTTGTTTTACTTTTTTTATTCATCATTCTCCAATTGCTGCTATTTTATTTTGTTTTGCTATTCTGCATGATTGTTGCAATAATTGAATGACTGCTTGCTGCAGACCAATCCACGGGGAATAATAAAGATTCATTGAACCACTGTTGTTTCATAGGGTGTGGTCAGTCCACTGGGGCAACCTAGCCATAAAGTACATTTTTGAGAGGTGTGTCTTGTTTCAGGTAAAGCATTTTTCATGTCTTCCGCCACTGAACTTAACTGCATGCATCCCTACACTGATGTCAATGACACCTTTGCTATTGTTATGTGGGAACTAAACCAGGTGTTTTTATTTTACATGTCACTCTTTTTGACTTATGTTATTATTATCCTTTTGATGACTAATATGCACAGAATGAGCATGGTAGCACATGTTTTGTATATTTAATTAAGACTATGACAAAACTGCCTCAAGATAATAATATGTTTTTCCATACACACATTTCACTCACAAGATGTCATCCAATTATAACTGAAGAATCTGGATACCTGTGCAATATTAAGCACTCAAGAATGGTTTATTCTTGTAATTAATTAGATTTCTTAATAGTATTTATCAGAAGTTGTCTTTTTTTATTTAACTTCTTGTGGCTTTAGATTTCTGTTTTTGGCATCATCAGAGGGTATGCTCACCACCAAAATCCCGTGCTCTGTGGATGATATGAGTTGTCCACCTTTGACCGTGAATCCGTGGGTTTAGATGACGGCCATTGGTATTTATGAATACTTCTCACTTTGGATGAAAAAGAGATAACTTCTTCCCGGTTGTGATAACTAGTTATACGATTCTGTGCACCAATAACCTTTGCTTCTCTAGAAACAGTTATAAAGGTGATAAGAAGGCTACGCAAGTTTAGTTGAGGTAAAAGTAAAAGCATATATGGGAGCTTTACTGAGTAATCATTGGGGATTCTGAGAATATCATTATATTTTCCATAAGGGTAAGAGATCATCATCATTAATGAAAATAAAGGACCTGAATTAGTGTTAAATGCTCACATGCAGCTTTTTGGAAAATTAATGCTATACGTTTTTTTTTTTTTTTTTAATTTATGTTTTTATTCATGTGACAAGGTCAAGTACAAACAAGGAAAATAATGAAAATAATGATTTTTTTTTCATTTTTACAAAAACAACCCCTCCCTTCCCCAGCCCTCCCCAATCCTACAAGATTATGTTACAGATCAGTAATAACCCACATCCTTCCTTCTTACCTTACAAAAACATGTAAATAAAAAAGTATATAGACAATTAAAAAAGAGAGAGCAGCAAGTACAACAAAAATAAATAAACACAAAACACCACAAAACAAAACTGAGAAGTAAAATTTTAAATGGGCCGAGGTGAAGCAGGGAGGAAAAGAAAATGCAATCGAAAGTCAGGTTTCAAAAGTGGACGCCTCACCCGTCCTGCAGTGTCTTCAATCCAGCTATGTAGCTAATCATGCAGCCCCAAACTAAATCAAACTTTCCAGGTGCCCCCCTCAGGTCATATTTAATTTTCTCCAGGTCTATGTGCAGCATGAGATCTTTGAGCCACAGTGAAGCTTTTTGGGCCCCTGGTGCCTTCCATTCCAACAAAATTCTTCTCCGCGCTAATAGAGAAGCAAAAGCAATACTATCCTTGAACTTTTTCTTAATTTTTTTATGGTCTATTATTCCAAAAATAGCCAATTCAGGACAAGGTGTCAATTTCACATTTAGTGCTTCTCCAATATGTTTGAAAACAGCCGTCCAGTAATCCTGCAGACGGGGACAGGACCAGAACATGTGAGTCATGTTTGCTGGTGACATGTGACATCTATTGCATGCGTCTGAGACATTGGGATAAATTTTAGAAAGTTTAGAATTGGTAAAATAAATACGATGGACAACCTTAAATTGTATCAGATTAAGCCTGGAGCAAGATGTACTATTATTTACCCGAGTTAATGCTGAGTCCCAGACACCGTCATCAATAGCCCTACCAAGTTCTTGTTCCCAGTCTTTCTTGATTTTATCAAGAGATGTCTCTTTGAGATGGGATATTAAGGTGTATATTTTGGAGATAAGGCCTTTCTGATTTGTGGGAATGTCCAAAATTGAGTCAATTACTGAGTTAGGTGGGGCATTAGGGAAATAGGTGCTATTGGATTTAACAAAGTTACGAATTTGGAAGTATCGGAATAGGTGAGATTTGGGGAGGTTGAATTTTCCACATAATTCGTTGAAGCTAGCAAAGACATTGTTAATATATAGATCACTTAGCCTAACAAGGCCAGATCTCTGCCATAGAGAAAAGGCATTATCAATACTAGGAGGGAGGAAGAGATGGTTGTTATGTATGGGGCTGTGATTGGACAGTCCTATGAGTCCAAAAGTACGTCTGAATTGGAGCCAAATTTTAAGGGTGGAGACGACAATTGGGTTACATGTATGTTGGGATGGTCGAAAGGGCAATATTTGTGTAAGTAGAGCTAGGAGTGACGTAGAACAGGATTTAGCTTCTAGTTTACACCAGATTAATTCAGGTTCGCGGATCCAGAGAGTAATTTTGTTTATGTTGGCTGCCCAATAGTAGAGTCTCAGATCAGGGAGTGACAGACCACCAACCGACTTATGCCTTTGTAAAAGCTCTCTCCTTATTCTGGCAGTCTTGCCTTTCCATATAAAAGATGAAATTAGCCTATTGATAACACGAAAAAAGGAATTGGGTAAAAAGATCGGCAAGCATTGGAAAAGATAGAGAAAACGTGGTAGCACGTTCATTTTGATGCAGTTTACCCTTCCCGCTATAGTTATGTGCAAATTACACCATCTTTCCAGATCTGATTTAAGCTTTTCAATTAGGGGTTGAAAATTGGTCTTGTAGAGATCTGACATCTTGCGGCAGATATGCACTCCTAAATATTTAAAGCTGCTTTTAGACACTTCAAATGGAAAACACACATCAGGGATCCCAAGGGCTAAGTTATTTACAGGAAAACATTCGCTTTTTGAGAAGTTCAACTTATAGCCAGAAAATGCTCCAAAGCGGTTTATGCTATACGTTTTAATATCACAGATGAATAAATACTAAATATTCCAAGAGTAGGACTTTGTGAAACTAGGTTGAGTGGCAATGCATTGTAGATTTCAACCAAATGAATACCCAATTTACTCTTCCCATCTGTGTATGTGGAAACAAACAGGAGGGTGGGAAAATCTTGCTCAACAATGAGTTTGGTTCTCTACCTTTTGATAAATACCCTTTGAAATCACTAACCAATATCAGCATTGTAGTAACTAAACTTCCAATCACATCACATATATATATATATATATCTATATATATATATATATATATATATATATATATAACTTTGGGTTTCCATACAGCATGTGTGTGTGTATACATGTATATGTGTTTGTATTTATGTGTAATATATAATTTGACAGAGCAAGCATTGAGAACCATTAGGATGTTGAGAAATAATAAATGCTTTAATGGAA
The DNA here is from genome assembly GCA_013363375.1 of Menidia beryllina. Lineage (NCBI taxonomy): Eukaryota > Metazoa > Chordata > Actinopteri > Atheriniformes > Atherinopsidae > Menidia > Menidia beryllina. The sequence goes on along the minus strand of JABUIW010000025.1, from coordinate 6,041,551 downwards.
AATACTTTTAGCTCATCTGGAATAAAAATGTGTTAATAGATATGAGATGAGAATAAGATGAGATGAGAATTTCATCAATCTACCACTGATAGCTGGAAATTGTTAATAAGCTTGCTTTCTTCTGGAAAAAAACATTGTTACTGAAAGCTTTGGCATTGATGACTGACAAAGTGCAATACGGGAATAATTTACAGCTATATTTTTAAACTTTTTTACTTTGTAGCTTTTTAAAGCAGACTTTAAAGGGTTATCTATCTTCTGTTTGCTTTGTGTGAATTTGGTCAGTAGCTAATTTACTTATGCAAGTACATTTGAAAAAAAAAAGAAGTCTTATGCCTGGAAAGGAACAGCGAATATACCTGTAATAACATGAGACAAGGCTATGAACTGCAGGTGAAGACTTCAGAAGAATGCAAAAGAAAGGAAAGGTGTGACAGTAGCATCAAATGTTATTCCTTCTATCCTATTTTTAAACCAGAAAGGGTCCTTTGCAGAAATTGTCTGACATCTATAAAACACTTTATGAGTGAGCTTACTCTAACCAATAAGACTGTTATTAGAATTCATCTGCGCTTGATTTTTCTATAATAAGCTATAATCCATACCTCTCACTTGGCTCTAAGTGAAATGATGTGGAAGAGGATTAGTGGGTCTCTGGAGAAATCTCCTGCTGATCTTACATCACTTTCATGTATTCACTTTTGTCTGTGTGCTGCCAATGATACCATCTATGAAAAAAAACCTTAAGAGTGCTAATTAAAAGATTTTGTTTTTCTTTTCACAAACTGGTTTTGATAGCATCTCTCCAACACATGCTAAACATGTCATTTTTTCCCCCCATGTTGATGAAAACATCCTTTGAAGACACCAAGGATCTGTCTGTTTCCACCTTGTAAATGTTTCTTGACTGATGATAGCTCCTGTGTTTCAAAAAGGCTTGGCTCTTCTTTCAGGACACTATGCAGGTTTATCTTTTTTTTTATATTGCCAGGTTGTTGCTGTATTCTGCTCACTTAATAGCTACAATTGTCTGCAGCCACATTATGAAGCGTCTTTGAGCCTGATGGGATGTGGCTGTGGCAATATAAGACTCCGGACAGCTCCAACAGCAAGCTCCGATGTTGTTTTTCCACCAGAGGGCAGCATGTGTACTGGAATCCATAAACATCCCCTTGATGTCATTCTCTGTTCTGGCTCCTATACCAGCAATCCAAGCTCTTTTACTCTTTTTGTATACCACATGCCTTTAACAGTCACTTATCAGTGAGTCCATGCAGTTTATTTCCTGTAAAACTCACTCACCTTACCTCCCTTAAATAGTTTTTCCCAATTGAAGAACCTGCTTTGCTTCGGCACAGATATCTTCCTCAGTAAAACGGATCAAAAACACTGTAAGATTTAGTCTTTTTAAGGTATCTTAAAAAAATATTGTGACATTTTTTTTAAAATGGCATTCTGACTGTGAATTAAGCAAACACCGTTCCTATCTTCCACCTTTAGGGGTCTCTCAAGCTCTGTGCAGATCCTGACGTCTAGCCAGTACAAATATACGGCACCTCGTTAATCAAATCTGCATGAGTGAACGCAGGTTGCCATGGCAATAATTATTTGAGCTGCCTAATTAACTTTCTCAATTGCTTAATGACATCCGAACCTCTGAACTCAATAATCCCCCCCCTCCTACCCCTCCCTCTCTGTTATCCAAGTCTTTATGGGTTTTATTTATATGTTTTAACTTTGTTTTTACTTTCTGGGGTGCGCCTGGCCTGTACACAATGAGACCCGCTCACATTGTCTATTGCTGTGACCTCATGTGACAGCTGACTGAAGGTTGGGAGCAGCGTTCCTGTCGTCCCTGATCAGCCAGGCGAAACTCTTTGAGATACACGGAGACAGGGCGAGTGCTACCTGGTGACACCCACCCAACATTCTCTGTCACAGCCGGCCTCCCGTACCGTCTACTGCCTCTCAGTGCAGCCTCCTGTCAGACAGCAGCCCAATGACGGGAAGTCCACACCAATCTGTGCTGTTCTCTGTTATATTTTTTTACAAAATTACTTGGAAAAAGGGAAGTTCTCCATGAAAAGCCACTGAAAAACAACTTTGTGAAAAACTATACACATGGGCTTAAATTATTTTTCTATCACTAAAACCTTAGAGAAGAGGTAGAAAAGGCCAATATAGTATTCTATTAACACTGATCGACACCTACAAAACAACAGTTTTCATACATTTAAGAATATGTTGTGAATTTGCCATTTGACCATGATGATACTAATAACAACAACAATAGTATTAATAGTATAATAATTCATAGAATAATAGGCTTTTCCTCAGTTATTTATGAATATATGAGGGGTGGCTGAAAAAGTATATACAGTACTATCTAGAATCCCAACTCACAACAGAAACCGTCTGCAAAGCGGTTAAAATGAGAAACCCAAGAATTCAGCATTTATCCTGAGCTAGCGCTTAGTGATTGTGGGGAAGGAGAAAGAAAATCCCTTTTAACCATAAGAAGCCTCCAGTTAGAAAGACTTAACTAGAGGAAAGTCCTTCTTATAATGTGGTCATGGAAATAATAACTGGAGTCTCAAGAGAAGTGTGATAGAGACAATCCTTTCTTTTCTATATTGGCAATATAGTCTGTTTTTTGTCTTTTCAATAATAATGATTGAAAAATGTGTGACGTGTACCAACAGACAGACATTTAGTCAGGCCCCATTTTTGGTCACACCAGAAATTTTCAAAAGCTTTGTTTCACGTACATCAGCAATTTTGTTTAGCAAATTTGGCCTTTCTTTTGCCTTTTTTGTGTTGCAAACATCAATATTTTCAGGGCTTTGGGACTTTCGTCTACATGCTTGAAGTTTCAAGACTGTTTCCAGATTAATCTCATGATGCCACAATGGCATCATTACCTATGATTGATGTTATACTAATGGGAGTTGGAATCTCTTTCAAACAATTAAGCAATATTTGTCCTCACTTTTTTTTTTCTCCAGGTTAAGACCTTTATTTTTCGGCCTTTGTGTCCCTTTGATTGGAAGTATCATGCTGTAGTGGCTCAGGCTTTGTACGTTTTGCTCCTCTTTGTTTGTCTCGCTCCACAGTCGTGATGATGGTACAGGGGCCTTGTTGCGCTGAAAAGACTTAAATGCTGCTGTTAGTTCTGGGATCAGTGTTGGGTCAGGAGCCCACAAGGCGCGGGAGAGTTCATGTGATTAACTCTCTGAAAACTACCATCAGGAAGCTTTACAGGAGTGGGTCAAATCAAGTTTTGGCAAGGAACTTTCCACCATGGTTACCACCAATGTGTGCCATATGGCTGGCACCATGCGTTGACAGAGTGCAATAGCCCCCATCCCTTTTTTTCTATCACATAGCTCATTTAACGAAAAACTAACCTCCTCCTCTGTACATTTTCCATTAAGAATTCATAACTGTGCTTTAATTGGACCTGCTTTTTCGTGTTAAAGCTGGCAGAGAAAGAGTGTCAGGGTAAAGATTATCTGTGTACAACCTCTGCACTGCATCATTGTGTTTTTTTTCCCCTTCTGTGAGTGGATTTCATGGTTGAGAGTGCAATTTGGAATAGGATTAACAGTAGGAGTCGGGTAGTGTTAGCTAAACCTCTTTATGTCAGGTATGGCAGAGAGAGATCTGTCACTGCGCCTGCCTGAACCCTTTCACCAGAGAATGTTGCTTGAAGGAGATTCTTTAAGTATTACTAAAGCTGTATTCATCAAAGGGTTGTGAGGAAGAAACAACACAATACTATGGTTTATACCCTTGGAAAGTAGAAGAAAGAATTGATGTGTGCAGGATCGAAGAACCTCAGTGTATAATGCAAAGTTGTGAGCAAAAAGCAGCCTTTTGTTTTTCCAACATGAATTTAAAAAGTGTCCCTTTTTTCTCTTTGTGCTTCAGTGACATTGGGAAGCCACATGATTGGCTGCTGCCCAAACTGACTGAGGGGATGCATTCCTGCAATGGCCGTCGGCTGTGCATGGGCTGAAAATGCCCAACCCTTTGCTCCCACAGTTTCCGCACAAAGTGGTGAGTCCCACTGGAGAGCAATGGTTTGGGCATTCTCATGTAACCCTAGTTACATGAGAATTGTAAAGAATTGGTGGGGCAGAAGGGAGAGATTATAATGGACGGAGAGAAACAAAATGCATGGAGGAGTTTGTTAAAGAAACAAAGCTGAGTCCAATAACCGACAGACCTTTAACCCTGAAGTTTCCAACTAGGAACCATGGATTAAGCAATTGATGATTATCAGGGTATTGAAAAGTTGGTGATTTCAGTCATTAGTCTTTTACCTTTCGCTTTGTATTTGCCATTCAATGACCTGAACTACAATGGTCTTTGGTTTTTGTAATTAAAGGAACAATGTAGTCATACAACAGAGCACAATAAAGTGCTCTTGCCAGCTACTCAAAATGAGTCAGAGAATAAATACATTTTTTTCTACCCAAAACAAACCAAACCTTATAAAAAATACTGTGGAATTAATAGACTGTCCACCTCCTCAAAACATCAGTCAGATTAATTTTACTGCAAGCAGATACAATCATTGATTTTGTTCAAAGACTATGCGGTCTGTTGTGGTTCTGAAAGCAACTGCATGTGAAGTTTAAAAATAGTATCCATGAAAGTTACAATCGAGTTGTAAAAATAATCTATTTTCGTCCCAAGAATGATAGTCCTCTCCAAATGTCCTATTGATTTCTATTCCAAACAAAATTTAGTAATTTTCTAAGGCCAACTAGAACATGCAATATGTTCGTAGGACGATCACTAAAATGGTGTCCATGAGGGTGATTTTGTACAATGTTTTGTACAACAGATGTAACTCAGAAGTGAAAAAAAATGTTTGGGGCCATCATATATTGAATACAAATACATTGAAAGCCTGTATATAAACCTTTTGGGACTTACATTTATGCATGTACCATAAAAAAGTTTCTATTTCTATTTTGCCCCTCAATGTAGCTTTGACAGTATATGACAGTATTCAGTGTACCTTTCACTCAGTTCAAGAACTCTACACTAGTTATCATTGTCAGTGGGTGTCTGATTTCATCTCTCTCTTTAAAGTAAAAAAAAAACTTATGAGAACGGCGATTCACAGGATTGATGGCAGCATAGTATATGTGAATATGCATCTGTTGGCAAAATTAAGTAAATTTCCCCTGGCAAGTTCATATATATATGGAAATGTATAAGGAATTGGCCCTGGTCAGCTTTATGATTAAATAAAGTGAAACAGATGAGTCAACCTCAAGGTGCAAAATCTCTCTCTTCTGTTATGCCTCATTAATGGGCACATAGGAGTACACTCTAACTTTTTTGATTGGAAGCGGACTTGGCAGCAGTCAGTGTTACTCAACAGTTGAGAGCCTCAGGGTTTCCTAAGGCAGGGAGTGGCATCCCCCCACCACTAGTAAAAACATCAATAATCCTGCAGGTTGACGACTAGCTGGCTCACTGGAAATGGCATGTAAAATGGCAGAGGAAAACCTGGAGAGAAAAGGCAATTATTGTTCATGCCTATGGTATACAGTGGATTGGAATTTTGGGGAGCTTCTGTCAAAAAGAGTGCAAACTCTGAGTCCCTGTGGATGATCAATAAAGTTCAGTTTGGCACTATGACAAAAATAAAAATCCTTTAACCACAACCTTTTCATGTTTGTAGCCCTTTCTGTTACATCTTAATGGATAATTCATTACTTAGAGGCATGTAGAAGTCTTAAAAGTAATGTTCAGACAGTTTGAAGATCACCATCAATTCCATTCCCACATGTGCAGCATTAGTATGATGGCATTGCTTGGAATGTGACATGGAATGTGACATTAGCACCAAAACTGGTTGTGTTAGTCTACTGCAAAACATACTGCACTTATGCACTAAAGGATCTAATCTCCACAGACATGGCTGACATTTTAGACTGCCAACCTCCAGAATTTCCATACGTCTAGATAATTTTCATGATTGATGTTTAGCTACTGAGTGTCTCTCTAAGCCACCAAGACATTCTGTGTCTATATAAATGTACATCATAACATTACCTTCCCATGTCTTCTTATTTGTTCCACACAAATGCTTAATACCCAATCAGATGGAGTGTTCTGGGGATCTGTTGATTTCAATACAAAGCAAATACATATGATTTTGACAAAAAAAAAAAAAAAAATCGATTAATTGGTGACGGTTCCCATCATCTCATGTCATGTGATGTAGACACCGCGCTACAAAAACCAGCCTATACGATGATGCTATCTAATATATTTGTGACTACTGATTGCAAAACTGCAAAAATGGAATTTTGGAAATACAGTGAAATACACATATCATGTGTGTTATGATGAGACTAGGATTGGGGTTTGACATCTTTCTGTTGAGAACAAAAAACATTAACAGGTGGATATTTTGTATTCTTGCTCAAGACACAGTTGGCTCTTGTCTTGTAATTTTTTCATTTTATATATATGCTTATATTAATCCTTAATTCACACATCCAAAATCTACAGGATGCTAATGTGCTATGCTCCTGTGACACCTATTAGCCAAACATTATGACCATCCAGCCGATATTTAAAAGCTCCCCCCTCTACAGTCAAACTGGCTCTAAGTTTGTGCGTAAAGAATGAACTTTTGAGGTAATCCTGGAATGTGTTGAAAGCAAGTTAGCTCCAGATAATTCTGGCCTTATGGAATGTAGGGTTGGAGCTTTGTGGCGTAGGTTTGCCTACCACAAATGCCATCAGATGTCTTGGAAGCTTGAAGCCTTTTTAGGTTCTTTCTGTGGGGCCCACTACCATCCGGGAAGGCGGCGGAGTTCTGTGGCCGCGTGATGAGTGTGTAAATGGTTTTCGGAAATGTTTGTGTAGATACCAATTAACATCCATGGGATTTTCAGGTTGCAAAATTTTGTAGGAGATCATAACACTACCACATGATAAAGTTGGTTACTCACTTGTCAGTGGTTTTATTGTTGTGGGCGAGTGTGTTCAACTGCACGTTTCTTCATATTTTACAATATATTGAAAGCTTCCTTTGTGTGAGAACAATGTATGCTATTCTACAGCATGAAGAAAGACACATTTGGTCTAAAGAGTCTTTTAACTTTCAATATTTCTCAGCTTCATGATATGAATCTGATTTTAAATCAATTAGAAACAGTGGTTTGAGAAGGATAATGGGATGGGAACAGCGAATGTGCAAATTAAAATCATATTGTGGGAAAACAGAAACAATATCAACTAAAAATTGGGCATTCAGTTTTTAAATGAATTATGGGAAATAAACCATTTGTGTAAAAACACGTTCGCTAGAAAACCTGAATGGTCAGGCTGAACTGATTTTATTTTATGTTTTGCACAAGCAGTCTCTGGTTCCACTCATCATTTATTAAGCTATGCAATTCTCTGTCTGCATCGTGTGGCATCCAGCCGTGTGACTCTCACTTTTCATGTTTATGCTGTGGCGGGACATAACCTAGTTTGATGACCAAGACTTTGGTGTAAGCCACAGCTGAACATCATATATCCACCCCGCTGGCACAGCTTTAGTGTTTTCATTCCATAATGTAAGAGTCACACCACATTCCTGTTACAACTTCTCTGCAGCACATAAAAATCTCCTCTCCAAACCACAGCGCCATGTGTTTTGAATTTTCTGTCTGTTTGTTCCCATTAACAGCGTCTCTCGCTTTTTTTCTTCTGCTCTGTCACTCTTTCACACACAAACACAGATCGGCCCTCTTTCCTCGTTGATAGGCCCATTAAGTCCTCATGAAAGCATTCCATTTAGGTGCATTTGAGGTTACGGTTGTCAATGACAACAGGCTGTCAGAGAGTGGAAGGCTCTATCAGTGTTGGGGGTTTCCAGGGGAGTGTACAACACACAGAGCAGCTATTGATGGAGAATGCTTTATGGACAAACCCAGCAAAGGAGATGGTATAGGACAAAGACAAAAAGGGAAGACTTATTCTTTCCCTCCGTGATTTTAAATCACATGTCTGCGATCCTCTCAATGGGATCATCTCTTGACTTCATCCTGTGTGTGATTTTAATGTCATTTCATATGTTCATATGTATTATCAAAAAGCTCTGAAGCTGCCAAATGAAAAATTGGCACAGCTACGGTCAAAATCAGCCAAATAACCTTTTTAAGATATCTGTGAGGATTCTCATTCATCCAAGTCATGGTCAAGCTTTATAAGTTCGGTTTAGGTGACTGGACGTGGAGTTTTGTAGAAAACGTTTCGCCTCTCATCCAAGAAGATTTTTAAGCAACTCAAGAATCTTACTTACAGCAGGAGGGACCAGGGTTTTTATTTAATTTCTCTGTCAATCGTCTAGGAGCTAGAAAAGGAAATGTTGTTTATTATACAAAAGTCAGTACTTTGTCATCTCTCTAGTCTGTTTTGCCCGCGTAATTGGCCTTATACACCACATACAGTTGGCTGTTAGGTATTTCTGGAGAATTAGTGAGCACCTGCCTTATGTATTTTGGGTGTTTTCACCTTGCTGGCAGTGTTAACATTTCTCAGTTTTTATTCAACATGCTGAATCAACAAAAAAGAATTGCAGGGACTTCACATCTGCCTGTGAGAAAGAGTGCTCAGATTGTCTTCTCACCATATAATAGAAAATGAATACACAACAAAGGGTTGAACCAGTGACAGAAAGCAAACAGCTCACTTCATGTCACACATAATAATTTTTCATTTTTCATTTGCCAACTGTGGCCATTTCTCCAAGACGAGCAAAGCTTTCACAGCATCATAGCCATGTGGAGTGAATAAACCGAAGATCAGAATTGAATCACGTCTATTTGACCATATTGGAAAACACAAAGTACACACTCTTAAGTCAAGAGATTTTTCTCTTGGTCTGATTCTTTATTTTTTTCTTAATGTTCAACATATTCATTTGCCCTTTTATTTCCAATGTTGTGTCCTACTAGGTTAAATTGTCCTGGACTGTTTTAAGGTAAAAACTAAACCTTTCCAGAAGAAAGTTGAAATATGTAGTTATATATAGTAAAAAATGATACCTCAATTTAAGACAAAAAAATGCCATTTTTAAAATGATTTTCACCATCGTTACCACTAGACGTATAGTAGATGTAAAACTATTAACTTATATGTCACAGTTTAGTCAAGACGTTAATTTAAAACCATTAAAATAATTTTGAGGAGAATAAAAGATAACACCTGTTGTCCATCTGCTCTTGTCGGTTTTATAAGGATGAAATGGTCAAACAGTTCTGTCTAACATACCAATCTGTTTCTAACAGATTGCCACAACTGTTACACTTATTTTTAGAATGTATGCTGTAAAACACATAATATACATACAGTTATATAATTAAGTAATATGGACAGAGCCTTTTTGTCTGTGACAATTTTTTATTTTTCTAACCATATCCATGCAGATTTACCACCTTTATTCCCACCATTGGAAGGTGGGACTGAAGTAGAAAGGTTTGTAGCCGTGTAAAACTTAACTGACTGAAGAAAAGGGTACAATAGTAAATATTCGAACCACTAGTTTCTCACATAGGATTCAGGGACTTCTCCATGCATTAACTAAAAGTATTCTATCAAATCTAATCAAGATTAGCAAACATGAACATGTAAAAAGATCAGTATCAGAAAAGCTTTATTGCCAAGTACGTTTTTTGGACATACAAGGAATTAGTTTTTGAGTAGTTGGTGCATGACCACTATCTCAAAATGTGAATATCATAACCAGAATTACGTTTCACAGTACAAATGCAACTGGGAATATATATGCACAGTAGGTTAAGTGAGTAAAAGTAAAATTAATAGATGAGCTGTATGGCAACATGCAGGTGATTACAACGTGCAAAGTCATTCTAAAGCAAGTATTAACCGAGCTGAGCGTTAATGTAACACATAGAGTTGCGGGTGAAGAGTCATGTGACTCGTGGAGACAGAGGTGAGGTGGGAGAGAGGACGAGGATCAGAGTTGGTTCGGGGCCTTGTTGATAAGGCTAATGGCAGATGGGGAAAAAAACCAAACTTTTTTTGTTGCATGAAAATGTTGGTCCTGGTGGACCGCAGCCTTCTTCCATAAGGGAGAATCTCAAAGGTTTTGTGACCGTGGTGAGAGGGATCAGCCAGGGTCTCGGATTATGACAAGTGTGATGAAAGCCTGAGGGCCCTGTGATGAGGCTTCAACCTGCCTTGTGTGTGACCTGCCTCCCACTCATACAGCTGAGATAGGCCTCAACTTATTAACATAGAGAAAGTGACTATCAAATAAATTAATGGATTGCTCCCAAATTTAGATGAATATGACTGAACTGGATTAGAACCAGGTTCAAATAACTATCTGTTTTTCTAGGATGGCCATTTGTCATTGGTCAATTTCTCCCTGGAGATCAATAAAGTATATAAAGTATATTCAATTCAATTTGTTGAACGTCATACACATAGTCAATTCAATTTGGAAATGTTTTTTATTTTATATTTCCATACATCATGAAACAGAGAGGGTGTTATCAAGAACTGAAGCAGCAGAGTCAGTTAAGAAGCTGTTTAGTCTTTTCAAAAATCTGAGTGATTACTCCCATTTAACATTTTTATCGTTTTTGTTTGATTACTTTAAAAATTCTAAAACATTCGCTTTTTGCGGTCTGGATTCAAAAGTTTAAATTCTGATAAGATAATTGGCAGATTTCTGTTGTGGCTCACTGAAGTTTCTTTTCAATTGGAGGGCAGCTATTTCTTTATTCTTTATTTTTTAGACTTCCCTTAAAACAATGGCACAAAAAATTCAGTCAATTAAACATTAAAGTGACACGTTTCTTTGAAGTGGCTCATATGACCTGGTTGGATACTGGATTCTCTCTTGCTAATTAGAATATTAAAACACCAAACAAAGCTAGAAAAATCGAGTTAATGATAATTTTTAATGAGCAAAAACTAAATTCATAACTCAGTGTCTGTCACCTGTGGGAAGAGGAAAAATATAGCACGATAACGTGTAAATCTGAGATTGAATTCGTCTGTAGATTGTGAATGACTGTCTTTGGAAATGGTGTTGGGGATTTCAGTTCTGCCACAAACACTACAACATCCACACAAACACGTCCCCTCCTCCCCCTTCAGGAAACCTGTTCTAGAGGGAGTGACTTGATCCAGGCGGCGTCCAATTATATGAAAGCAGCACTTATTCCACTTTATTCCAGGGTGCAGTTAAGTGGCATGAAACCCTCAGAGAAATACAGACTTGTAGAAGCTGAAAAGAGAGAGACGTTAACCGTAAGTCGTTTACGTGAGGAGATAAAGACAAAAGATAGAAACATCCACTAGTGTGGCGTCTGAAAGGAGACAGAGGATGCTCCAAATCAAATCCACGGGGAGATTTTTTTTTTCACTCTCTCGTCTGGAAATACACGGGCTTCATATAAATGATTCATGAGAGCCCCGTTCTATTTCTATGGGAGTAATTGCGCACGGTGAGTTTCAGCTGAACCTGACAGTCGACAGAGACTATAGGGCCAGAGCCTGGAGGAGAGAGTAAAGACTCAAGTCAATTCATTTGGAAGAGTTTGATGAGCGCCCTATTAAACCTGCGCCGGTGTTCATCAGTCACAGGAATCAACTGTTGCTGCGGCCGGACGGAGGGCACAGACATTCTCCAAGTGTGTCATCTGCTTCTGCATGTAGCCACTCCACTCGGTTTTGTGAAATTATCATGGAAGAGAGACTCACGTTGTTGATGATGTATCGAATATTATCTGTCCTGATGTGATGCCACATGGTTGCACAGAGGGGGAATTTTAATATCCCACACTACTGCCGGCTTTTTCCACACTGATTGAGCATATCTGAGTGTCAAACAATACACTCCCATTCTCGTTTTTCTTTGTGCAAGGGACCACTCTGGGCATCTCAACTCAAGAACACGCGTCAAAATTGACAGGCTTTGCGTTAAAGTGACCTTGCCTTGCGGAATATCATCATGCTGATGATGATGGAGAACAGCGGCATGGACGTGCATCAGGTTGATATCGATTCGGAATTTGAGCCTCGTGGCCGTTCGCGGTCTTGTACCTGGCCGCCTCCTTGCGCGGAGGATTTCCACGGGGGAGAAGAGGCGATCGCGGGAGATCTCGCCCTGGCGTCTGTCAAAGTAGAGCGGTACAACGCGCCGGCGTGCAGGGCCGAGAGGAAAGGTGGCGCGCCGGGTGAGATCGCGCACCCCGCCGGGGCTCCGGCTCCGGTCGCGGCCGCTCCCGCCTGCATGTCCGGGGCTGCGCTCGACGTGGCCGGCCAGCTGCGCAAAGCCAAGTCGTCTAGGCGGAACGCGTGGGGAAACCTGTCGTACGCAGACCTCATAACCCGTGCCATAGAGAGCACCCCGGAGAAGAGGCTCACCCTGTCGCAGATATATGACTGGATGGTGCGCTTTGTTCCTTATTTTAAGGATAAAGGCGACAGCAACAGTTCAGCCGGATGGAAGGTAGGACACATGAAAGATCCCTTTTTTCCACAGCAAACGATGAAGGCTACACTATTTTTTTTTAGCTCCAGTCTCAGTTTACAGCATAAATGCCTTTTTGTGTATATTTCAAAGCCACATAAATGACCCTTGTTCATGTCGGTGGTTTATCTTCATGTCATTCCACACTCCACGGTGTGGGGAAATGGGCGGTGAGGGCGCCTGGATTAGGGTTCACTGGGTTAATCGCTTTTAGGGATGCACCCTGTGAATGCAAGAGAAGCCTCACAGAGCCAAAGTGCATCATCCTCAAGATTTACTCTCGAAAATACGCGCCCGTGACGCATTCACGTTCTTTCAGCCTGCTTGTGGCGTGTGCTTCCATGACACGCAGTGTGCGCTCTCGGGCTGATTTTGCGCCTGCTCGCCTTTAAGATTGTCACATGCTGGATCGGTCCTCGGCCTCAACCCCTTCACCCCTACCCCCCCATCCCACTACACACACACACACACACACACACACACACAGGCACACACTTACTCCAACTCCGCGCACTGGCTATGCAAAAGCAAAGCACAAAGCAAGGGTCTCAAAAGCGCAATAACAAGAGATGATGACATCGGGTGTCACAGTAAACAGATGTAAATACAGATTATCCCCTACATTCAAATTATTAATCTGATAGATTGGCAGTTCTAATCTCCTTAAATGACAATCCACTCTGTATTGACATAAGTAGTCTTTTGTTTTCAACATTCTAGCTCCTCCTCAGTTCGTTATTTCTTTTCTTTTCTTTTTTTTTAGTAAGAAGTTAAACCTGTCTATAACTGCCAAGTTTGGCACACATTAAAACGACAGTGTCCCATTATATTTGCAAGTTAAAATGAGCTCAGATGAGCTTTTAGTAGCCAGGACAAAGAGTTCTTTTTTGAAAAATTTCACTTGTACTGTATGCTTTTGTGTTTACAGCACTTTCCTGCTCTATGGGAAATTTACAAGGGCAGCAGGGTCAGCACTGCGCTTAATGTGAGTTACTAAACGTAAATGACTATAAATAAAGAAATGGAAAGCAGCCTTGAGTTTGATCAATTTGATAGCTGTCTATGTGTTTGCTTTGAAAAAAGAAATGAGTAGAGGACGTTACTGTGAGTATTGTGCTCCAGAAAATTTGACAATACAAAAGAGAAGATATGTTTTCTTTTCCAAATAATTCTAAATTCAGCTACAGAAGCTGAAGTATCCTGATGTTTGTCCCAGGATTGGATTAAAAATGGTTTCCACACCAAATCCCCATGTGTTTAATTTTATTATATTTTTCATCTCATCCTAAATCACACAGTCTGGTTTGATCAGTTCTTTAATTACCATTCAGTCAGATTTCAAGTCTGAATGTACATAGTGTACATAGCTCACAATGTTGAAATAAAGGCTCAGAAGTTGTACTATTACTGCATTTTCAGCATTCTTCCAACTTGACATTTGATCTGTGAAGAAACATCACTCTTTGTCTTCATGCATTCTAATGTGATGATGTCTACCTTTTCACTTATTAATATAATGAAGAACAATGGGATAATGGAGTGTACTAATCCACATATTATTGACAATTTTATATAAGTACATCTCCTGTTCAAGACTCATCCAAGACTCATAGTCTTGATAATGAATAATAAAGTTTTCAAACTTCTGTGTTACCAATAATACATTACTTTTCCTTTGCAGTCGCATCAGCAGTAGAATATATGTAGAAATTCCACACTAGACCCACATGATATGTAGATCTAACACATAGAGTTAGACTTACATGTTACACAATACACAATTCCATTTTTCAATTCAACATGATTTACGCTTACAAGTTTCTATTCTCTAGTCATGATTCTTGTCAAGTCACTTAAGGTTCTGTAAAAGCTCTGTTTGAGTGATGGATAGAGTGTAAATAAGGGATAGAGAAACACATTTTCGACAGCTTGACTGTACCTAAACATGGTTATAATGGCTATGATTGCAAATTAGCATAATTGGGGTCACAACTCTGCTACGTTGATGCACAAGATATGCATTACATAGTGGGCCTGGACTATTTCTTCTATAATTAAAAAAAAAAAGTAAATACAATATTTTTTTCACAATTTGGGGATGACTTGTTCTCTTCAGAAAGATTTAGCTTGAATTTCATTGTAGCTCCTTTCTTCTTTTACCAAGTTGTGGTGGGATTAACGGTCATTTTACTCTCTTTGAGGGTGACACTAGACCCGGAATCCTCTCCTTCCTCCTGTAGTGTTGTCCTGTTCTCCCAGCCTTTTTTAAAGGGCCAGTGTGTATTTTCATTATCCCCCTATCATGAGCTTTACTCTACACTTAAGTTAAACAGCAGCGAGGCACAGATTAATCGTCGTGAAATCATATAGAATTGGATTTAAGGCAGGGTTTTAATTCTGTGGGACTTGTTTGCCCTGGACATAGAAACACAGCTGGGTGCTCGCTTGGTCCATGTCATAAGCTTTGTGGGGAGGGTTTGATTGGCCGCTGTGGCAAAAGAAACTGATTGGTGGAAGACAGATCCCAGTCCAACTTGAAAAACAACGCTCCTCAATAACAATAACATCGACGAAAACAACATGAAGACGCTAATGTGATTTGCAACACAGAAGTAAAAAAACGGCTTGCGCGCGTATTTGTTTATCACATGTATATACACTTTGAATCTAGTTTGGTTGAGAAGCGTGGTGTTGGGGAGGGGTTGGGTCGTATGACGATGGATGGATGGGTTGAGTGGGAGGAAAATAAGATACAGTCAGACTCTTGCTATTAAAAGCAGTCTTTAAGAGCTATTGTGTAATCTAGTCTGAGAAGCTTTTTGTTTTCATTTGGGCCTGTGGCTCTTCCTACTCCCTAATTCAAACAGTAGGTACACAAATACATGTACTTCGCACACTGCTGAGGTGGCAGCCTGTTGTTAAGGCGTCAAGTGCTGAGGGAACTGTGGCAGACGTGACTGCTGTCAGACTTGTTAGATACAGTTTATGGACTTATCTAAACATCTCTACAAACGCTTTTTTAAACACACACCATGAAGGTGAGCTGTATGGCCGCAGGGTTGTCGCATTGAATATGTATGGATTTCTCTGCCTATTCAGAAATTGTGGTCAAGTGTTTTGTTCTTGTTGTTGCAGCTGAGGTGGAAGGCTTTGTTCGGTCATATATAGTGAATTAATTTCTGTAGGTGGCAACAATGCTGGTAGTGATTGAGGCCACCTCTCTGACTCCCTCTTTCTGTCTCTGACACACTCACACACACACACAGTTATGTTCATTTCACAAGTGGCTCTGCGTGGGAATGGATGTGCTGAGCTGTGGCCTGTCTGCAGGCTGTACTGTATACAGATGCAGCAGCAGATTGGAGCTCTCTGACTCTACCTGAAGGTTTTACCAAGCAGCATGTTGCATGCACATGGTGGGTGTATAACTGTTAGAGTAGGACCATGATGGACTGACACACACTGATCAAACTACCACGCATAGAAAGATCATTGATGAATCAAGAAATACATTAATTCTTGTGATGTTCACGGGTTTTCATTTTACAGAGTTTCTACGTATGTTTAATCAGCAGCAGATTTTCCTTAGGTTTCTGTATATAGACTTATTTTAGGATATAGACTTCTATGTTCGTCACCTATCAGTAAAAACTGATCGAAGAAAAATAGTGCATTCTATTTTTCAGTTTTTACTGTCAACACGAACTGACAATGGTTAAATCTGCCCATAAATCCACAAAAAATATTCAAGCACATTACCACTTATGACCAGTTAGGGATTTTGTTTCAAATTCCTTGATTTTGAGTCAAAATAAATCTGATTCTGATTCTGATTCTGACCATCTCGCTCAGACTCAGAATGACTCAGATTCAAAATGCAACAGCTTTTTTCTCATGAAATCAGTGTATTTGTACTATTCATCATTACTGTGGTAAGAGCTTCTTACACTAGTTCTTATCAATGAAGTTGAACTTATCAATGAGGTCAAGATTAAAATATTTAAAATTTTTTGTATAATTTTCAGGCCTTAAATACAATTCTGACTGTCCTGATGGTGATCAGTGTAATCACAAGACTGAGGGAGAAGCTAGAAATGTGCAGTTCACAAATCACTTTCAAATTATTCAGTTTTAGTATGTTCTTCACTCAGCACTTAATAGCCGGGTGAGGTTACATGTCAATGTACATATTCCTTCTCTCATTTACAAGGTGATCAGTATTTGAAATTCTCTTGAGAATATATTTATTGTCATCCATTTCAGGCATCTGTCTTGTATGGCATTCACTTTCAGTGGGGTCACTGTGTATGATCAAAAATAATCCATGATCTTGTGTGTAATATAGCTAAATTTAAAATAATAGCTACATTTTGAAATCAGCAGTTCAGGTGCCAGCTGGGCCGACTGATTCCACAACTGACCTGTTGCTACATTTCCAGATATCAGGCGAATTACTATCAGGTGTTAACATATTGCTTCAGTTTGAATACAACCAAAGTATTAGGTAAAACGATTAATAATGGTCTGCTGTTTAGGTCCCACATCCGCCTTTCTTACTTTACATTTTTGAGACATGATAAGTTTTTTGACAGCTTTACCAATAGCAACACTTCACTTTAAATTGACCTAATCTCTAATTACTGGGAGAGAAAGATTTTTAGATATAATGTGCTTCTAATCTGCTCACAATACATTATCATTTACTTCACTTTAAATTGACCTAATCTCTAATTGCTGGGAGTGAGAGATTTTTTAGATGTCATATGCTTTTAATCTGCTCATAATACATCATCATGTACTTCATGTAAGTGTCCCTGCCCATGATGATGGAGATCATGTTGCTTTGTTGAGATCAACATGCCAATGATAGAGAAAGAAAGTAGTGCACATTACTGATCCACAGAGGTGAGGAGAAAAAGACGAAGACACATGCTGAAGAAGGAGGTGTCCTGCCAACAAAAGCTTTTATTGAATCGAATTCAGAACTAAGAAAGTAAAGTAGTGACAGGAGGAGAGAGAAAAAGACAGAGGGAGTGTGTGAGTGGTGGTTGTCGCCCCTGCTGCTGAGCACATTGATAGCAGCTTGAATGACTGTGATGCTCCAGAGCGTGCCCAGACTTTGGGGAATTGGTTTGGAGATGGAGGAGAGCTTAGAGGTTTCCTCGTGCCAACTGGCCTGGCACAGGCTCAACAGAAAGCCCTCTGCACCGTTACACAGTTATTGTTATAATCACAAAAGGACAGCAGAAGGAGAGGCATTTCTTGAGATTGGCGGGCTTGGCGCTGGGTTAACAAGGACAGAAAATGAAGTAACACACTTGGAAGACAAGAGATGTTGGTTTTTGAATCTGAGACTATATTAAAATTAATCTGATCAGCCCTGGGATGCAGCGAAACATTTTAGAGAGCTTGAATGGAAAGCAGGCCATGCAGAAAAACATAAAAGTTGATCTGTGGGATGTCAGATGACGTGTCAGCGTCTGAAGAGATACCACCTCAATCTGGACAGTGGCTTCAATGTAAACAAGGGATGCACTGGCAGCTGAGGCGGGTGTTCACCACTAAAAATGAGTCACAGCGGTTGGAAGAGCACAGATTTTTTCTCACCCTCAGCCCTCTTACTTCAATCGGTTGGAATAAATCAGCCAGAATAAAATGTTGAGAAACACTCCACAGACGGAAATTCCAGAGAGAAAACCAAGTCCAGACACAGAATAGTCAGTCGAGCAGGCGGATCTTGGGAAATGGGCCTAGTTGTGTGTCGTAAAAAGTAGGCCCAGCTCGCATTCTCTCCTTGTTGTCTACCAGCCCTCAGGGATTTGGAATATTCTGGTGTATGGTTCAGATGATGAGTAAAGTGTGAGTCAGAAAAGGCCAGTCCTCTATCCTGTTAGGGTATAAATCAGTAACGTATTAGTATGTAATATTGTTGCATGGTTAATAATCAAGCTTTGGTTTATTTTAATTTTGTAATGCCAACTCTACATTACATCACAATATTTTTTTTGTATTTAGAAATGTGGCTGTATTTCCATCAAGGTAGAAAAGCTTTTCATCAGCCATTATGGTCTATTAATTTAATACATTTTTATTTTATTTTGTTTTGTAAAATCCTTTTCAAACTGTTTTTAACAAGTTTTTTAACTAGCCTCTTTTATCTTAGGCGTGGAACTGATCAATCAGATCTTGTGGAATCTTTAATGTTGCACCTCCACACAAGTAATCAGTTATGTATCAGTTAATCCTCCAACAAGTCATTGTTTCTATATCTACAGAAACGGCTTATTCCTTATATCTGAACAAGTATCTCAAATAAGTTTTCCTGATCTTTTTATGAACCCCCTTACCATTCCAACAGGAATGCTGTATTTAATTGTTCCCCCCTCTGCCTTTGTCTTGTCTTTGACAAAGCTTGTTAAAGTCTGAAGGTAGCAAATGCAGACTTTTCCATCTTTAACTATTCAGAGTGGGAATCATTCTCCCTAGTCTGTAGTTAGCTTGACTAATCTGAACATGATCTTGGAAATTTCTGCTCATGGAAATATCAATCCTTTAAATTCCCTGGTTTATAGTTTAATGAAGCTTGGAAATATGGACACATTTTTTGGCGAAAATGGCCAGAAGCAATGACAATATACATCCAAGATTTGTCTCAAATATCCTAACATTGTTTGCATTGTTCAAACATAAAGTAAACCACTAAATCCTAGACATTGAAGATTAGCAATCACATGGGTATAAAAGTACTCTTAAAAACACTACAGATTTTATAAAAAATCATTTTGAATAGTCATCATTGTTACAACGGTAACAAATTATGACTTAAATACTGTTTCATATTGTGATAGTGTGAAACAACATTTGCAGATATTTGAACAAATCTCACATTCTTACACTTTTCTACTTCAATTTGTTCCAAAACGGAAGTGCCCCGTATAGCAGCCGTGCATAATTTAACTTTGTTTCATTTCATGTTTAGACAGTCACACAGTCATCCTTACAGCCATCCTCACATAGCCAGTCTGTCATGTCAGTGCAGTATCAAACTGATAAGAATCCCACCGGAATCACAGAGAAAATGTTTGAATGTGATAATCTGAAATTGTACTAAATTTTAATGTGATGAATGACAGAGTTGCCTTATAAAGTATTAACCCATTAACTTTCAGCACATTGTACTAATTTATACCATGCCCCAGTTAAATCATTATGCACTCATACTGCGTTTATTTTTGGATTCTTAGGCCTGATAGTACCTTATAAGGACCACTGGAAGTAATGCGTTGCATTATTCCCAATGCAAATTGAATTATTTTTTAAATATCTGCACAAGTTTAAAATGGATTCAGTGGAGGGTTGTATATATCTGAAGACTCAGATGTGTGTATATATGTGTGTCTTCTTTTGTTGTGTAGCTGAGCCTGATGGGAGTCCAAGTCCAGGGGGTACAGCTCTAGTTAATAATTCAGTTGAGGCTCATTATCAAGGCTGCGCATATCTCTCTCTGATTCCACCTTAATTGCAGGCAGGATGTGCCTCTCAGACACTCTCAAAATCACTCCCTCTTCTGTCTGCAGCTGTAAATGACTACCACACACCAAACAGCACACACACATGCACACAAATCTCATCCAGACCTCCCTGCCCTGCTGCAGGTCCCCTCCCAGGGATCAAGTCTGGATCACATGAACAAACGTTTGGAGCTAATAGGTAGAATAGATAAGTTCCCCACAGTGCTTTTGTCTCTCGGAAAGTTTCAACTCTGAGGCCAGGCATGCCCTCCTATTATAAGTCACTTACATTTTTAATCAGATCTTCATAAGGGCTTTTCTCCTCCCAGAGGGCTCTGCAAACTAAGATTGATGGGAGGTAATCAGTCAAAGAACAGCAGCCCTTTGATTAAAGCTGCTGGAGAGGTGAGCTCTAAACCCCATGCTGGATGTCTTGGTTCATGGCTTTTCTAACCCAAATTTCTGAAGACCCGAAATGCAAATTGATCATAAAACAAAAGAGCTGATAGGTGCTCGACAATGTTTGTTGCATTTTCCATGATTCTTGACACTTGCAACTGAAGAAATGTAATCAGAGACTGTGGATGTGTTACTGCCGGAACTCACTGTTCTGGGATCCCTGAAATAAAACACTGACTTAGTCTTCGAGAAGAGATAATAAATCTATGGTACTAAAACCCACTGAGGTGTGGAAGATTTCAACTGTGCCAGGGATAGGGCTTTGTTCCGTGATGAAAAATGTTTGATATGCTCTTCATTCACTGAACAACTTGGAATCCTGAAGAATTCCTTTTTAAGTTATACTATCAAATAAATACCTGGCATGTGATTGGTGTAAGAGGTTTTAATTAGAGTATGACTTTAATGGCATAGCGGTTCAGATCTTAATGTACATGAATTACAGCAAGTCACTTATATACAAGAACCACTTGTCAGACAAAGGCAAGAACAAATGTTAATATGAATTTAACTGTGATTAAGAAATACTATACTATATTACACAATAATCCGTAGGGAAATAAAGCTGTGGCAGTGTATACTTTTCTAAAAGAAAAAGGTGACGAGTCCCCAGTCCAGGTACTGGGCATCAACATAAAATATTTAAAGGCAGATCTGGGAATGTTTCAGACGAGATTCAGTTCAACACAGTTTCATTCACAGTTTCATAACAGTATTGTTATAGTATAGAAAAGGGCTGATTTATGAATAGTTAAGAAACCAACTGAGGCCACACTATGTGATCAAATCAATTTAGTTACACTTCCCATCTTGTGCCAGCATCGAAGCATCCTCCCCAATTACTTTGCTTAGTTTTTATAGTGAGTATGGGCCCCCCTAGATTTTTTTTAAAAATGATAAACAATTCAGAAGTATTAGAATTTTAAACTCAACAGCTGCTTGTCATGGAACACTGCATGCTGGATGGTTTAAATCCTTGTTTTAGGAATTTCAATTGTGTCTGTATGATGGCCACATACCCTTGAAAAGCTCTGATGTTAGTACTGAATTGCTTTGCTACAGCAATTCATTTTGTGCATCTACTTTTGCCGCCATTGATGTCGTCTAGGGGTACAAAGAAAAATATGTTTGGGAAAGAGAGCTGACAATTTATGAGGAAAACAAATGGATGTTAAAGAATCATATGGAGGTACTGTAGATCCAAAACTTTATAGTATTATCAGTCACGTTTAATGGATTTTGTGCCAGATGAAGTCCAGTCATGTTGAGGTGATGTTCAGCATCAATCAATTCACATTCATTTGCTGACAGTTGAATCCATTTTCATTAAGGATGCCCGTTACTGCACTTTAATTATGGCTGATAAAAGCCTTTTGAAAGAAGGTCCCATTAGTGTCTGAAGAGAAAGATCATTTACTGAGTTTTGCACGGAATTATTGGCTCTGTGTCTAAATTGCCTGTTTAAACAGTTGCTAAAATAAGGAAGGTGTCTACTAACAATGTCAGACTGAGCCCAGATACTTTCTGTTTATTGTCAGTACAAAAATGGGTCAGGGAAAAGTGTTTTCACAAAAGAATATTCATTGGCATATTTGGACAAATTACTATAAAAGCTTTTCAAAGTGTATCTGAGTGGGATTAAATTACAACCTTGTCAGTTTTTACATTATTAATCAAACACCATTTTACTACTTTGAATTAAAGCTAAGTAGACTTACATTATGCCATGCACTGATTATATCAAGTATCTGTGTGTTTTTGCGTGAGTGAGGGAGTTTAAGAGAAAGAGAAATAGATGACTTGCTGTCCAGGAGCCACACAGAGGTTAGCTGTATAAGACTGCCAATTCTATGTCAGACTGACGAAAATAGGTCAGGATTCTGAGCATTTTGATCACGTGATGGCTGACGCGGTTGACGACAGACAGCCTTGAATGAACTCCAGACTCTCTGTCTCTTAGTTCGCCCCTCACCCATTCTTCCTTCATCTCTCTGTGGTGTTATCTAAACTCAGTCCTGTCATCCTCTGTCTCAGTGATGTGCCCCCCCATCACTGAGTTCACATAAAGATATTGAAATCTGTGGGCTGTAGATTAAAACTAAACCAACTAAAATTGCTCTCAGATCCACAATGAAACACATCTGGTACAATCGATTAGCTTTAGGTTTACTTTTGTGTATTGTAGTTCTGATTTTGAGAGAGAAAATAGATTTAAAGTTTAATGTTGCGTTTTGCAATGACCAATCTTACCATGATGTCCATGGCATGTTTGGTCACCATTATGTTTGGTTGGCTTTATTTATTATGTTCCCACTGAGCACATCCTTATTTTTCTTGACTGTTTGTGCTTTCAAAGTTTATCTGTTAAACGTGAGTTTACTTACAGATGAGTAAATATCTGACTACATTTGTGACATGGCAAATTACTTCCAACTACCTCAGGCATGCGGAGAGCCAAATGTAGACGAATAGCGGAAATCTAATGGAAATAAAGTGATAAGTGAAAAAAGACAATTTCAGGTAAATCTTGCTGAGTGATCCTTTGTATTAGGCTGTGTTGAGAATATTTAGATTATCATAAGGAAGAAAAGATGTTTCACAATGTTAAAAAAGCTATCTCTTGGGTAACATAGCTCTAATGCAGATTAGCGATAAGCTAATTCACTAACACATTATGTTAATGTTAAACTTTTTTTGTCTTATGGGCCTAATGATGCAGGTGTGTTTATAATATTTAGTATTTGTTTTGGCAGCAAATAATGATTTTACTTTTTTCCTCAGGGAAAACTTTCCATGACACTTTCCTGTGTGACAAAAAAAGTTAAACAATAACATTTGTGTAGTGGATGCATTTTGGATTTTAATGGCGATATATATGTCTTAGGGGCCAATACTCCTCCTCTCAACATGGAGGAGCAGCGTTTCTACCGCCCTCCCAGATGGCTGAGCTTCTTATCCTATTCATAAGGGAGAACCCACCACCCTGCGGAGGAAACCCATTTTGGATGCTTGTATTCGGGATCTCATTCTTTCGGTCACTACCCAACGTTTGTGACCATAGATGAGGGTAGGAACGTAGATTGAACATTAAATCGAGAGCTTCACTTTTGAGTTCAGCTCTTTTTTCATAAGGGAAGACCGCATTAGTGCCGACTCCACACTGATCCGCCTGTCAATCTACAGCTCCATTTTACCAACATTCGTGAACAAGACCCCGAGGTACTTGAACTCCTCCACTTCGGGAAGGGCATACCCCCCTACCCGGAGGAGGCACTCTACCCTTTTCCGGTGAGAGAACATGGTCTCGGACTTAAAGGCACTGATCCCCATCCCAGCTGCATCAGACTTGGCTGTGAACCGCTCTAGTGAGAGCTGTGTATCACGACCTGATGAAGTCAGTAGGACCACATCATCTTGCAAAAAGCAGAGATGCAATCGTAAGGCCACCAAAACGGACACCCTCAATACCATGGCTGCGTCTAGAAATTCTGTCTTTAAAAGTTACGAACAGAATCAGCAACAAAGGGCAACCTTGGCGGATTCCAACTCACCGGAAATGAGTCCGACTTACTACCGACAATGCGGACAAAGCTCTGATTCTGGTAGTACAGGGACCTAACAGCCCGTAACAAAGGGCCTGATATCCCATACTCCCAGAGCACCCCCCAACGGATTCCTTGAAGGACACGGTCAAATGCCTTCTCTAAGTCCATAAAACACATGTGGACTGGTTCCAGAGCCAGAGCTGTGCATCGAAGCGAGACCGACTATACCTAGCTGGAATATCTCCGCCTTGCACACCAACTCAGGCTATTTCCCCACCAGAAAAGTGACATTCAATGTCCCAAGAGTCGGCTTCTGCAGCCGGGGATCGATCCGCCAAGGCTCCCATCTCCGGCCGCCACCTGTATCACACTGCCCCCAACCCCTTTGGCCCCTCCCGGAGGTGGTGAGCATATTGGAAGAGGGACCCATGTGGCCTCTTCAGGCTTGGCCTGGCCGGGCTCCATGGGTGAAAGCCCGGCCACCAGGCGCTCGCCATCGTACCCATCCTCCAGACCTGGGTCCATAGTGGGGCCCCGGTGCCCGTGTCCATGCGGGGGTACTCTTGGTCCATTTCCATTTTTCATCATAACAGGTCCTTGGGCTGCACTTGGTCTGATCCCTAACATAGGACCTGTTTGCCTTGGGAGACCCTACCAGGGGCTTAAATCCCCCAACAACATAGCCCCAAGGATCATTGGAACATCCAAACCCGTCCACCATAATAAGGTGGCAGCCCAGGTAGGGGCACAGTTGATTAACATGGTAAAACATATACGTGCACATATAAATGTGAATTTTGTGTGCTTTTAGTTTTCTGTGCTTCTGTCTGAAAGACAACATGTTGTGGTGGCATGTTGGCAAAAAATATATACATATACAAATAAAGTGGATGATTTGAATTTATAACACTTTCAACTTAAACTTTCTTACTGAAGATAACTCATAGTAAATATTAAATAACAATCATGCTAAAATATTTTTATACAAATATGGCTATATCTTAAAGTTGGACCATTATGGCAGTATTGTTGAATTGAACATTTCTCTATAATTTGCTGAAATGAGGTTGGAGGAGCTTAGAGTTTTCACTTCAAACTTTTCTCATAAGCTGCAAAGTTAACCTCACATCAGTTTTCAGTGAGCAAGAGACCCTTTTGAAGTTTATTTTCAATGAGCGGGGAACTGCTCCATAGTTGCATATTGCCAGTAGCACCTCTACATTAGTGAGAAATATAACAGTCTCAATATTGTTGAATACCAACAGGACACACAAACATTCTTTTTTGTGTATTTATTTTTACCTCAAGTCTCTTTTTTGCCATTTTTTTGCCCTGCTATAACTTACTGCTTCATTAAGAAATAAGCATACCTATTTAGGCTGGGCAAATAGTTATTTTTAGAATATTGAAAAATACTATAATGATGATTCAATTGCAAATTGCTTTTGCTATATGTCATGGCAAAATATGCATTTCTAGAGAGATTTGATGTTTGGTCAGGAGCATGCTGTATTGGTTGTCAATTTATAGGATCTTACCAAGTAATGTAAACATTTTCAAAGCAAGCAGCATTACAGTTGCTAAACACCCAGAGTGGAGATCAGATATGGTTTATTTAGGGTCCTAAGGCCACACATAATATTTTTTGGCCATATTGATTTAGATTAACTATCTAACATGTTAACACAGTTTACTGCCTAAACTAAACAATTACCTTGAGGTATGTACAATTTATCAATATGATACTTAAATTCACTTCTTGTGAAGCAGTGTAATTGACACGGTTGGAGCAACAGTAATCCAAACATTATGCATGAATTTCCAGAGGTGCTTTTGCAGCTTTACTACCATCAGTCGTAATAACCATGGTTGTTTCCAGCAAAATTAAACGTCAAAGGACAGAAAAAACATTTTAAAGAAAAAAATGTTTTGATAGTTACCTGAACAGTATAGATTCATATCTCATGGGTAAAATTGTAGTTAATTTGTACCTTGATTTCAGAAATACTAAGGGATGCGTTGTGTGTAAAGGTCTACGGTGCAGAAGCTGAGGAGAGGGAAAAAGAATGCTAGGATGTCACGGCAATGGTTGCGTGACTGAGCAGCGCATAAGTCTGCCTGTGTGCATTTCTCAAAGGATGGATATTAAAGACAAAACACTAAGGCCTTCCCTTCACTTTATCCCTGTTACCTCCCTCCCATGCATTCCATGTTCTTCCATTTCTACTCTTTCCCTCTCCCCTCTCTGTCTCTACTAATGATCTGCTCCGCCTGTCGCTGCCTGGCTGACTGATGCCCACTGACAGCCCCACTCATGCGGAAATCTGCTACCCCTTCTACTCCTCGCACACACACATGGAGTAATGAACTTCTCCACATTACTACACTACATATATACTATGCATATGTGACACACATGGACTATGCATGCCAGCTTGCATAAGCGCTCACGGTGAGATAGATTTACATTAACTAATCATGCCCATTTGTTCAGTCACGTCAGCAGACATATATGTAGAAGAGATGACAAACTCACAAATAAACCCACACATGCACATGTAAACCACAGAGAGCACCTCTCCTCTTCCATCACATAGCAAGCTTATTTGGCAGCTGACTCACCATCCACAAATCTTTATGCAAATACTAAGGTATTGAATCAGACCAAATGGGAAGTGGCATATTTCATTGAAATTCCTGCACAGTCCCAAATTAGTTTTTGCCTTGCTGAACTGGACAATTCTATGTAGAAAGTGTGTAATGTACTGACTTTATAAGGTTTAATGTAAGTTAGCATGAAGTCTGTAGGATGTCTTTTGAGCATACAGTCAAAGGTTCTGACATACGAAACCTTAGTAACAAAACAAGCCTTCTAAACTTGTCAACTGACTGCTGGCAATGATGTTTCTGTCAAAGCAGACAGCATCCATCCATCC
>JABUIW010000025.1:5997516-6014561 GCA_013363375.1 Menidia beryllina | reverse complement strand
TCCATCCATCCATCCATCCATCCATCCATCCATCCATCCATCCATCCATCCATCCATCCATCCATCCATCCATCCATCCATCCATCCATCCATTCATCCATCCATCCATCTTCTGTACCGCTTATTCCCAATGGTCGTTGGAGCCTATGCCAACTGACAACGGGCGAGAAGAGGCGCATGCACTGGACAGGTCGCCCGTCCACCACAGGGCCACACAGATACAAACAAAATTCTTGGACGGTGGAAGAAGGCCAGAGTGGCCGGAGAGACACAGGGAGAACATTCAAACTCCACACAGAAAGGTCCTGGTCCCCCTAACTGGGATCCCTCTTGGTGTGAGGCGGCAATATATCTTTAGACTTCTTTTGTCTGCCAATCAAACACATGACATGAATGGAACCCTGAAATATGAATGATACATTACATCACCTCTGAAAAATGCAGGGACCATGGAATATATGGGTGATGTTTCTTAAACTTCTTTTGAAGTGAAAACCTCCTACTTCTGCCCTCTCTCCTTGACATTATTTCTTCCACTTAAGACAAACAATTAATTTTCACTTTGCACTACTGGAATTCAGAATCAGCATCCTGTTTTTTCTCCTCAAATTGAAGATTTTGTTGCCTTCCACCGATAAGACATTTTTGAGCCATCATAAATTTCTCCCATCATGAAATATATTAATGCACATCTCAATTAACCTTGGATGAGGCAGAAAACGCTTGTGGTGCTCAGATAGAAATGGTTTCCAGTTCACATGTGAAGCGACACCTTCAGCTTGTGGAGTTAAAACTGTTTTATCAATGGAAAAATAAATGAACCTTGTCTGTTATAAGCACGTGTGAGCTCAAAGTAAGCATTCTCTCCTCATTTTCCTTGTTAGTGATTACTACCTGTTTCTTACTTTTTTTAATTAATAGACATTCCCAAGGAAATAATGAAAAAACTTTTTTTGCTTTATTATTGCTCCCACAAACAGAACTGTGTCATTATTCCAATAATTAAATTGATGAATTATATTAAGATATGTTTATTACTGCTACTCCACGACTAGTTGAAATAAAAATGATAATGATGGGTTAAAAAGTAGCGTCACGCCACAGGAGTTTTCATGGGGGTAAGAAACGAGGTCAGTGAGCAGCAATGTGATGGAGGGCAACACCCCCTGGGCTCGTCTTGGTCCCAGCCTGCGTACAGCCTACAATCCTTCAACTGATGGCTCATGCCTTGCTGGGGGGTTATGCAAATCCCTGCAAAGCCCGCCTTTTCTGGTACAGATTAAATCAGGAGACCCGGCCAGGTACACATATCTGAGGAGAAAACCCATGTGAGGGAGTATATGTATATACATTTTTTTTGAGAAATAAATCTCCTCCTTATATAACACTTATTACAGGGTTTGAAGTTATTAACTAGCTTTTTAATGTTCAAAAGAAAAGTGTCTCTCAGAAATTCATAGTGAAAAACTATTAGCTATGAATGTACTTTTACAATGTCCAATTTCCCTTTAGATTTTGAATATTTCATCATCAAGCCATTAAGCAAAGCTCTTATGATCAAGTAAGGCATTAAAGTCTTTGGTTACAAATGTTACGAAGAAATAAATGGACAATATTAAACCACCATCTCTTCAGCCATACATTTTGACTTATTGCACAGAAATAAATTATACATATTCAAAAATGATATCATATTTTGTAAAGTGGCCAAATAAAGACATCAGAGTAAAAGAAAGACAACATTTTCCCTCTTTTTTTTCTTGGATCAGACTTTAAAGGTTTAAAGATTCACATGAAGGTCGGAAAGAGAAGAAAATCACATATTTTGTCAGATTTTACTAGAGAGAACTCCATTTTCTGCATGTGATTCCACTGGGGTTCGCTGATCTCAGTTAATCCTTCCTGTTATCACAAATAAATATATATTTCAATAAAAAGCAACAAATTAATTAGTAAGCATCTTCACTAACTTTACAGTAAGACAAATAACTGAAACCAAACAGTATCTCATCAGAAAAAATGATTTTAGGACAACATGGACTAGATCTGCTCATAAAGATAATTTAATTCCACCCAACTGGGCAATATTCACAAAAATGCATTAAGAAGCTTTGCGTTTGAAGATACATTAAACTGGTTTTTGTCCATGACCTGGTGAATTTACAGTGAAATAACTTCAAAGAATTAACGGGTAGACTCTTTTTGTGAACAGGGATTACTTTGTTTTCAAAGTAGCATATCTAATCTACATTTTTTATCTAGTGTGAAAAACTATCAAAAACTGAAGGCCAGAAGTATTACAGTTGGCATCAGAGTTATAATGTGATGATGATGTGTTATAATGTCTTTCTTAAATAATAAAAAAGAATATCTGAAATGAGAACATGGGGGGAAAAGAATGAGAAGTTAGTAAAGGCTGAAAAACACGCACACATACAGAGGACACAATATAACGACAGAAAAAAGCAGCATCAATTTAAATGTTTTCCCCTTAACTGAACAGTTTTAAACATTCTTGGCTGTTTTCAGACCGTTGAGAGTTCCAGAAAATACCACAGTGCTGTGATGTACAGCAGGAAGAACTTTCAGCCTCTAATAAAGTTCTCCTCTTTGAAAGACTGAAAACTGCTTTGCTCCACCTCTCAGTTTCAGCTTGACCCCCTCCTTCCTTCATTCACACATGAATATATGAGCAGATACTTACAATCACACAAAAAACACACATTCCAGCATCCTCATTTGCAATTCATGAGCAGTGTCTCATTAGACTTTAAGTTTTACCATAGGCTTCTGAAGTATATGGCTGGAGCAGTTATTAATATTTCATAGTCTCCCATTGAGGAGCTAAAAACGAAGTCGACCCGTTTCTGCTATAAAGTGACTTGCGCTCCTATTTTTTCCTCTTCCTCTGCTTCCTTTTCCCTGTTTGTTAGGCCACTGCTTCCCTCTTCCCTTCTTCTCGCGTTTGCTCCTCCACAGTTGCTTTTTCTCCTCAATTTCTGCAGTTTCAATCCCTCCCTGCCATATTGACCTTAACTCAAACTGATTTAATTGGGCTGTCTTTGTTGTTTGGAAATTTGGGCATACCTTCCCCAGCTCCTTATCAGAGAGAGGAAAAGTAAAAGTAAAAAGTGAAGAGGAGGTGGGAAATGAGAAAGTAGGGGAGGGGAAATAGTGTAGAAAAACCCTGCTTGAACTCCAGTTGCTCCAGGACC
Organism: Menidia beryllina; assembly: GCA_013363375.1. Taxonomy (NCBI): domain Eukaryota; kingdom Metazoa; phylum Chordata; class Actinopteri; order Atheriniformes; family Atherinopsidae; genus Menidia; species Menidia beryllina. The sequence goes on along the minus strand of JABUIW010000025.1, from coordinate 6,011,346 downwards.
CCATGTGCCATGCCAGGCTAAGAGGGAGTCAGAGATCAGAGAGTAGAGGATGGGGTGATGTGGGCTGTGAGTATGTATGTGGAGACAAAGATGAGGGGTGGGGGGTCTCGAGGGTTCAAATGGTGTCTGTCAGACTGGCAGACAGGAGCTCTGCCCTCGAAACAAACCCATGCATGAATAAGTCAATAAACCCATGTGTTGTATGCGTGAGTGAAACTGGGTGATGGGAGTGAAAGAGTGGGGATTTAGACGAGGGTGATGAAGCTTCTTGTTTCCCAGTGTCTGTGACAAAGAGACAGACGCCACATTCCCCCACAATAAGAAACAGACTCGGAGACAGAGTGTGATCAAAACCAGAGATAGGAAGGGAGCAAAAGGAAAGAGAGTTTTGAATTGGTTGGGGCAGCTACAGCGTGTTTACATGTTGCATGAAATTGGCTTTAAGCAATTTGTGGGCTCTGCGCTGCATGTGTTTGAATGGGTTATTCACAGGCCTCAAATGCCAAGCCAAACTCAGCTGAACCCCACCCAAACCCAACTCAAGATCATTGTTTTTGGTTGTCTCTTTCAAAGATAACCTTGGTTTGAATGGAAAGTAATGGGTTCCTACTACATATCGAAACAAGAGAAGATCTTACACAAACTGTTGCCACAGAGTTGTACACATGCTCTGATTGTTGTCTCCTCTTTTTCCGTTTAAGTGTTTAAGTGTCCTGCACTTTCAATACACTTTGTCAGAGTTTCTCACTTAAGGGTACCATTAAGATAATGACATACCATGCGATCTATAAAGTTCATAGTTATAATGCATGCCAATTTGAACTTTAAATTAACATTACATAGTAGCCTACCAACCCAAAACACAAATAGTTTACTTAAGCTATATAGACTTTGGTGGTTCAGTGGCAACACGTTTACCAAGTTTCATAGTTAACCTGAACCGACTTGGTGGCAGAAACTATTTGAAAAAATACTCACACTACTGCACCCTTAATTAAATGTGACTTTATACAGTCTCTGTGATGGACTGGCAACTAGGTTGTACCCCATCTCTTGCCCAATGTAAATTGAGATAGGGTCCAGTCCTGCTGCAATCCTGCTAGGAATAAGCAACATAAACGATGGACGGATGAATGGATATATGCAGTCTCTAAGGAACATTGTCTGTTTGATATACAGTGGAAGGTTTGCTTACAATTGCCTAAACATACGAATTTTCCAACATACAAAGTGAAATTTGATCAAATATTCGACTCGACACCTGAAGTAAATTTTCAACACATTTTATAACGTCGAAGTCATAGAAAAAAAAATAATATATATATATATATATAAAAATGAAATAAAAATAAATAAGCTAAGTTAGTTTAAACTTCACATAGTGAAAGTTACGGTACGTACTTTATCTCAGTCACCAATAAAACCAAGTGCCAATAAAACCCCCCTTTTTATTGATTATTTCTTTATGATTTATTTATTTTTACATCTATCTTATATAATGCATTTGTTTTAATGCTATGTGTAATTATCTGCAGTATTTATTAAGGAGTTATCATCGATTTTGGGGCTGTGGAAAGGATTATACGAATTACAGTGTATTCTTTTGGGAATATTTGAACCAACATACGAATATTTTAACATACGTATTACGTCCCGGAACGAATTAAATTCATATGTAGAATTTGTACTGTATACACATAATATGTGTGTGTGTGTGTAAAAATCTTTTTACTTGTATTATTGTGAATGTGTAAAAAAATGAGGCAGATTATAAAATCATTTGTAAAATCTCGCCAAGGTTAAAAAAGATGTTATGGAAGTGTGAACTCCTGTGTTTTAAATGGCTTTGAATGGATAAAGGCTGCAGGTGTTAATATGTTCTAGCTCTGCAATTATAACTCCCCTGATGAAACCGGTACTGGGCAATGAGAAGAATGATTTAATAATTGTCAATGGAGTCAGTGAAAGGAAAAGAAACAGGAAAATAACATACTTGTCCTGGAGGCTGTAGGAAAAGGGGTGTGTGGTTGTGTGTGGAAGGAGGAGGGTGGGGGTGGACATTCCATGTCCTTGAAAACCAATAAGGCTAATTTGAATTTGAGAATGAGTACTTCCTTCTCTTTTCTCACCTTGTATGACCCCTGCCTCACACTTCTCTTTTACCCAATCAGTTTAAACTCTCTCTGCTTATTCCTCGCAGCCACTCTCCCTGCCTTTCCAACCCTCCTGTTCACTGTTCATTATGCTCACTCTCCGCAAAGCAGATTTCTCGCCATGACGGATGGGCTATATAAGCGCTCATCCAAAAGCTTTATCAGAGATCTCGTAGTGAAATTTAACAGGAGCATGGTTCATTCGGGGGACCTGTATGGTATTTCAGAGTGAGGAATAAAGGTGTCACGTTGGAGTTTCCTTTCTGAGGTACTTAGAAAATATTTGTCCTACGCTGCCTGGATCTAATTGTGGTTGGTCAGTCAGCAGGCATGGCAGCTATGGAAAATCTTTTCTATACTGAGGCGCTATCAGAAGAGATAGGGTCTTTTTTTCAAGGTCTCCGTTTTCTATGTCTCACCCCATCAATTTTCCCTGAGTCTTGGTTGTTCTCCAACAAACCAACTGCCTTGCAGGACTCTTTACAAGTCCTCTTCTCTCACTATCTTAGCATAACCCCCTGTAGTCTTTCTCACTGCTTCATTCTACCCTAACGTTTTTTTTCCCTGTCTCGCTTTCTCACTCTGTCTACGATGGTCAGGTCTCATGGGGAAAGACAGTTGGCAGGATACAGGGTTGCTGCCATGGCAACAGGAACCCTCCCTTTCCCTCAGGTCTCCTTAGCAACTAGTAGCTTAGCATTGTAGGAATGAACCATCCCAGTGTGCCATGCTGTCGAGGCAAAAAATGTGTGGTGGCTGTGATGCATGCTGTCATAGTGTTGTGATTTCAGCTGCCAAAACAGCACTGTAATTTATCAACAGATTTTTTTCTCTCTTTCTCTTATATATTTTTCGTTCATTACAAATGTATTTCAGCTAATGGATAGGCACAGCCTGTCTGTATTCTCGGCAGTCATCATCAATACTGAAAAAGGTGAATATCAAAAGAGTTGCACATCACCACTCTTTGTGATAGTACAACAAGAGTATGAATAAATGAATTAATTCAAAGAAACTAACAATGACTTTTAGAAAATATTTTCAAAGGTTCTTTATTATAGAAGTTAAAAAAAGAAAACCTGAACCAAACATTGCTTTGAATATCTAATCATTATTATTGTATTTTATTGCTCATAAGCAGCTACCAAGTTACTGAACATGTTTTAAAATTATGATTATTCAAAGTAAACAGACACAACACTTAAGTTGCACAAAAACAAGTCATGCAAATACAGTATAGTGAGAATTTAGCTCTGCTTGCGTATTTTTTATAATTTCTGTCATATTATAAAGTTCATACTGTGATATGATGTTCATACCTAATTTAACGTACATATTTCTGAGCTTTGTGTTGGCATGATTAAAAACACTACATCCATTAAAACCACACCTAGAGAACCCTGTACTAGGATCTGAAATGGCAACTTACTGATATACTTTTTAAATCCTTTGATAGAGTAATATATACAATATAAATCAATGACAAATATCAAAAATTAAAAATGTACAGTTAACATTGTGTGTTTCATATGAAAACAAAAAACATATGTTCACCTGCATTCCCTGCAATTGTTTTTGGTTTGGTTAAGGGACCTAAGGACTTCAGTAAAATGCTACTCGCTTTAATTACTGGACAATGTGTCAGTTTTCAAAAGACGTCAGATTCCTCAGTTTTAGCCTGACTGCATACGGCAACCTGTTAAGTGTAATCACAACCATTTAAATTAATAGTGTGATAACACTTAGTATTATGTCGGTTTAATATGAAGATTCAGTCAAATATTTCATTTTATTAAGTGTATTTTTAGTGCTACTAAGGTTGAATTAAATAAAATTCTATAATTGAGGTAAAAATCGATTTAATCGTTATTATGCACTCAAGGCTGCAGCATTCTGTTTAAAAACTCTCTACAATTATGGTTAAAAGGGGAAAAGTATGATGCCAAAGTTCCAACATTTGTGCTGTCAGGCATATGTATGTTTCTTTCTCTAGGTTTTTTGTGGAAATCTAGAGTTTATTGCATTTTATGAATGTGTTTCTGCAAGTGATCGGCTGCGACAGTGGATCATTACACTTGTTGAAGGTGTCATGCACAGCCTCCGGTGTGGATGAGTGTGACAGCTGAGTGTGGAGGAGGGAGGTGATCTCCTGAGACCTGATGGCAGGTGTGATCAGGCCTGTTTACCAGCTTCTCCTTTGGCTCCCATAAGTATCATGATGCTACACCTGGTGTGCAAAAGCTCCCTGGGGTGCGACAGAAAGCTAAGGAGGGGACTCCTTTCAATAGTCAAAAGTGGAAGATTACAGATATAAAAAAATTTTTTAGGGCTCACACTTGGGGGCTAGATATTATACCATAAAACAGCTTTAATAAATCTGGCTTATGATGTGGAGTACATAGTATGAAAGTTTTTATAAAACTGTGTTTTCGTACTTGCATGGCAAACATTTAGTCTCCTTATTTTGTTATGCTGATGCATCGTTATGGAGCCAAACTAATGATAATTCTTATTATTATTATATTATGACCTCTTTTTTATGCAATTAGTGTAGTTAGTTTGTTGTTTAACAGCTCCTCCTTTCTCTCCCATACACGTTACACGCTACATGTGGTGAGAATCTCTTGGTGGAACTTGCTAGCTAGTCTAGTTAGTTTGCTAATATTTTGAAGTTGTAAAACTTAAAAAAAAGTGAAAAAATTTACTTAAAAAAGTATATATTTCAATATATCTGCAAAATGTGGTGTTAAAATTAGTTAACTTTTGAAACATAATTAATTGTAGAGTTTCATACTGTTTGTAGGAGTTGGCTTAAAATATCAAATAGCAAGAATAAACCCACATATAAAGATAACGTCTACCAAAATAGCCAAAGAGTAAGTCAACTTCCCTATTGTACTGACTTTTTGAATGGCAAAATGCTGATTGATAATATTACATTCAAATATTGTTTGCTTGTTTTTGTCTTCAAATGTGTTGCAACCAAAGGAACAGTTTACTTCCAACTCTCCAGCTTCCAACTCTTAGCATAAGTGGTACCTCCAAAAGGAAGAAGGTACGACTTTGGGTTTATCAGGGTTTACAGAACTGGCTGTAGCCTAAGGACTGGGAATCTTTGGCACGCAGGGAGGATTTTCCGAACTCCTGCCCCGCTTTCAGATGCTCGTTAATCTGCCAGCTCTATTTTTATCTGCCCTCTCTTCCCACCCCCGGGCCTCCCATCTTCACTCGGCTACTTGTCCATCCGCATTGGGAGAAGCTGCCTCAGCAGGCCGGCTGCTCCAATTAGAGGCCTCTTCGCTGGGAATTGGGCTTGTTGTCCTCCTCTGGCCCTGACAGCTCACTCCCTGTCTACCTTTCACAGGTTAGCCCCAGACAATGCTTCAGTATCTGCATCTATCCTCCTGCCACCCCACCCTCCACCCCCTCTGGAGCTCCACAGGGAGACAGGGGGAAAGAAAGGACCTTCTGTTGGTTAAGGGCAGGCCGTAGTCCCATGACTGTACATTGAGGAAAAGGTACCAAGTGTAACTTTTAGGAGGCAATTGCTAGAGATGCAAAGTTTGAGTCAATTGTCACAGTTTTTGCAAGTTTACAAATGAAACAGGTCCCGGTGAAGCCAATAACTAAGTGTTTTTTGTTTTAACCAAAAAAAAAAACACTGAATACAACCTTATATAGATTTCTTTTGTAAATACAAAGGCAAATCGTTATCCTATTGTTGAAGAAAATTGCCAACAAAGCACCTGTCTAATAGTCAGTATTGTTATGTCAACTAAGTAACTGTGAGTTTTCCATGAACTGATGTTTTAACCGTTCCAGCAGTACAGTTCAGAATATATTAATTCAAATTGGTCGGTTTGTGCTTCTTGTTGGTCTCATCTACAACCGAGTTATTGTGTTTCTTAAATGTTCTAAGCCAAACGGCATTCCTTTGGATGTTCTAGCCTATTCTTTTCCTCCAATCCACTAAAAGAATAGCATCTTTTTTCCCCAGCTTAGCCCCCACCTAAACTCTACATCCTCACACCTACTCCAACCCCATTAATCCCTCTGCCTCCCACTTCTTTATTTCCCTTCAAAGAGACAAGCAGTGCCCGTGACATCAGTCACAGGAAGTGAATCTTTAACGTTGACTAATTTCCATCGATTGCCTCCAGACAGGCTTAGCAGACGAGACCCATTCCCACACAGAGCCTGGATGCTCTCATTTAAGTCTCCCCGCCTGCAGAAAATGCTCTACAATGAACACAGTCAGCGCTTTTATCTTCTCCCCCACTCCTGCTTATTATCAAATAAATGCACAGCATAGAGAGATACCCATTGACAGGACTGTGCATAATGACTCCTGGCTGTGTGAAATGGATTAATAAATAATGGTTGAGCAAGGGGAGAAAATGGCTTTGCTTAGTCCCACAACTTCTCAACAAGGCAGAGGAGAACAATCCCCACAGCACTCAGTAGGATTGTGTTGGACCACATCTAATAGGGAGTTGCGTGGAATTTAAAATGCAACAGTCCTCTTTGACTACATCATGGAATGCATAATAAAAAGAAAGGTGGGCTTGTAAAATTTGTGACAGCCCTATAAAATCCACAACATGATGTTGCACTGAATCGTATACAGAAAGCATTCCCAGAGGTTTTTTGGTTTTGGGAGTAATAGGAAGTAAGAGAAGCCTAAAAACTGCCCGGAAGCAGAACTCCTCCGAAACTTTTTTCCTCATCTTGCTGTTGCAGAAGGCAAATCAGTCACCTTTTCTTACTCTCATGTGTATACTTCCCTGTTCAAAGACACATATCCTGCAGTCTCTATATGCAAACTCAATTGAAAGACAAAATCAAACCTACAAACACCAGAGACCTCCTTCTTTTTAACAAAGCATGCATATAGCTTTTCTGTCTGTGACATATTGTTTCATTAACACTCACACTTTTCAAAATAGCAGGCTAAACGTGTTCCTGACACCCATTCTGCATCAAGGTGGCTTGAATAAACTGAAAAGCGCCACCACGTCAACAGTGAACCGTGCAATCACTGCCACTGTACCTCTTTGCCAATGTAATAAGTCAGTCCGAGATGGAGGTGAAAAGGTCTAAATCGCCTTAATGCAAGATTAAGGAGCAGCTTGATCAAGATGTCTTAAGTGCTTCATTTGAAATCAGGATCAATAGCCACTAAGAATAATTGAGCCAGGAGCTTTGGCAGGTAGAGCTGATTGAATAGGACCTAATGACTTCTGAGAAACCTATTACAACCGTGGAACGCTACATACATTATATCCAATTTGTGAATTCTCTTGTTTATTTATTCTGTGTTTTTGTTTTTGTTATGAATGACAAAAAATGTTACAGTGCTTTATCACTATTTGATGCTCCAGCAGGTGGGAAAAGTAAAGCAGCCATGTGCTAGCATCCACAGAACAACACATATGACTCAAGTGAAAAACATGTTTTCTACCAGGCGCAGCACCAGCAGTGAATCTGGGAAGTGACAAATAACATGGGGTCAATCCTGATGTATTTTGAAGACTGTGAAAACCTGTGCTTGTTTTTCTTGAATCCTGATAACTGCCCAACCAATTATGTCTATCAGCGAAGTGCCCACCCTTTGTTGCCGTGATCCAACCAATCTCCAACGTGTCTCTGTGGTTTCAGGGTGAAACCTAGTTGAGGAGTGCCCAGAATTATCCAGGATTAGCCTTGGATTGTCGGGGATTACTCAAACTGGAGAGGGATTAAGTATGATTGCCAGTTTGGTGTGAAGGGGGAGTAATTGTGTGTGTATGTTTGTGAACATCTAGTTGGACAAACTGTGGAATACATATGGCAGCATTTGTTTACATATGTAGCATGTGCCATGTTGAGTCAGCTCAACGTATGAAGTATGTAGTATTTTATACATTACACAAGTACTTCAGAGTGCTTGGTGAGGAAAACAGAACAAAGACAAGCAGACCACTCAACAGTGTGTTGAACAAGTTGAAGATGATAATAGTAACATTTAGGGATTATGAAATAATTTTTATTATATGCTCCTAAAGAAAATAAGTTGAACAGCAGAAGTTAAGCTTCTCCCAAAAACCCTAGCCCATTATCCCTCTATAGTCAATTTGTTCATAATGACAGCAATACCCTCACATAATAAACAACCTATATTGGCCAATAGAACATTATCATATCACATATAAAATTGCACTCGATGGAGGACATGGTGACATTATAAAAAGACTGTATTTAAGTCCCAGACATGATGTTTATAACCCTGACCATGTGATGTTGTTGCATAAATTCAAGATAAAAGAAACAGTGAAATTACATCCATAAAATGATAGGCGCGTTGTCAAGAAATTAGTCCTAACCATAAACGTTTTCAAACCCAAGCTTATGGGTTATTAATATTTTTGGTAAAATTATGTCCTATTAATACTTGAACATTACTCAAAAATCACAGTGGTTATATGTTGGTATCAAACATGTCCCTGTTTGAAAACACTGTACAACAGCTAAAAACATTCATCCATCCATCCATCCATCTATCCATCCAGCTCCAGAGCTGTAAATCACGACTTAAAAGTTATAAACAGAATCAGAGACAAAGGGCAACCTTGGAGGAGTCCAACTCTCACCGGAAACAAGTCCGACTTACTACTGGCAATGTGAACTAATTTCTGACTCCGTCGTATAGGGACCTAACAGCCCGTAACCAAGGGCCCGGTGCCTCATACTCCCGGAGCCAAAACTGATGTACAACATTTAAAGATATTTACATTGCTACGCAATTTACACTGAGTGAAAAGGGGTTTCAGAGAGCTTGTTGCAGACATATTAGATTAGAGTAATTTTATTGATACCAGAGTCTAACGTTGCAGACCTCTTTGCACATGCTTTGCCTTTGTGTGGTTATTTTCTAATTACCTTCAGTGATGCTTCTGAAACTTGGGTTACCTGTTGCCTCTAAACCGAGAACTCCTTGCATCTCTAACTGAATGGCCAAATACTTCTTGCACAACATGAAGAAGAGGATGAAAATACAGTATAATCTGGATATGACTGGCCATACGAGACTTGACAACATCAGAAAAAACAGCCTCAAATTCTGTCACTTACAGCTTATAAATTAGCATTAGGCTCTTTTTTTCTCTTTTACTTTTTTTAAAGTTCAAGTACAATATTGCTTGAATTTTAAAGCATAAAAACATAGTGCACCACATGTCCTATATGCAGCTATGTAGGATTAACAAAGGAAGAACACCCCTGTTCAGACACAGCTCCATTCAGACAATTGCTCGTGACAGGCAGCCACTAAGAGGGAAAGGGATAGAAGGATTTACATTATACTTGTTGCTATGCAACACAAACTGGATAATTTGCAATAGATGTAATTAGTGTTAGCTAGGTTACACAGAATAATAAAAGGGACAAGGGAGTTGAAAATAATAATCTAGAAAATTAGTCATTGCTCAATGTGGGCATGCAAAAAAAATTCACCAAGTATAACATACTGTATGGTGTTTGACTATTCATAATGCTGTTTGCAGTCAGAAAACGTATATAAATATTAGTACTGATAATGGACAGTATCAACTCAGTATAATATGTAATTGTAAGTGTAAAAGCCTATGAGGGAATACAGCTCCTCAGCATCAAAACTGTTTGATTATATTGCTACTCTGGCATTGCTTTGGACTGTAGTCCTTCAACGAAGAACATTCGAGGTATTTTTGACCAGAATCTGTTATTTGTATCACATGTAAACAGATTTCTAGGACTGCCTTCTTTTCCCTTCTTAATGCCTCTATAATTTGGATCATCCTCTCACTGAGTGATGCAGAAAAATTAGTACATGCAGTTATAACTTCATCATTGCATTACTGTAATTCTTTGTTATTGGGCTGTCTAAACAAACTCAGAAAAGCTCCTAAATGATCCAAAATGCTGTAGCCTTTTCTTATGAAAATCAGAAAGAGAGATCATATTTATTCACTGCTAGCTTATCGAAGTAGAATTCTGCTATACAAAGCTCTGAAAGACAAAGCTCCATCACATCTGAAAGGCCCCATAATTAGATACTTTCTAACAAGAGAACTTTGCTCTCAGGTCTACTTGTGGCTCCCAGAGTTCTAAAAGTAGATTGGAAGGCAAAAGCTTTAGATACCAGACCCCTCTCTTATGGAACTAGCGACCAGTATTTATCCAGGGAGCAGACACCCTCTCTACTTGTATGATTATGCTTAAAAATGTCCTTTTTGATAAAACTTTATCCACAGGTCTCTATGAGAGTGTATCTATGCTGCCAGCTTGTCACTTCCACCATCCGTTTTTATGCTTCTGGTTACACGAAGAGAGAGCCAGCGTTATAAAGAAAATTCTAGGTGCTGTAACGGGCAGCTTTACTAGTTGGAACATGACTTCTTATTGAATTTATTATGACAGCCGACAACTGCTGTTGAAAGAAAACTGAAATATTAGTTGGAAACATTTTGCCTTGAAAACCAACAACTTCAAAAGGCCTGTCCGTGTGACATCCAGTCTGAACTACAAGGGACTCTCAAAGTGTCTTGTATATGCAGTATAGGATGCAATAATGACACATGCAGTGAACATTCTCAGTGTCTATGATCCAGCTCTACATAAAATAGACAAGTGACATGTCTAAGGCCACTTCATTTGTTTGAGGCCCGGAGCCTCTATTTTTCTTTGGCTATGGAGCCAGGAATGTTCAAACCCACGCTCGGCTATTTCTTGCGAAATTATAACAAAAATTGCCCGGTTATAATAAGGGTACTCATGTTTGGCTGGATGGAGAGATGCCCCCAAATACTAATCAGTTCAGAAACCTCGATTTCCCTCTACTGACAATCATTGTCCGCCAAGATTGTTGAATACTGGTATTTTTCAGGTATCACTGACGTGCAGGTTTGATGAATGTTGTTTGCACTGCCATGAAAAGATCGGATACAGGTCGCATAAGGGCAAAAACGTCTGATTTGGGTCATTTCAGGCAACAGTGTGAATGTAGCCGAGGAAGGAGGATCGTAAACTAGCGTGTCTGGCAGATGTAAAACTCAAATACCCCCCAAAGAGTTTATTTAAAACATCAATGTTATTGATATAATTTTTATCTTTGAGATACCATCTAATTTCTCCCAGAAGCTTAAATTTTAACTTAGACTTTAACCATTGGAGCTCATTGGAGAACAAAAATAAACTCAAAAGCTTATCTATATCCCTGATGTTATTTTCTTATTTTGGTCAGTTGACTTGCATCCACATATGGTAAATTTTTTCAATAGAATAATCTGTATATTTGTTCTTTTCCCCCTAAACTATACTCAGTTGCACATCATATTACTGAACTTTTTCTTAGTTTTAATATTTTTTCTTTAATAGACAGCTTCTTGTTTATATGTTTATATGTTGTTTATATAATATTTTCTGAAATACTAGATTGTAGAGGCTACACAAAACGTGACTTCCACATGTAAACATGTTGGAGGTAGCATGATGACAGTTGCATGTCTCCCCGATCACAGTCTTTGGCCAGTCCAGTGTCACTGTTTAAGTTATCTAAACATTTTGATATCCAGATAAGTGATATACCTTCCACAGATTAGCTGCCGAATGACTGCATCATTTCCCTAATCTGGCGATATAGGATCAGCCGAAGAGAAGATTCTGTGCATTCTGCCAGATTTCTTAGAGCAGGAACTTAAAAAAAAAAAAATCAGGTCTTTATAAATTTGGAAACAATTGGAATTGAATTAACTTATTGAATTTTGGTTGTATCACAAGTAATTGGATTCTAACTGATTTGGACACTATTTTTTAAAATAACATTTATTGGATTTGGCACAATATGAATGAAATTTAATAATTTTATTTAAAGTTAATTCAACTCCACCAATCTAACCAATCATTTTTGGCAGGTATAGCATTTTCAGAAAAAGGAAGTATGAAAGCTATGTGCTCGGACAAAATTGTGCAACTACAGGCCACTAGAAGAGGACAGGACAAAGGACCTCTGACTCAGTTAACAGCAGTTTGTCAAACTTTGGTCAAACGCAGTGGCTGTTTATGTAAATATATAGTGGTAAAGCTGGATATGGTACTGTGGATTCACTGTAGAGAACCAGGTTATATTTGAGGACATCAATTTTTAGTACTTGCTGCAATAGCCTATCTGCTCCTGCTGTATTGAATAGGAAAAGGCTGAGAGCATAGTGAGCAGGCTCTTCTACTTCAGAATTAGTCTTTCTGACAAGTTAATATATATGTTGAGGCTGGGACTAGCAGCTTAGTGTAACAGAAGGCTGAGTATCTACAGGTTTCATTTCAGCCAAAGGCTATGCTGGAGGGTGAGTTCCTTTGTGGCTGACAGTGTGCTAATAATGGCTGTTAAATTGTCTTTGATTGCTATAAGCTTCAGTCTTCATCTCATCTCTGCATTTATTAATATAGTTCTAATAATTAACAACGTCCACCTTAGAAGGGAAACCAATAGTTCCATAACTTCAAAAGAAAAACTACAAGTTTCTTTCACATCAGGCTAATCATGCCTGATTTCAGGCAGACAGACTTGAAAAACTGGAAAAAAAAGACTAGTATATCCTGCAACTTCCATATATTATCCGTATCCATATATTTTATAGCAATGTATCTATTTAGCTGTTTTTTTTCAAGTTGAGCATGTTGTAACTATTAGTCACACATAGACCCACAACTTTTATTTTTAACTTTTCTGTTTCTCATGACAGTACCCTGATAGGTACAAAGATAGTACTTAATGTAGATCTTTGTACAATTATTAAGGTATAAAAGTCATTACTGACAACTAAGGCTATAGAACTACGGACTTGATTAACCTACAGGTTTACTGAACCTGTAACTGTCTAGATTTCTTCTTGGGCATGCGTGGGTGTTCTAAGAGCAGTACCAGCTTCCTTTTGCAGTCCAAAACATGAATGATAGGTTGATTAATGATTTTGTTTTGGTAATACCTCTGATGTTTGTGTCCAGTGTATACAATACATGTTCCTATGAGAACATGATGATGCTTTTTAAAAAAATCTTTGGGACCAGACCGCAGTATAAACTTTATAAACGAAAAGCAACATTTATTCGCTCTCTGTGCACACCAGGCGAAATGGATCTTCCATGATGTTTCGAGATGGATGCCAGATGATGCATTGGAGGGCTTTCTTATGGTTTGAGGTGCCACTCTAGTCCCATACTGTTGTACTATAAGGTTGATATTTCCAATCACCTCGGACTCAAAGCACTTTGATACATTGGGCATTAGGGCCACTGGATGGTAGATGTTTAGTGACATGACTGCTGTCTTCGGGACGGAAACAGTGTTGCTGGATTTGAAGCAGATAGGGACTGTGGTTGGTTCCAATGAGATGTTGAACTTGCTAGTAGAGACTGCAGTCAGTCGTCCTGCACAGGTTCAGAGCCCACCCTCAGTGCTCTTGTCAAAAGCTGGATGCTTTGTGTTTGATCAATCGCACGGTGGATTTTTGTTTAACACATACTTGAAAAAGTTTAATCTTGGTGAGTTTTTCCACCATTGGATATGGATAGGTTTAGTCTCAAAGCCACCATATGAAAAAAAAAATAAATACAGTATAGATAGATAGATAGATAGATAGATAGATAGATAGATAGATAGATA
>JABUIW010000025.1:5949374-5991017 GCA_013363375.1 Menidia beryllina | reverse complement strand
TGTGTGTGTGTGTGTGTGTGTGTGTGTGTGTGTGTGTGTGTGTGTGTAGTGTAGTGATGTACAAGAGTCTGGGAATATTGTTCAGAAGTAACTTGCCCTGGTACTGTCCATGCCTTGCTGAGTGCAGCATACATAATATATACAGTTTATATTTATTGGTTACCATCTATGGAGTACCCCTCACTGCTTTGTTTTCTCGTTGACAAAGAGTAAGAATGCTATTTCAGTTTGACTGTATTTCATTCTGTACATAATCTATATTGAGTAAATTGTATTATAATTTTTTTGCAAATATTTTCTTTTCTAAAATGATGTATCTGCTCATCTGGTGACTGTAAAATAAAACAAAAAAGAAAAAAGATCTCTTTGTGTTTCAGTCAGTTGCATACACAACCACATTCTGTCATCTGATTGTGATCAAGGTAAGAAACTACGAATTGATGTTCTAATAAACTTTCTATGAATTTAAGTGTGCAAATAAATTCTTACATCTTATGTATAAATCAACTGAGGTTGATTTTTGATAATGCTGTTAAGGTCCAAATTAGAAAATACATTTCAGTTACTGCTATAGGGTCAGTGTGCACCTTGAAAGCGCTTTAATAAATACTATATTTGTGTTCTCTAGTAGACTATAAAGTTTACATTTCATATCATAAATGCAATCATAAATATGAATGCAAAATCAAAGAGTTCTTTACAACATAGAGACAATGGGTAAGACATTTAGGAAAACATTTAGGAAACCTAAAAACCATGAAGTGCTGCAGGATCATGCCAGTGCCCACTTTGCAAGCCCATTACACCCTTGACATATTCCAGGATGACAATGTCAGGTTCCATTGGGCTCAGGTTATAAAAGGGGGATACATAGATAATAAGACATCATTTTTACATGTGGACTGATCATTACTAATCCAACTCCACAGAGATTCTTCAGGATATGCTGATGTCTGATTCCCATCATCAAAACGTTCTAAATGTAGAGGAATACTTTGTTATAATTGGGCTCTAGTTCCTCACTTTAGCACTGTATACTATAACATAATCCATTTAAATTACTGATTGTCTTATTCTTTTTAGAACTATACTCTTGCGTTAAACTCTGGCTGTGCCACAGATTCTCCTTCTCTCTCTGTTACAGTAGATACACGTCTTCAAGGTCAACATCCACACACACACTTTCTTATAACATTCCAAAGAAATGTGCATGAATTAGGAGGTAACTGGCCACCTCATGTCAGAGGTAACTGGCCAATAACACTCGGTTGCGTCCAGTCCTTCTACTGTACGGGGCAGGCCCAGCCCAGAAGATAAATGTCCAACACACCCAGATTTTGGGGCTCCTGCCAACTGAGATCCTCCGTGAGCTTTGTCTGTGAGATCCCAGTGCTGATTTACTTTACCTGTGACCACTAACTGTTTTGTTTGCCAACAAAATGCTTTGTATTAATTTTTAACTGTTATGAGATCTCTTTCCTAAACTCTTGATCCCTGGTTTTCATAGTAGTCAAGCAAGAATAATTTCTGTGAATCCATATATGCTTTGAAAGCTATTTGTTGTACATCTTGTGTTTGCATGAAAAGGTCTTAGGCCTGTATGTGCATGAATGTGATGTGTGCAAATGCTCGTATAGGCTTACCTATCATCACAGACACTTTTATTACTGTCTGAGTGTTTATTATTGCAAAGCTCCCAGTATATGTGTCTGTATGCCCGTGTGTGTTGCTAGTCCATCACCTGCGATAAGACTCGTTAGCAACTCAATGCCATGCCACAGCTGAGTCTGTCCCTGCGGAGGCTTCCTCACTTGGGAACTGACAGCATCTGCCCGACCATACCTTGCACACACACACACATGAATGTGTCCTCAATGCCCCCTCCCCCCTTAATCCTCCACCTTTACCCCCCATTTTGTGTATGGCATGAGTCCATAGAGAAGACAGTCAAAGCTATACATAGGCAGTTTGCTTCACCTTACCTGACAAGATGGCTGAACCCTGTACACCTGGGAAGATGGCGTCAATTGGCCCCACTTTCTCACACACACACTCACACACCCACGCACACACAGACTCACACAAACACAGCCACATGCTGTCAGGAGTCAATATCAGCTCTTCATCATCTCTAGCTTATGCCATTCTATAAAGTATGCCTCTTGGATGCTAGTTAGTGAATCTGTTGGAGAGAAGCGGGTTAGTGTGAGACAGAATGCATAATAAGAATGGCTCATGCTGCATTCCATGCAAATGTGAAGCCTATCGTGACAGAGCCTTGATGGATTTGTTCTGACAGACATGGTGACAGCCTGGTGACAGCAACTTAAAAACCAACGCTCCCTCTCCCTCTTCTCCTTCCCCCCCTTGTATATATTTACAACCAGGGAATCTTAATGCACTCTTCCTCACTAATCTCCCCTGTTTCTAAACTGCTTAAGACATGTCCCCGTATTTCACAGAATATGGAATTTTGTGATCTAACATTGGCTGGGGGCTAATATGTGTGCTTTGTTTTATTCTATGGTATATGCATGAAATGTATATATTGTATACATGTATGTCTGCATGTATACAGATGCTAATGAAAAGTACTACAAAATTCTAGAGGACTGGTCTGACTGTTACATTATTTGTTTCAATCAGTCTATTCATGTCTTTAACAAAGTGTTTCCTTTCCGACTGAATACATGTGTTCATTACCTTCTAATATAGCTGAATAATACAAGACCAGGGAATATATAAATGATTGACACAGGTTTATAGCACATTTTATGTATTCCCATGTTTGATATTCTTGATGACATCTTTTTTGGTGGGTCAGGTCATTTCTGTCTGTGCCCAAAGAACTAACAGCCTTTAATACCATTGTTATCTGGACAATTTGACTTATCATTGTGTAAGTCTGAAAAAAATTAAACTTCTGTCTTTGTTTGCTATTCTTCTATGAAATGTTGTAAGACATCTTCCAGCCAATCAGAGATCTGTCTATGTCTCAATTCAACGGAGACAAACCACAGACACACTGTTCAGTAATGTGTCATGATTTGCTAACCCCTTGCATCTCCCAGAGAGTCAGTGGGACATGCTGTTAGGACTTCCTGCTGGTGAATATGTTTTAATGCATTATCTGCTGTGGTTTATTACAGCAGACTTCCCCAGGGATGCAGCTGATGGCAAACATCAAAGCTGTGCTTTCCATATTAGAACAGCAAGGATGTGGGTGGAGGTCATCCCCAATAAATTCTGCCTCATATATGGGACAAACGCCTTCAGCACATTGCATGCATGCTCATTATCAATTCATAGAGACATCGAAGACGTGCAGTCTCCTTTCAAATTCTCTCTTTTTCTGGTGTTTAAAAAGAAATTAGTTTCTTTCTCTTTTTTAGCCTGAATTTCAACAATTCAAACTTCCGCTCAATGACAAGCTATGAATCCCATGCTGGAAAAAGGTCCCGAGTGTTTGAAGCAACTAGGCCGCTGCATCTTTTTGATCAGCAGCTCGGCTGTGAATTGTGGAGATCAGAAAGTGGATCAGAGGCTCCCTGGAGACTGCCATTTATGCCTGCCATCAGCAGAGGATAGAAAACGTAATTAAGAGTTTGTTAATATGCCCAAATTCCTTCTCATTTCCAACCACCTCTCTCCAGCTGCCTCCTATCCCCTCTCCTCCTGCTCCCAGTTGCTCTGATCTTGCCACAGATTAAAAGTCTTATTCCCCTAGAAGACAGGGCCATGGAGGGGAGCTACATCACCAGCCTCATAGGCTGATTATCTTAAAGAGTAATTAGTAAGCGCAACAATAGCAATGACAGTGCACTGTGTAGACATGATGCAGATGGATTTTTCTGACTGTGGTATGCACATGCCTCTTTAAAAGGCACAGGAAAGAAGAGCTCATTTGTTTCATGTGTGTTAATTATCAGTGTCACTCATTCTTGATGTATATTTATGTGTTTGATAGCAATTCATGTTCATGTTTGTGTATGTATCATTGTCAGTCAGTCCGCATGCAACTTCAAGCTGCCACAAGGTAGCAATTATCCCCTCAACAATAAATGCTTAGGCTTACTACACTCTGTGTGAGATTTGGTGCTGAATGCTAATCGTTTTGGTAGCTGATTGTCACTTATGTGGAGGATGGTGAAGAGTTAAAGAAATGTGTGTAGGTCAGTAACTGTGACAATATCTGTATTTTATACTACTATAACCTGTGTTGCACACAGAAAAATAAAAAACAAAGGAAATTAGGAACACACTTTAATGAAGCATATAAAATATCTAAGATCTCTCTTTATCACGACAGACAGGTACAGTGCCCGCATTAGGGCCGAGACCGCGCGATCCACATGGCAGTCTCCCGCTCCATTTTACCCCCATTCACGAACAAGACCCCGATGTACTTGAACTCCTCCACTTGGGGAAGGACATTCCCCTTGACCCGGAGGAGCTACTCTATCCTTTTCCGGTGAGAGACCATGGCTCGGATTTGGAGGTACTGATCCTCATCCCGGCCGCTTCACACTCAGCTGCGAACCACTCCAGTGAGAGCTGTATATCACGACTTGATGAAGCCAGTAGGACTGCATCATCTGCGAAAAGCAGAGATGCAATTCTGAGGTCACCAAGACGGACCATTCAGCACCTTGGCTGCACCTACAAATTCTGTCCATAAAAGTTATGAACAGTATCAGAGACAAAGGGAAACCTTGGTGGAGTCCAAGGAGTCCGATTTACTACCGGCGATGTGGACCAAGCTCTGACTCCAGTCGTACAGGGACCTAACAGCCCGTAACAAAGGGCCTGGTTAAACGTACTCCCGGAGCACCCCCCCACAGGGTTCCCCGAGGGACATGGTTGACGCTTTCTCCAGAACGAAAACCATACTGCTCTTCCTGAATCTGAGGTTTGACTATCCGACGGATCATCTTCTCCACAACCGCTAAATAGACTTTCCCAGGGAGGCTTAAGAGTGTGATTCCCCTGTTTGCCTTGGGTGACCCTACCAGGGGTCCCGGACAAAGCCCCAGACAACATAGCCCCTAGGATCATTGGGACACTCAAACCCCTCAACCATGATAAGGTGGCAGCCCAGGCAGGGGTAATGCTCTGTAAATTCTACCAAAGACTGGGTGGGGGATTTCTGGAAGTCGCTATTGATCTCAGAATTATGAACATTTAGAATCTCTGAGTGCTCTGGAACATGTCATTTCAAGACTACGATACTTGTGTGAAAATGACTATCATGGTACATGACACAAACAAATTATTTGAAAAAGAAAAAACATGAAATTAGCAGAATGAAGAGACTTAATTTCTGATCACACTCTTTTCCACCTTATAATTTACGCCCTTTGTGTTCTGTCTTTAGTAAACAAAGAATTGCAGAAGCAGACATTTTAAAAAGGAGTTTGCCACAAAAACTCTGCAGGGAAAGCTGATTCTTATCCATCTTTGATGTGAGAGAACCTGGAGTATCAGTCTAAGCTTAAAGGCAGGGGGAGTGTTAGATTGGGTGGCAGGCAGATTACATCCATCAAAGAGAAATCATCTTGCCCAAAACACTGTCCGCCTCCGCTCTTTGCTCTTTCATATTTCTGTAAAGGGGCAATTCTCTGCAATTCTCAAGGTGTCAGCTGCTGCTATTATATTCAAGTCTTACCATCCAGCATTGGCAAGTATGAAACAGACGGTGATGTGGAACGGGGCAATAGACGTCTCATTACACTTTCATATGCTGTTAACCGCCGTGGGTTGACCGGCTGGTCAAAGAGAGCTGAACACAGCTTCATTGATTCCGACGGCTGCTCAGCTCTGCACACCCAGAGGCAGGCACTTCTCTCCTTCTCCTATGTTAATTAATTTCCTGACGAGTCACTCTTCATCATTCCCTGCAGTCATATCTTCTACTCAGTGTCCTGTGGCTCTGCTTTTATCAAAGATGTTTCACATCAAAATGGTACACTGCTGTGCTGTAAGGGGCAACCATAAACCCCTCGCACTCCATGGCCTGGGTTTGACCTGGCCTGGCGTCGGCCAAGCTGTCAGCCACAGTGTAGCCTGAAATCACAGTGTCTCTCTGTCTCATCCTCAACACTGGACTCATTCTTTTTCTTCCTCCCTGGGCCCTGCAGTGGGCTGGGCATATGGCTGACATATATCGCCTGGGGTTATGCTTGAGGGCTGGCGTCCCTTCTGTGTATGCCTTGGCTCCCTGGAGAAGCAGGTGGTGCCAGAGAACAGCTGTTGGATCCAGTAGGGATGGTCTGTTCTCACATAAAATCTCATATATCGTCTCCCCATTCTAACCAGTACACGCCCAAAGGCTTTAAGAGGTCTTTCCCATTGTGGATTCTTGTTAAATCATTTCTTCAGGTGCATGTTTTTGTTGGTGTTGATGGTATTGAATTCAAATTCCATAGTTTGGTAAAAACATATACAGTGGGGGAAATAAGTATTTGACCCCTTGCTGATTTTGCAGGTTTGACCACTTACAAAGAATGTGTATTTTTCCTCATCAGATGGTTATCAATTTTTATAAATTCATATGATGTGATTTTCTGGAATTTTCTTTGGGATTCTGTCTTTCACTGTTAGAATGTACGTATGATTAAAGTTATAGATTGTTGCATTCTTTGTAAGTGGGAAAACCTGCAAAATCAGCAAGGGGTCAAATACTTATTTCCCCCACTGTACATAGCTGCATTAAATCTTATTTAAATCTTTTTTTTCATGTGCCATAATGACCCTAAAAATGTTGAATAATTATAATCCCACTTGCCATGATTTCAGGGATGGCTATGCTGATCCAGTGCTTGTTTAAAACATCCTTAATTGTTTTTGAAAAGCATCAACAAAGTTAAGTGATTGTAAGTAAAGTGGTAGTTCATTCCACATTCTTGATCCAACATCCCTGAAATATCTGTCTCCTGATCATAAAGTGAGTATGAGGGGCACATTAATTAATATTGCTCAGAAGATCTAAATCTACCACACTGAGATATAAGGCTGGATCAAATGACAAATGAGGAGCCTGCCCATACAACACACGGAATGGCAAAAGCAAATTTTATAATTCAAGCTGTAAAATACATGGAACCAGGGAAGGGATTTTAATTTGTGGGCTCTTCTGTTAATGTTCATCACGATCCTTGTAGCTGAATTTTACACAATGAGTCAAATACTTCTTGCTTAGATAGGTGGACAGGCTGTTACAGTAGTCAAGACTTAATTAAATAATTGCACGTATCAGCATCTCAAAATTATTTTTAGACATGACAGTTCTTAGTTTGGAGATGTCACACAGTTGGAAAATGCATGGTGTTAGTAATTGTTTTGTGTGGTATTCTAGAGACATACCTTCATCAAAAATGACTCCTAAATTACTTAGGCTGGTTTTTAATGTCTGGCTGAGTGACACCTGGAGTAGGCATTACATATCCATCACTCATGTGATGCGTGGAATAGCGCTATGTGGGGCAATGATGAGCTTGTCCCATCAGGCCACAACCAAAGAGCAAATGTTTGTTATGTCTTTGGGAGAAAACGGAGACGCAAATGAGTATTAACAACATATTAAAAAACAGAATTTGATTTGGAAACATTCTAACTTAAACTGATTGTTTTCAGATTGTATTACAATGAATTAGATTCCAGTTGTCCTCTTAGATATCTTTATATGTATATATATAGGCTGAGGTATGCCAAATTACATAAGAGGATTGCTACAACTCATTGGCAAAAGGCGTGATAGAGAGAAGAATCCTTCCTTGAGTCTAGATTTCAACATTTTTTAAGATTAATTATTGTAAAACAGGAAAAATAATGGCATTAAACAATCAAACAAGAATTTTAGAATGTCTCTTTGTTCTGGTTCCTGCCTGATTCTGGCAAGATCATGGTCGACAGCCTCCAGAGAAAAGACAAAGGTACTTGATTTTAACAGTCAGGGAATTTAAGGGTCTGTTCAGTCTTTCTGTTATAGCTTCTGATATCGGCAGGAACTTCTTTATCAGGTAGACTAACCAAAACAGATCTATTGTGTATAATGCAACTTGAATGTTGCATATTGTTCAAAATATGCTTTTGATTCGGCTTTTTTACAATTCTTTGCTGTATAGCTCGTTTACATCTGATAAATCATTGTCTCTCAGTTTGATTGTTTAGCTTTCTTTGGTTGTTTGAATTCTGTGTTGGAAGTTTTTGTTATACAGTAGAACCCCTACATACAATTTAATTAGTTCGTTTGTTTAAAAAATTAGTATGTTGGTTAGAATATTCCCATAAGAATATACTGTAATTCGTATAAATCGTCCCACAGCCCAGTTCCACAGGCTTGGTGACCCAGGAGATGGAGGAGACCGTCGGTGTGGAGGTAGAGGTGGTGACTGAGATACAATGCGTACCATAACTTACTCTAACTTTCACTACGTGAACTTTAAACCAACTTAGCTTATTTATTTTTATTTCATTTTTATATGTATATGCATTCTTTTTTTTCGATGACTTCGACGTCATGATGGAAATTTACTTCAGGTTTGAGCCGAATATTTGATTAAATTACACTTTGGATGTTGGAAAATTTGCATGTTTAGGCAATCTTAAGTAGAGGTTCTACTCTATTTACTTTTTTCTTTGACAAGTGCAATTAAGTGCAGAGGCCACTCAGCACTTTATCGCAAGGGTGCACTATTACCAAGCACATGAAGACATAATGCAGAAGGCGATGTCCATTTGAGATCTAATATACCCGGGCCAGCGGATACAGATCTTGAGAGACCTTCACCAGACGTCAAGAGACGTTGGGCTGCCTTCACCCCAGCCAGAAAGTTGCTACACAACAAACCCGGCATCAAGTTTGGACTCCTGTATCCTGCTAAGCTAAAGGTGACACGCAACGCATCAGAGAAGTTCTTGACGGATCCAGAAGAAGCGCGCCAATAAAACCTTTTCCTTTTTTGGTCCACCACCAGACTGTCTCCCTCCAGACGTACAGTTAGGGTATACTTTGTCCCTATCATGAACATGATAGGGACGTGTTCCTGCTCTCCTACTACTCTGCATAGTGTTATTGCTGTCATAACTTCTACCATTAACACTAGTATTTATATCATTGCCATTTTTCATCCAGTCTGTGTGTTACTGTGTTGGCTGCCTCTCTCTGCTCCCTCTGTCCTTCTCTCGCCCTCTCTCTCTTGCCCTCTCTTTCCCTCACCCCCAACCGGCCGAGGCAGATGGCCGCCCACCCTGAGCCATGGTTCTGCTCGAGGTTTCTGCCTGTTAAAAGGAAGTTTTTCCTTGCCTATGTCGCCTAGTGCTTGCTTATGGTGGGAATTGTTGGGTTTCTGTAATCAACTTCAGAGTAGGGTCTGACCTGCTCTGTTTGGAAAGCGCTGTGAGATGACTTTTGTTGTGATGTGGCACTATATAAATAAAATTGAATTGAATTGAATCTCCTTTTTTGTCCTCAGTCAGGCCGTCTCCATAGTTCATCCATAGCTTGAGCATCCTCCCTACACTCTACAGTACTTTAGGAATGTGTTTTCTCAAATGTCTATGCTCTACGAACAGAACAGACTGTGCTTTACTGTTTGGTGAGCTTTTTGTTTTTGTTGGGGTTTTTCTTAATAGGGTGCATTGGGAAAATGGTATACGCACTACAGAGAATAAAGCACATACAACCAGGGAGACCAGGTCAGACATCACGGATGGAGCAGATGTGTTATCATGACTACACATACTGACATTGCAGGGGGACACAGGAGAACAGGAGGAGATCTGACATTTTTCTCGTGAAATGTAAATGGAATTAATGAACCTGTAAAAAGAGGCAAGGCACTATCTCATTTGAGACGGATCAAAGCAGAGGTGATTTTTTTTTTACAGGAGACAAACCTGAAAAATGAAGCACATAGTAAAATTAGAGCCAGTTGGATAAAGTATACCACTCCAAATGTACAGCCAAAGCCATAATAATCTGTAAAAATGTTCCTTTTCTACATAAATCTACTATAGGTGACACATCATGCTCACAGGAGAAATACACTCCATACCGATGACATTACTGAATGTGTATGGACCAAATTGGGATGACCCAGAATTTTTTAGAAAGGCTTTTAGTATGATCCCAGATATCTCAAGTACTAATCCCTCTGTGGAGAAATACAGTAAAATGTTGGCCCTGAAATAGGAGCTCAATACACTTTACTCTGATAAAATCCATAGAGCTTTTACTTTTACATACCAGACTTTTTTAAATTTGGGGTCTAGCCTCACAAAATACTGTCAAGGCAACTGCGGAAAAAGGAAAGTGATAGAACTATCCATAAGATAAGATCAGGAACTGGCACCCCTGTCACTTCGCATATTGATATTAATAACACATTTCGTCATTATTATAAGGCTTTGTACAGGTGTCAAGCACATGCTCCTGAGACTATGAAAAAGTTCCTAAACGCAGGACCAGAATTCATTGGAATGGAAATTACAGAGTTAGAAATAAAGAAAACAGGGCGGGATGGTTGTGTGGTGGTTAGCACCATCGCCTCATAGCAAAAGGGTTCTGGGTTTGAGTCCTGGGGGACCTTTCTATGTGGTGTTTGGATATTCTCCCTGTGTTTGAATGGGTTCTCTCCGGGTTCTCTGGCTTCCTCCCACTGTCCAAAAACTTGCATGTTAGGTTTTGGACATTCCAAATGGCCCTTAAGTGTGAGTTTGTATGGTTATTCGTCCTTGTGTGTCTCTGTGTGTCCAGGGTGTACCCGCATCTTGCCCATTGATTACTGGATTAGGCTCCAGTCCCCCAGCGACCCTATTAGAGAATAAGTGGTTACCAAAATGGATGGATGGAAATAAGGAAAACAATAAACTCCCTGTAGAATGGAAAGACCCAGGTTCCAGGTGGGCTATGTAATGAGTTCTGTAAAAGATTTGGCAATAAAATATCTTAATTTTTTCCTCAGGATGTAAAATAAGTCCTTGGAGGACGGAAAACTATGAACAAAAGTAAATGAGGCTACAATAATGCTTAGAGCAAGTGTCACAATTAGATTCCGACTTGAAAATCTTTTCCGAAACTCTGGCTTCAAGACTCAATCATCTTGTAACCAAATTGATACACCTGGATCAGACCGGGTTTAACCCAGGCAGACACTTATTCCATAATGTCTATTTGATATTTTATATCCCACCAGACCCCCAAAGGAACATCTTTTAATTTTGATTCCTTTGATTGTATGGATTTTCCATATTTATATGCTGTATTAGAAAAATGTATATTTGGAATAACATTTGCTAGATGTGGCACCTGAAAGGACTGTATAAAGGGCTAGTTTGTGGATAAATAGCAAACGGCACAGGTTGTCCGGCCAGAACAGATGGATAACCCCAATGACGACGCACACACACTCTTTTTAGGGAACACGTCACTGTGTGAACCGTGGTTTACTAAAAGTAAGAAACAGACATACAAAACTATGAGTTATTTAGAACAAACACAAATGCACAGTATTAATGAATAAAGTAAAATATATACAAATATATACAAATATATACATGAGTGAAAATGAATGATAAATGCTGAGAGCAAATATCTTAATCTGAGTCATAATATGCAATTGCCCCCAGCAACTTGCACAATACAGAGTCATTGATAAACACGGGATGTGTTGTGAGGAAAATGCGCACTGCCCCTTTAAGAGGAGCGGACGTAACGCTCTGACGTGCCTGCACGCACAGCGGAGCGCTACACTCAAAACCAACACACAGACCTGTGTCACTACTTCTCCGCTGGAGAAATACACAAAACAACAAGTCTGTAACACTCTGAGTAAACCGTGGCATAGAAAAACAACAAGCGCCATCATTAAAGCACACCCGCGCTGTCGTCGCGATATTACAATGTAACAACACGAGCGAGTGAAC
The DNA here is from genome assembly GCA_013363375.1 of Menidia beryllina. NCBI lineage: Eukaryota > Metazoa > Chordata > Actinopteri > Atheriniformes > Atherinopsidae > Menidia > Menidia beryllina. Next base: position 5,979,092 of record JABUIW010000025.1, on the reverse strand, counting down.
AAAACAACGGCAACTTACGTTCTCAGAGACGCACGGTTTAACAGAGAATATGGACATTGGAGTCTGAAATGTCCGTGATGAAAGAAAGAAGAAGTTGACTCCAGAATTAACAAAACGGTCCAGTGTGGCTGCTTCCTTGGGTCACTCTGCACTGACTTGCGCACCTTTGATCCTGTTATAAAACAGGTTTGTGACGCTATGGCTATGCAGATGAGCTCGTGTCCAGCTCGTGCTCAAGGGTCTTGACCAATCACAGGAGGTCACAGCCCCCCTGAGCATGCACTCAGAGCGTGATCAGTGACGGCCAGACACTTTGACGCCCAAATTCTGAACATCGTAGATAAAACTACTCTACTACAATCCTACTGCCAGGGTTCTTGCTAATCAAAGACGATTAACCTACATAGAGGCACTAAACAGGGGTGCCCTCTTAGCCCCTTGTTGTTCGCAATAGCACTGGAACTATTAGAAGTTACCATTCGTGCAAATAAAGAGATTCATGGCTATGACACAGACCATGCCACAAATAAAATTTTGCTATATGTGGATGACAATTTGACTTACAGAGCCAAAAACTTCAGTACCTGTATTGTTAGAGACAATTGATCCATTTCGCTAATTCTCTTGATAGAGAGATGGATCTCTGTTGTCCAGTTCACTCTGGACCTTTTGTCCGGAGTGAGCTGGACAAAAAGTGAGCTGAAGCCAGTGCGATGAAGTGACCCGGGTGCACTTGAAACAAACCCCATTCAGACTGGCATGGGAGAAATTTACATACTTAGGGTTAGATATCACAAAGAAATATAATTAATTATTTGAGGCGAACAATGTGGCTATAGTAAATAAGTTTAAAAGTAACCTGGAGTTCAGGAAAACACTCCCTTTTTCCTTGATCGGCACAGTGAATGCAGTCAAAGTGGTCTCTCTCCCCCAGTTACTGTACCTCTTTCAAAACTTGCGCATCTTCCTTAGTAAACATACTTTGAAAATTAGATTCTATGATTCTCCCATTAATTTGGAATTACAAAGCACATAGTATCAGAAAGGGGCATCTGTGTTAGAGTAAAGCAAACGGTGGACTGGCGCTCCCAGATTTTGGTCCAAAAAATATCCGATGCATCTCCTACTGGCTGGATGAGACAGCTTACCAGTTGGCTGGACATCGAGTGGGAGGATTGTTTCCCTTATGCAATCAACACTATTGTGATGTCTCCCATCCACCTTAGAAAATCTGGCTATAGCTACAACCCAGTTACACACAGCACTATTCAAATATAAAGAAAAATCTCAGGAGACTATCCTTTACACTCCCAATATCATCAAACCCATCATTCATCCCATCTATTGTAGATGGAGGCTTTGATAGAGAGAACCTCGACTGCACAATGTGGATGATCTGTATATAAAATGTTCATTTGCATCATTCCATCAACTGCAAGAGTAATATGATCTGCAAAAAGTGAATTTTAGACATTTTGTAAAGACACATCTGGAACACTTTGAAAATGCCACCCCTGACAAGCTAGACTTGCTGAAGGGAGAGGAACACATTTTCAATTATATATGATTAATTTCAAGAATTAAACCAAGTAAACACTGTTCACATAAATGAAAGCTGTGAAAAAAGATTATGCATAGAGATAGGGGACGACTTATGGAATGAGAACTATATTAACACCTGCTCCCTGAATGCTAAAATGCACTGCCTGATCCAATCCAAAATTCTGCATAGGGTGCATTACTCAAGACTAATATTATACAGATCATTCCCAGAAATATCACTCATCTGTGAAAAATTTACTTCACAGTTAGAAACTCTGGCCCAAGCTAGAAAATTTCTGGAAAGCAGTGTTTTCATTTTCATCAAATGTTTTTAACACTATATTATGACCAGATCCTGTCTTGGTTATATTGGGCGCATTGGAAAGCACTATGAAACTAGAGAATATGCAGCATTGCTTTCTATCCTATGGTCTCTGTGGGAAAAAAGTTGTTCTCCTCCACTGGAAAAAAACTGAAAAACCTACGTTCAAAGCATGGTTAACGGCACTGACTGAAACATTACACCTTGAAAGGATATGCTAGTCTCTTGGTCATACATTGGAGGAATTCAAAATGATGTGGCAACCAATTATTTCTTTGCTGAAGCAGGATATTGGACAACTTGAGCAGTACTGGGAGGGTGGGATGGGGTGGGTCAGGGAAGGTGTTATTATTGTTATTATTTTTGTTTATTTTCTATTTTAATTAAGGCATTATTTACTTAGTTATGTATATTTTTCAAAGGTTTCTCGCACTTATTTATTTATTTTGTCCACTTATTTACTTATTTGTGGACTTTCGTTACATATATTTTAAAAAAATGAATTACTGTATAGATCAAAGACGGAAGTATTTGTGATCTTCTGTCTCCTTCACAATAAAAATCTTTGAAACGGAAACAGAAGGAAAGATACAGAGAGGCTGTTGGCCCCACAACAGTGACCTCAGCCGACCTTTTTCCTGCACACTCCAAATCTCTCTAGGCGGAACTGCAACTACAGCCATGTCCACCGCAGATACTAATTGAATATGCTGTGAAATATGGATGAATGCGGGAAACAGGCGGGCTGCTCCTTCCCTTCTTTCACTCGCATCCTCCATCTCGTCTCCCATCCCCCCTGTCCTTTTATCTCTTTATCAACCTCTCCTCTGGAGGTCACAATATCTCATCTACTACCTGTCTCTCTCTCTCTCAACTTGCTTTACTAAATGCTTGGATTCTTTATAAGTTTATAACAATTCTGTCATCAAGTAAAGCCAAGATAATTGTATGTATTCATGGAAATTCTACATTGTCAAGAAAATGCAGACACACGTTCCACTTGTAAACTTTAAATTCAATAATTTATTATAACTAATGGTAATATTCCCGAAACAATGTCAGTGAATCTTCAGTGAAAAACACCATCTAGCTGCATGCTTTCAAGCGCATACGATCTGATGCAAGAGTGTGATTAAGGTCTATGTATAGTTATATATCTACACCGTTAGACTATATGTGTCTAGATGTAAAATACATTTTCTCCAAACAGAATAAACTGTCTTTTTTGTGAATCCATTCATTCCATTTGAATAAAGTTTTGCTCAACTGTTAGTTAGATTCTTCTCATACAGCATAATTTGTTTCAGATCTGATGGCCACTAGCAGCACAGACGGACATAGAGTGCAGGTATGTCTTTAAAGATGCCATTTGTGTATGTGAAACGATAGTATTGGACGTCTTGGTGAATAAGTTCTTACTAAATTTGCTTTCTTGTTAAAAAACACTGATCACTTGAGAAGAAACTCAGCTGCAACGCACAGGATCAGATCTTGGTGAGACACAGGAAGAGGTCACCCCACAGTTCCTCCAAGAAGCATAGCCTTTGAACCCCTGGCGTGTAGTCCAACAGAAGCAGATATGGTGTCCTCCAGCCAACAGTCAGGCAACGTGGACACAGTTCGACAAAGACGTGAGCCAAATCCTGGAAACAACAGTAAAGGGGGAGGTGGACCGGTGGCCCACAACCTCCAATGGTGGACATACATAATTCAGTTTAGAAACACCTCGCTGCTATGTGTTGAAGGCAAGATCTTCTTCAGCATCTTTTCATGAGGATTAACAGATTTCCTTCTGAGGAACAGCTGTATTGACACCTCTGTTCAGAAAGGTGGGATTCCTTGAGTTCCTGGCTGTTTGGAACACACCAAAGTGGTGACACAACTCATCAAAAAGGCACGTGAAGGAAAAGGAGACCTTACCATGCTCTGGCTTGATCTTGCCAATGCATATGGCTCCATACCTCACAAGCGTGTAGCGCTTGCACTTCAATGACATCATGTTCCTAGCAAGGTAGTATAACTCATTCTGGATTATTACCGCAATTTCAGCATGAGACTCACCGCTGGGTCTGGTACTTCGGACTGGTACAGGCTTGAGAAAGGCATAATAACTGGCTTTACTATCTCAGTCACCCTTTTTGCCTTTGCCATGGACATGACAATCAACAGTGGTGGAATGTAGGGGTCCCCTGATGAAAATGGGAGTCCGCCAGCCCATAAGATCATTCATAGATGACCTGACTGTCATCACCACGTCTGTCCCAGGTAGCAGATCGATCGTTCGAGGCCTAGAAAGGCTCAAAACCTGAGCAAGGATGAGTTTAAAGTCTGCAAAATCAAATGGATTCTATTGCTTAGGAGGGGAAAAGTGGTTGACAAGTTCCAGTTTTCACTTTCAGGAGCCACCATCCCATCTATCATGGAGCAGCCAGCCAAGAGCCTTGGAGCCACTGAAGATTCTGGTTTCATCCAGAGAACAAGCAAGGCAAGGACTGGCTGGGTTGGGTTAACAAGTCAGGTGTGCCAGGAGAGGTTCAAGGCCTGGATTTACCAGCATTCCATGTTGCCCTTATCCTGTGGCCTCTACGAGTGTACACAGTGCCTGACTCAAATGTTGAGAAGAAGGATAAGTAGTTATCTGTGCAAGTGGCTCATTCTCCCACGCAGAGTTAGCAGCACTGCCCTGTATGGCACTAACAACGTCATTCAGCTCCCAATCAGCAGCATGGCAGAAGGGTTTATGGGGTCCAGAACAAGGAAAGCACTGCAGTACAGGGAATCCGGAGATCCCAAGGTGGATCTGCTGGTATCCAGGTGCGTACAGACCGGAAATGGAGGACAGACAAAGCTCTGGAGGTTGCTGAGTCCAGGCTGAGGCAAAAGGCTCTGGAGGGGCTCATAGCAACAGGACGTGCACGCATTGGCTATCTCCCAGCAACCAGGGTGGACAAGGGTAGAGGAAAAGAACAGCAACATCTTTTTCAGGAAGAGGTGTGGGCAGGCATGGAAGAAGAAAGGGCAAGCAGGATGGTGGGACTGGGGCAACAGGGAGCATGGACAAAATGGTAGAACATTCTGCAATGTAAGAACATCTGTTCCAGCAACTGGAAAGCAGACTTCCACCACATCAGGTTCCTAGTCCAGGCTGTTTATGATTTCCTCCCAAGTCTAACTAACCTCCACGATGGGGAAAAACAAATACACTGTCCTTTCATTAATGCTCAGGATGGGGATCCCTGGAACATCTCCTTAGCAGCTGCCTAAAAGTGCTTGCAGATGGCCGCTTTCGTTGGCGCCATGACAGCCATCAACACCACCAAGGGCCAACCGAAGACAAAGGCCATCATGTTCCACAGAGCTGGAAACAAAGGCCATCATACAAGCTCGGGCAAAGGCAGGCCCCTTCGCATCCACCACTGAATGGAGACTTGAAGTGGACCTGGGCAAGCAGTTGAAGTACCCAGCAAGGATAACACCAGATATTATCATTGTGTCTGATTCCACCAAGCAGCTAATCATTCTGGAGCTCACAGTGCCATGGGAAGAGCGTATGGTTTAGGCTAACAAGTGGGAGCGTGCCACGTACCAGGAGCTAAGGGATGACTGCAAGAGGGAAGGCAGGAGAACACATTGTGAACCTCTGGAGGTGGGCTGTCAAGTATTTGTGGGGCAGACACTCTACAAAGTATTCATGCTGCTGGGCATCACTGGACAGGCAAAGAAGAAGGCCATCATATTTGTAACGGAAGCCGCAGAAAAAGCCACAAGGTGGCTGTGGATAAAGAGGGCAGACACATGGGAGCTAACGCTGCTGGGACAGGCTGGGGTCTCATCGACCCCTGTCTGGTCGCTTGGGCGAGGGGGTCTGATGCATGAAAGACCCGAAACACCCAGTGACCCTAAGTTACATCACAGAGGATGTCTCAGCATCAATAAAACTTGCTCACACATGAGCAGATTATCCACACCATGGATACTGATGGATCCCTGTACTGTCACAGACTTTTGTACTGTTCTCATCTTTGGCATGTAGAGCCAGTCTGCTCTGACAGAAATCAGAGCAGAGATAGTATTTTATTTCAGGAGAACAACTTTCATATTGATGGGCAGGAATCTGTAACATTTTTCAAATGAGGGAAGCTGCCTTTTCTTGCACACTCCCACACAATTTCACAGCTTTATTAGTTCGGTCAGACACTTGTTAGACAGTTATGTTTCATTCTTGTAATTAATAAAGAGTTTGGCATCCGAGCACACAAAGGCACAACATACAGAGCAACACACATACAGTAACACACTTTGCACCTGGAAATGGGTGTGCAACTTGTATTTGAAATTACATTTCAAATACAAAAACATTGGGTGCCAAACTATATGTAGTGAGTATATGGGGACATGCCTCGAAGAGAATGAGCAGGCTAAGATCCTGTTGGACCATTCAGATACAGACAAACAAGCCGGTGATGGCCAACCAGCAAGACGTAGTAGTGGTGGAGATTCCCTGTTGCCTGACCAATCTACACTTGTGTGTTGATGTCCACCTCAGAGTCACCACTTACTGTCCCCTGGAAGTTCTACTTCATTAAGCCTGCTTGCTACCCTACAAATTTGAAGCACTTTCCTCTGCCAGCCAGTCACTGTCTTCCCCTTTTGTGGATCTCTGTGTTTCAATTGTAAGTTTGTCACCAAGTTCACGGCATATTACACTTGTGGATTCATACAATAACTGTTATCTCATCAAACCAGTTCAAGCTGGTCTTGGAAACCATTTATGCTTCCCTGTGCTCACATTATCTCTGGACTCTGGATTGGAGTGCTGACCTACCAATAAGTACTATAAGTTATATTGTGCTGAAACAAGGCTTTTATTCACCAAGGGAATTTCACCATTGTGTCTCTCTTGTTTTGGCCCTGCCATATGTAAGTCGTAGAGAAATAAATATGACCAGAAAATGTAGGAGATGTGGAGGAAAATAATACATTAAGTGTACATTTGTAAGTGAAATACCCCCAAGTCTGGTTGTAATTTAAATTAGTGTTTTAATCATGCATTGCCCTGATAGTCAACAGGGATTTTAACACGCTCTAAATGGGCACTGTTACTGTTTTTAAAAATCCATTACTGACTGCTAACCTATGAGGTCCATACGATTCCCTTTATGCTTTTTTCTCCGAAATCTCATGGGTCAATTTTATTTCATTTCGTTTTTCAAGTAAACATTGACTTGGTTTAGCTCTACTTATTTTGAAAAGATCATTATCAACTATTGTGATGTAATTTTTATTTAATTTCAAAGATACTTGTTAATTTTGCTCTACCCAAGCATCAACCTCTTAGCTTAGTCTAAACCAGTTATGTCAGCTTTGTTTCTCAATGTTCTGTCTTTAACTGTACTGTGGATCACAAATCTACATCACCACAAGCCTTTATCTTATGCTAGTATTGTGTTTTATGCTCTTGTAAATTGCACCAAAGGGATTCCACTCGAATTTTGTTGTATCGTGTACAATAAAAATAAAGGCTATAAAATGTTCTAAAAAATGCTGTTCTATTCTATTGATAAAATTAGCCCAATCTTTTTTAACACCAAAAACAAAAAAGACCATTCCACTGGATTGATGGTATTTTCAGCATTGATAGAGAATATAATGGTGTATTTTTTCAGTGTTAAGGCATTGAACAACATCAATATGAATGCGTCCATGGTCCGGTCCATGTTTGGATTTCACAAACTCATTTGGGTTAGGGTTGATCTGTTGGAGAATTCTTTCCAGTCTCTTAGCCAGAACTTTTGCCGCAATTTTATAATAACCCTTTAGATTAGAGTTAGGTGAAGTAGGTGATTGTTTATGTGTTTGTTCCAGCCTATTGAATTGTTATTCCAGTTTGATTCTGTTTTCTGATAGGAGTTTTTTCTGATGTGAACTATAGGAAATTAGATTCCAATGTAGATAAGAGTTCTAGCAACACTAAATATTGGGTTAATTTGCAGGCAAACTTGGATGTGGTCCAATAAAAAAAATGGTTTGTATAGAACAGAACAGAACTGAACAGAATGTAAAAGGTTTTTAGGAATAATAAAATACTGAAGGGTGTCATGCTTGTGTTGTCCACTGTTGCCTGGTTCCTGGTTCAATTCCATGGGTCTTTCTGTGTGGAGCTTCCATGTTTTCCTTGAGTCTGGGTACTCAGATTCCTTTTAGGTACTGTGGCTTCCTCCCGCCATCTTAAAACACGTATGTTTTGTCACTTGAACACTATAAATTCCCCCCTCGGAGTGAACGTGAGTGTGTGCGGTTGTTTGTCTCTTTGGAGTGGCGGACTGTGCATTTCACACCTAGGCCTTCAGTAGTGCTCCGTCTGAATCAATTCACCCCTCAATAACAATTTTTTGGTACAGAAATCATCTTATTATAAATATTACAGTAGGGATGTCTCGATCCAGCTTTTTGTATTAAAGTTGAAAGATATTTATCTACTTGTTGACTCATGTTGAACAGGGATTTACTCTTGTAACAACTTAAAGTTTAGGACACAGACCTGTGGGTTAGGAGATGCTAATGCTAATGCTCGTGTGGGATCGGACTTTAAAAAAAAAATGGATGTGGATTCTGGATCTGCATTTTCTCATGCCGGCCGATACGATCCAAATATCGGATCTGGACAAGCCTAAAATACAGTATAAAGATCAGGGGTGCACAAGTCTGCTACTACTGCAGCTACAGCTGCGACCCCCCCCCCCCCCCGAAAAAAAACATAAATTATAACCTCATAAACTCGCCATATTATTTAGGAAAAAAGCGACGTTTTACTCACTTACTTATCTTGAAAAGTCCGTCTTGAAAATGGCCTTGACAGTAAATCCGCCACCAAATCATAAAATAGCCAGTACACCAACACAAATATATTTCGGTTTGTTTGATAGCTTTGCCAGATACGCTATCTGACTATCCAATCAGCGGGGGTGAATACGGTGACGTTGCCTAAGGCCTTTGAGAAGGCCCCGCCCGGTGTCACCAACTTAACATCTGATTGGTTAAAGCAACAATGTACTCGACATGTATTTTCTGTGGGGGGGGGCCTGCAGAACGGATTGTGAAGGCCTCCTGGCAGACATCTTTGACTTTGACCCTACCTAGCGACAAATGATAGCTGAAATGTGATTGATTAAATGCTTTTATATGAAAATGCTTGTCTGGAATCAGCACAACCAGGGGAAAAGCTATCAAAGGAAGCGGGCAGACTATTTAGAGATATTTAATAAGTTTCCATGGACAAAATATGATTAACGTCAGTCTGTGATTCAGATTTTTCTTGCGCCTGCAGAGAAGGCCTTGCAGGCCCTGACGGCCCACCACTGCAATTAACAATACATTGATTTGGCCACTTGCTTCTCTAACTTTGTAAAACAGTGAACTCAGGGAAGGCATTAAGAGAACCATATTTAAATAATTGCATGTAACGATGTGTATAAAAGGACATTTTAACAGAGGAAAAAATACAAAATTTGATATGAAACTCAATAAAGTTTTAGAGATTTTTTTATTTGAAAAATGAACAGAAGGTGGATGCAAGTCAACTGACCATTTACATTTGGTCGACCATTTTGGTCGGCCCAGTAGAAACCTCTTTTGATCTATGTAGGCTGCAGAGAGTCTATTTAGCCATGGACACTGGAGCCACTCCTCTCGGCTGAGTCTCCAAAAGAAACATTCTGGAAAGAATGTTCTAGAAAGTCATGGCTGCTCCAGATTCTGATGGAATTTTTAAACTGGAGGTTGTTCTATATTTATTAAACTACCTATCTGGTCTTTTGAATTTGAAAGTTTATTTTTCTCCCTTCCAGGAGTAAGAACTCCACTTTAAGAATACTAAGAAACAGTTGTGGTTGTTTAGATTTCACAGTGGAGATGTTGCTGTGTTTTCAATTCAATTGGATTCAATTCAATTCAATTCAATTCAATTCAATTCAATTCAATTCAATTGTATTTATATAGAGCCACATCACAACAACAGTTATCTCACAGCGCTTTCCAAACAGAGCAGGTCAGACCCTACTCTGAAGTTAATTACAGAAGCCCAACAATTCCCACCAAGAGCAAGCACTAGGCGACACAGGCGAGGAAAAACTTCCTTTTAACAGGCAGAAACCTCGAGCAGAACCATGGCTCAGGGTGGACGGCCATCTGCCTCAGCCGGTTGGGGGTGAGAGAAAGAGAGGGCAAGAGAGAGGCAGCCTACACAGTAACATGTAGACTGGATGGAAAATGACAACGATGATGCTAGCAGTGAAAATGCCAGCAGTAATCATAGACTAGCAATAAGCGATAAGATAGCAATAAGTTTCACAGCTCATATCCAAAGAGTAGAGATTCCAGAAGAGGTCAGACTTGCTCTGCTCCTGCTGGGTCACTTAAAAAGTTGGAGAAAGCGTTTCTTGAGGGATTTCCTCTTTGGTTTCTTTTCTGACATGTTCTTCATCAGTAGTTCCACATCTTGAATTTTCTCCATTAGTCTTTCTGTGCCCTGCTTCCTCTCCTCTTCTTTTTGCGCAATGGTCTCATTCATAGTTGACAAAGAATTGTGGAGGCAGGACTTCTCTTCCTGCCACTGCTGCCTCTCTTTTTCCAGAATGTTCTGTGTCTCAGTCACAGCTTCTTTCATGGCGGTCGCTGCTTTGCTCTGTTCCTCCAGAAGACTGGTCTTCTGCTGCTCCCACTGATGTTTCTCTTCCTCAAAATCCTTTTGAATTTGAATCAGAGTGGCCATTATTTTGGAGTTTTCCTCCTTTTCCTGATCCAAGCTTCTCTGAGCTTCCACTGCCTGACACTTCTCAGCTTCAAGAGCAGTTTCCAGGTGGTGGATTTTTTCAGTGGTGACCTTGTGTAGCTTTTCCTTGTTTTGTAGTTCTTGGCGGAGGAGAAACATTTCTTTTTCTTTTTCAGCTTTCTGATCTTTCAGATTTTTCTTCAGCTGCTCCACCTCTTTTTTCAGAGCGGTGTGTTTGGCGTTAATGTTCCCCTGCTGGTTTTTCAGCTCACTCTGTGTTTTCACTAGCTCGGCCTTTGTTTTTGTGTTTTCGGCCACTAACTGAGTGATGGAGCTCTCTTTCTCCCGATGGAAGTTTTTCTGAGCTTCCACTGCTCGACGCTTCTCGGCTTCCAGAGCGGTTTCCAGGTGGTGGATTTTTTCGGTGGCGCCCTTGTGTAGCTTTTCCTTCTTTTGTAGTTCTAGGTTGAGGGAGGATATTTCCTTTTCTTTTTCAGCTTTCAGATCTTTCAGATTGTTCTTCAGCTGCTCCACCTCTTTTTTCAGAGCGGTGTGTTCGGCGAGGACTTCACTTTGCTGGTTTTTCAGCTCACTCTGTGTTTTTACTAGCTCGGCTTTTGTTTTTGTGTTTTCGGCCAGTAACTGAGCCATGGAGCTCTCCTCCTGATGGACGCTGGTCTGAGCTTCCACTGCTCGACGCTTCTCGGCTTCCAGAGCAGTTTCCAGGTGGTGGATTTTCTCTGTGGCGTCGTTGTGTAGCTTTTCCTTCTTTTCTAGTTCTCGGCGGAGGTATGATATTCCCTTTTCTTTTAGAACTTTCTGATGGTCTAATTTGCTCCGCAGCATCTCTACCTCAGTTTTCAGAGCGGTTTTTTCGTTGTTGACGTCCCACTGCGTGCTTTTGAGCTCACTCTGTAATTTAGTTAGTTGGACCTTGAATTTGGTGTTTTCAGCCACTAACCGAGCCATGGAAAACTCCTTCTCCTTTTGGAAGCTTCTCTGTGCTTCCACTGCTCGACACTTCTCAGCTTCCAGAGCGGTTTCCAGGTGTTGGATTTTTTCGGTGTGTAGCTTTTCCTTATTTTGTAGTTCTAGGTGTAGGGAGGCCGTTACCTTCTCTTTTTCAGCTTTCAGATCTTTCAGATTGTTCTTCAGCTGCTCCACCTCTTTTTTCAGAGCGGTGTGTTCAGGGATGACGTCACTTTGCTGGTTTGTCAGCTCACTCTGTGTTTTTACTTGCTCAGCCTTTGTTTTAGTGTTTTTGGCCACTAACTGAGTCGCGGAGCTCTCCTTTTCCTGATGGAAGCTTCTCTGAGCTTCCACTGCCCGACGCTTCTCAGCTTCCAGAGCAGTTTCCAGGTGGTGGATTTTGTCGGCGGCACCCTTGTGTAGCTTTTCTTTCTTTTGTAGTTCTTGGCGGAGGAGAGATATTTCCTTGTCTTTTACAGCCTTCTGATGGTTTAACCTGCTGTACAGCTGATCCACCTCATTACTCAGAGCGGTGTGTTCATCGAGGACGTCCCACTGCCTGCTTTTGAGCTCACCCTGTAATTGTGTCAGTTTGTCCTTCATTTTGGTGTTTTCGGCCACTAACTGATCTACAGAGCTCTGCGCTTCCTTTGCCTTCATCCTCTCATTCTTGACCTCCTCTTGCAGCTGGCTTTCCTTTTGGGAGGCGTTGTGTAGCAGGGCATTAAGCCTACTGATTTCCTCGGTTCCAGCCTGGAAGTCTGGTGTGGCTGTCTGACTGGAGCTCTCTGAAGGCGCTGTTTTTTGTTTCAGTCTCGTCTCAATGTCGTTCATATTCACACCAAAAGTAAATGTGACGGGCTCCTTGGGTTTTTTGGATTTCTTTTTCTTTTCTTTCTCCATGTTGGTCTTCCTGGGTTGGTCTGGCTTTTCCTTTTGAAGAGACGGGAAGTTTTCTTCATCCATGACCATGGTGAAAGAAAATTCACAAGCGTGATTTTGGGCTTCTTCAACAGAAGCACTCGGGGTGACTTTTTCAGGTTGTCTCCTGGATACGTTAGCGGTTTTTCTTGTAGATTCCATCGTGTAAGGATAGATTTCTTCAATGATTTCTCAAAGTGGATCTGAAATTGATGCGTGATAAGAGGTGATAACAGGTGTGTTCGCTCTCTGGTGAGTTCGATCTCTGTGTAGTGCACAGTGGTTGGGTTCTTAATTCTGGGTTCTTAATTCTATGGTCTATGATGTCATGAATATAATGTATGATGTCAAAGGAGAGACTCCGCCCCCATCGTAAAAAAACTTTCCATGATGTCCCACAACTGAAGTTGCCTAGCAACGCACCCAATCTTAGTTATTCTGTTACCAGAATTCTTTAAGAATTCAGGGGCTTTGAGGCATTCTCACTTTTGTGATTCTCTTCCAGCATTTTTTTATTCCATACATTTTTCTGCACTTTAACATAATTCAGCCATTTTGAATGAGTAAGGTGTCAAACTTTTTTTTGTTTTTTTACACAGCAGCTGTCTTTTAAACCTTTAACTCACTTAAGTTTTTCGTTATTTATTTGTTGCTCTCATTGAAATGAATGGAGAAACCTTCAAATAGCTGACCTCTTTCAGCTCCAACTATTTCAGCATACTTCCAGCTAATTCTTGGTGCCCCCCTACTTTGTGTCATTGTGTATAAAAGCGTCTGCTAAATGCATAAACCTAAACTAGAAGTTTCCAAATTTCGACAAAAAAGGATCAGAACAATACTTACCTTAAAATAAAACTTTTCTTTGAGGACTAATATTAACTTAAATTCTTTCTTTCTTTCTTTTTTTTAGTCTGACTGATGACATACCTTTACTGCATACCTCAGAGCATAAAGCTTTTAAACTTCCAAAATGTCCATGCAAAGGCAAAATAAATCTCCAAAATGAATTTAGCCAACACAATTTTGCAGTTGTTTTATGTAATTGAAAAACTCTTGGTCAAGTGATTTTCGAATTCTGACATCCAAGTGCCGAAAAGCATGAAGATAATCAAATTAATTTCATATGATATTAAATGACTATTATAATCATATGTAAGCAGTTTGACATAGCAACATTAAATGTTCATATTGAAAAAAATGCAAAAAGAAAATACATAGATCAATGTACAAATAATGCCTGTCTTTCTGTCGCATAATCATAAACTGCATGCCATTTTGCAACACAGCAATACGGCACAGAGCTCATTTATTGACATTTTTCTAAATCCATTCACCTTATAATGCCAGCCATCAAGCTCACATGTACTGTTAAGCCATACCCTTATGACTGTCTATGGTGTAAGTATTTAGACCATGAACAATAGGTCTGGCCTGTATCATTAAATGCACTTCGTAATGTTAGCTATACAGTAATAGCTGAGTTGCAAGTTTTTCTATAATAGAATTGCAATTCTTTGTGACCCTGTGATGGATCGGAGACCATCTAAAAAGAATTTCTAAAATCGCATAGTATAAAAGCCATGTCATTATCACTTAAAAAAAGTTATTTCTAATGGCATTGGTTGAAAACTGGGCATATCTCTTCATGAAGTGGAACATACCTTGAACATAAACATTAGGAAGCTGGAAAAGCTTAACTAGCAAATCTATCTTCACCAGAGGAACAAGATCTGTAAGTGATGTCCTTAAAATATGGGAAAAATTCCAGGAACAAGCTAATCAGTACCTTCAGATGATGTACTTCTGGTTGCGGGTTAAGTGAGGACTGGACCCAAAAGAAAACACAGGACAAAGGAATAACAGGGATTTATTGGTTTGGAGGGAGAGTGTTGGGATTCTGTTAATAACTTCTGGGTATGGTCTGACCTTCTGTTTTTGGAAAGCGCTGTGAGATAACTGTTGTTGTGATTTGGTGTTATAAGAATAAAATTGAATTGAATTGAATCGAAAGGTACCAGGAAGGCAGGCATCGATCATATCTCCAAGAGGCAATAATCTGGCGTTGGAATCCGGGAGAGTGCATGCACATAAAGGGTGCCTCATTGCCAATGGGCTGTGATGCTGTGCAGGTTGCCACACAAAACCCTCCAGTCTGAAACCAACACACCAGTCAGCACCCAGGGACCAAAAGGAACCAAAAAGAGTACAACCATCACATCCCTTACTTCAAAAATGGTTTCTATGGAAGGATGTCTGTCAAGTTCACCCTGTTTAATTGTTAGGGACAAAAGTTTATTGAATGCTACATAATGTCTTAGAGGTCTTATGGAGAAATGAATACACCCCAAAGCACAGACTTTAACCTTATTGAAGCATTTTGAGATAATCTTAATGGAGAAATATAAAAACTGAATGCTATTCAGAACCCGGAGAACTATTCCTGAAGTCTACTAAATACTTAACTACTACCTAATGACAACAAATTGGGTTCAAGCTGTGTTGAAACAGGTGGTCATACCAAAGCACTTTAAGCTTGTTAAAACTGTACTAACTGTTATTATCTAATAAACTTTAGTTTGTTATTTGAATTTGTTCCAGAACATTGATGTACACATTTTTTGTTTTATTAGCAATATGTATGGAAAAAACGAGTGGCTCCAGACTTTTCAGAGTCCGGAAGAGCTGGCCTTGTCACTTGTTACTGTTTCAATAAGGTAGTAGTTTCTTCTACGTTTTGATTTTCCAACGGTTTTAATCTGCACTGACTTTACTGCAAGATGTCATTACATTCTACACACAAAAATCTAGTGATGCATGTCTTAGCATCAACACAAAGCTGAAACATAAAGAAAACCCATAGTTTTAAGGGGCTCACATGGCTTATAACTCAAGGTTACCAGGAATGCTGAGCCTTTTTCAGATTGAATAAAATGTCTCACAGCATCAGTGCTTTGACATTATGATTACTCGTGCAGTCACACATGCAAGCAACCACAGAGGTGGCTATGTTTCTACACAATCACTTTATACTGTTATTCGTACGAGCTAATGTATCTATGACTTTATGAGGGAAAAAAGCTTGTTTGTGTGTTTGTGCTAGTGTTTTGAGTTGATCCCACTGAAAGTCACCTCTGGTAGCCATTATACACCCACACGCTGAAACATCCCTCAATTTTGCTTACCCCCTACTAGCATACTCCCCCACAACGTACACTAAACAGACATAGTTTCTCTGATTTGCAGGGGATTTACAGCAGAGCCACAACCATATTAATTTGGTACTGTATTCTTCAAGGGAAACAGGTGGATCTTAAACACAACAGCAGATCTGTGGGCAGTGTTGTCAGGAATGATGTTTGATTCTGAGGTTTGGGAAATAAAAATGTTTATGACCATCAATTGAATTTTTCACAGCAAAGGTTTTCACTTAAATAAAAGTCTTCTTTGATTATTGGTACATTTGCCTAACTGCATGTCTTTTTATCCACTGCTGTCAAATGTTTCCATGCGCAATTACGCACTGACACTGCATCTAACTTTTTTTTGTATGTGTACAAGTTGTATGAGGCTGTAAATCACCTCTGTGCTTTTGTCGTGCTGCTGCCTCCCTTTCTGTCTGTGTTCTGTGATAGATCTTGACAAGCTGCAGTCTGAATTATTGATCATCTGATCTGAAAGTTTGATACCTTGCCTGAGGGCTGGATTAACCTGCCACGGTACCACCATCTGAGGTAACCACACCAAACGCACAAATATACATGCATATTCATGTACACACATGTACACGTGCACACATCAGACAGCGGCAGACATGGAGGACCTTCCTCTCCACAGCTTAGAGCCACACATGACACGCAGCCTCCCACATGCACCTCAAAGCAGTTGGATTTTCACTCCTCCTGAGCCCCATGAATGGCTCTGGGTGGGTGGTTGCCTCAGGTGGGTGTTCAGAGCATCACAGGAAAAAGAAATGAACCTATACAATATAAATACAATTCTCTAAGAGGTATAAAATACCTAAATCAGTCATGGTCTAATATAATGTCAAACTATGACGAAAGAGAATATTTAAATAAACTGAGTGCAAATTATGGGTTAAATTAAAAAATATCTGACATTTATTTCTTTTAAGATGGAAACTATGTATTATATAATATAGTATTATTTTTATTTCAAGTGTGGACATAAAGTCATCTTTGGTGAACTTATTTTACAATGATTTTTTACTTTTTACTTATATAAAGGTAGATTATTGTTTTTTTTTTCAATTTGGAGTAAAGAATTAAGGCTGGAAAGTTTTCGTGGAAACAGTCTGTCATTTTTATAAGGATTAGAGTCTACAGTTCTTGTATATTTCTTAAAACTGAGTTAGAAGATTGCATTTCATATTGGACTTGGAAGTGGGGTTGTATTTTAGCAATGTACATTTTTGAACTCCATCCATGTGGTTAAAATTAGGTTAATTAGCTAGAGATACACTTTGTGTCGTCAACGGTTTCTAATGTTATGTTTCCAAGAAAGGTTGATAAATTATGGATATGCAAACAGGCATATTTATGACATCATTGGGTTGCATTTATGTTGTTTAAAATTGTATATATTACTTAAGCATCTGACTAAACTACTATTCATTCGAGTTAAGTACATCTTTGTCTGCAATTTTAACTGTATCATACATGTATAATGATTACTCAGAGAAAAGTAGAACTTGGAAGATAACTCATTATCATTATCAATATCAATTTTAATGCAACAGTTCAGCTGCTGCTTCATTAAAAAAAGGGGAAAAAAGAATTTATACCACTCCTCCTGTCACATATGAATATTTAGCTTAAGCCTTCATTAAGAAAAACACAACTGCTTTCATCAATTTTATGTAGTTATGCTAAATTAAAGAGCAAAGAGGGTATAATGTGACACACAATTAAGCATTGGTAGTGTGCAATGTTTTTTTTTTAAGCTTTACGTGTTTACAGATATCTAACCAAAGATTACTTCACCACGTGTGTTTCTCAGATAAATTTTCACAACATAACAAATGACAAGTTGTCAATTTTAGTTCATGTTAAAACTGAGTGATTTCCCAAAAAACACCTTATTATGAACATGTCTCCTGTTTCTAAAAAAATTTCAAATGTTAAGGGCTGCAGGACACTGGACCCAAAAGCGAAGACAAGACTGGAAGTATTATGTATTGTACAGTCTATTGAATGGGTTTATGTAGGGAGCGGGAGTTGGGACACCAAGAACCTGGGAATGGAGTCCGGATTGGCGAGTTTGGGATTGGGAGTTTCAAGGGGTCATAGCCATTTCCAGGGGTTTCTGTGGTGGTTGTTGTGAGGAGGAGTTTGGAGGTCGGTTGATGGCTGATTTTGGTGTTTGGCTGAGCTGAAAGACAAGATTAGGCTAGGCGCCTGAGGAGTCATAGGTTACACACTCAAGAGAGGTAATTGTCAGGTGCTGGATCACGGGAGGGAGCAGGATGTAACCGATGCTCGATTGAAGATACGCAGCAGGTGCGAAGGTGTGAAAATGCGCCTCCAAGCCACCATGCACAGCCTGAAACAAACACAAAGACACCAGCCAGCACCCAGGTACCAATAGAAATGGGAATATATAGATTGATAATCACTAAATGAAATACAATATAAAAAAGCTTAATCATTTTTAGTGATCAGATGAAGGTATGTTTCGGATTTGGCAGAAAAGCAATCAGTTTGTTCAGCATTGTCGTTAACTAATGACACACATAACACAATGCTGTAGCGCTGTATTGTTAAAATGCAAGTAGTTTTATTTATTGGCCCTTCCTCCATTATCCTAAAGCTTTTTCTTCCCTCCCCATCTCTCTGTCTCCTCCCGTGTGCTGTTTCTCTTTGCTTATCTGTCACATTGCTGAAGTGAGTCCTGTGTCTCCTGATTTATTCATGATATGACTTTTAATATCATTCACTATGACACCGGAGTCTGCATCTCAAATTAAAATCCTTCAGGCACTGTGAGCTGTGTACTGTGCACATTATTAGTGTGTGAGTATGTGTGTTTAAATAAAAAAAGATGAAATCTGAAATATTTTCATTGGCTTGTAAGTCATGGTAAGTGAGATGCTTAAGTAATCCATTATCAGATTATGTTGGTGTGTAGCATCCTTATGCAGATTTCCAATATGGTATATTTTTTCAGAAATGCTGTAGAAACATGACCATAGATTTAAATATAGGCTTTTCATAAGGGGTGTGCGTGACTTGCCTTTGTGTGTCTCTCCATGGTAATGTGGCATCTCAACAATTAGCAGAGTGTAATTGAGTGGGGTACGTGATTGTCACCAGCAATTCCAGTGATGGAAAGGCACGCCACTCAAGAGTGTGTGGGTGTTAACTACAAGCATAGCTCTATGTGTGTCTCTACATTTTAATGGACGCTATAAGCTTTGATGGAACATTACCAGTTTGTTCATGAACGTGTGTCAACATATGTGGGTGGAAAGGTGTGCTTCTGAAGAGCTTTCTCCATTCAGTCGTGTGGGTGGGATTTTTTGTATGTGTTTATCAGTATATTGGAGAATTTGTCAGGAGCATTTGAAAGTGACAAAAGGGGAAAAGCCAACTTAAAGATACCTTTTCATTATTTTTTTTAACTAACACATCGGGTTGCATTTACATTTACAGACCTTTACATTTGTTTTGTCTTAAATGACACTTCGAACCGGCTGATTGCAATCTGCTTGATGTCATATTATAGCTCCCAAGTGATGTTGACTGCAGAATCTTCTTCCAATTTAGAGATAGAGACATAAGCAACAGTTCATAAATATTGAGTAGTAGTACCAATAGTGATCATCACGCAATTTTTCTGTGATCCAGTAATGAAAGTGTATATGCATTGCCAGTTAACAATACAAGTGAAAAATCTGTTAAAGTGAGCTAAATATAATGTTGGTGTTATGCAATGGCTGCATTAATGCAATAGCGCGTTGATGTGCCCAGCTCTAATACTGTATATACAACATTTACTAATTTTAAAAAAAGAGTAGAGTTAGTAGAGTATGAGGACGCTATATCATATGGAAAACTACTATGCAGTACGCTTTAATATTTAACTGAAACTCTGCGTCACTCTCAGTGAAGCATCTATCTGGCGTTAATGTTTCTGACAAGCTGTTTAAAATGAATAGCTTGAGTTTTTCTTCAACTCAGCAGCAACATAGAATTTCTTTAACAACACTGTCCTTTGTCTTTTTTTATTGAAGCTGTTTGCTTGGATGGTCAAACAATCAAACACAGATGGTATTTCAATTTGTGGTTCCCATCATGAAACATGGAGCTTGGATAGTGTGGCTGTGGATTTTCTTTAACAGTTTGTCATTTATTCAGAGTCAAACGCACAACAACAATTTTGCCACGTGTCTGTCAGAACATTAATTTAGTCACTGTCCATACCGCTTATTCTTATTAGGGTTGTGAAGGGGCAGGAACATATCTGAGCTGACATTGGGCCAGAGGAAGGATCGACCCTAGAAAAGGTCTTCATAAGAACATTGCATCCGAAAAGGAACTTCCTGACTTCTCAATTGCCTTCCCTTTTTTACCACACAAAAAACTTTAAGCTGCAAACCTCTCATATGGAGGGATTTGTGCATTTGGCGTAATTCGCTTACTTTTGATTTATCATGATGATGCAATGCTTAATTTAAAGCATTAAAAGTAACTGTTTGTACAAATGTCTACTGTTTGAATAACGAGTTTGTTCCTTGATGCTTGTCGCATCCTTTACAAAGCTTCTTAAGAATTACTTTTAAGTTGTGTCGAAGTTGGTTAAAGTGGTGGTCTTAAATTGATACTGATATTCCTTTTTTTTATGGCTTGTTTAAATCAATTTGGGTCATTGTACTTTAAACCATGTTCCATGTGCTTAATTTGTAATCAGGATTTTGGAGTTATAGAGCATTCACCACGCACCTGAGTTGTGACATGGGATCACACAATACAAAATCTTTTTGTCAGACTCAACTCCTGATTCACCGTACTGATTTTCATCTATCATTTCCAGTTGTCAAGCAGCCAAGACTCTCGTCATTTATGTTATATAACCAAGATACAACTGAACCATCCTGCTTTGCTTTTTTAGTAGTTAAAGGAAACTGTCGGTTTTCCTTTTGTCATGATATTGCATGCTGGAAACCTCAGAGAAACATGTCTTCTTGCCAACATTCTACTTCTAAGCATAGAGTGCCTTTTGCATTTACTCTGTCATCTTTGCCGTCTTTTTCTTCCAGGTATCACTCTGTTATGTGTCTCCAACTTTATGTCTTGCGCTTTCATTGGCAGTAACTAAAAGTTCTTTTAACAGCTCTTTTATTGAACTTCTCCCTCCGAAACTCCTTCAAAATATCAAATACACTTGTCAGTTGAGTCTTTACACATATCAACTGCTGATAATTCCCTGATATGTGTCAGAGCTACTAGTCTCCGTGACATCTTTACACATTTTTTTGTTGAAAATTGGCATTAAGAGCACTAGTGCTGCTAGAGGATAAAGTTAGTCTGGAGCGCTACTACTTACATGTGCGCTACATGTCAATTTCCCCTCACAGTGAGGTGTACACATCAAAAACATCCACTCTCTAATCCTTAACGTCAGCTTTTGAAAAGATGGAATTGTTAACCGAAATTTGTAAAAAAAAAAAAAAAATGTTCACATGAAGATGTCTTAAGCTTTTGGACCACAAACTTGACTTAATTTTTTTTTTTTTTTTATCTGTGTGCCATCCTCCCAGTGTTTGAAATCAATTCCTGTTACTGGAAGAGACATGGAAAAATACAGTTGGACAGTCAACCCAAAACTGAAAACAAGAAAAATTGTGACCATGGCTGATGCTGGACCAGAGCCATGAGAATGGAAAAAGCTCTGAAGATATACAGTGGTCTGCAAAAGTTTGGGCAACCTTGTTAATTTCCATGATTTTCCTTCATAAATCGTTTGTTTTTAGGATAAAAAAAATCAGTTAAATATATGATATAGGAGACAAACACAGTGATATTTGAGAAGTGAAACGAAGTTTATACCATTTACAGGAAGTGTGCAATAATTCTTTAAACAAAATTAGGCATGTGCATAAATTTGGGCACCACAATAAAAAAAATAGCTCAATATTCAGTAGATCCCCCTTTTGCAGAAATAACCGATTCTAAACGCTTCCTATAGCTTCCTATGAGAGTCTGGATTCTGGTTGGAGGTATTTTGGACCATTCCTCTTTACAAAACACCTCTAATTCATTCAGGTTTGATGGTTTCCGAGCATGGACAGCTCTCTTTAAGTCACACCACAGATTTTCAATAATATTCAGGTCTGGGGACTGAGATGGCCATTCCAGAACGTTGTACTTGTTCCTCTGCATGAATGCCTTAGTAGATTTTGAGCAGTGTTTAGGGTCATTGTCCTGTTGAAAGATCCAGCCCCGGCGCAGCTTCAGCCTCGTCACTGTTTCCTGGACATTGGTCTCCAGAATCTGCTGATATTTGTTGGAATCCATGCATCCCTCAACTTTACAAGATTCCCAGTCCCTGCACTGGCCACACAGGCCCACAGCAGTATGGAACCACCACCAAATTTTACTGTAGGCAGCAGGTGTTTTTCTAGGAATGCTGTGTTGTTTTTCCTCCATGCATGACGCCCCTTGTTATGTCCAAATAACTAAATTTTAGTTTCATCAGTCCACAGCACCTTATTCCAACTTGTCCAGATGTGCTTTAGCATACCTCAAGCGGCTTTGTTTGTGATGTGGGAGGAGAAAAGGCTTCCTCCGCATCACTCTTGCGTACAGCATCTCCTTGTGTAAAGTGCGCGTAATAGTTGTACGGTGCACAATGACTCCATCTGCAGCAAGATCATGTTGTATGTCTTTGGTGCTGGCCTGTGGGTTGACTTTGACTGTTCTAACCGTTCTTCGCTTCTGTTTATTCGTGATTTTCCTTGGTCTGCCACTTCGAGGCTTAACTTGAACTGTGCCTGTGGTCTTCCATATTCTGACTATGTTCCTAACTGTCAAAACAGACAACTCATATCTCTTAGACAGCTTTCGGTATCCTTCCCCTAATTCATGATGGTGAACAATCTTTGTTTTCAGGTCATGTGACAGTTCTTTAGAGACTCCCATGTCGCTACTCTTCAGAGAAGGTTCACAGTGGAGGGAAACTTACAATTGCCCCCCCTTAAATACTCTTTCATAATTGGGTTCGCCTTCTGTGTGTAGGCCAAGGGTCACTGAACTTCCCAAACCAATTTTGAGTTCCAATAATTGGTTCTAAAGATTTTGAAATCAGTAAAATGACAACAGTGCCCAAATTTATGCACATGCCTAATTTTGTTTAAACAATTATTGCACACTTCCTGTAAATGGTATAAACTTCGTTTCACTTCTCAAATATCACTGTGTTTGTCTCCTATATCATATATTTAACTGATGTTTTTTATCCAAAGAACCAATGATTTATGAAAGAAAATCATGGAAATTAACAAGGTTGCCCAAACTTTTGCAGACCACTGTAACTGTCAACAGATTCTCATTGAGAGCAGAGAGGTATACAGTTGATATTCACAGAAGAATGACATGATAGACAAGTAGAGAGACAAATTAAAAAGACAAATATTAATATATAGAACTGATTTTGACATGGCATATTGGAACTTTTTACCTGTTGCTCCATTATTTTGAATCTAAACCATAAGACCAATGTCTAAAAGGAAAGAAAATGCACAGACACATTTGATACAAAATTCGATCAATGGCAATGTGAGGGAAATGTCCAATGTCCAATACAGAATAACATTTCAAACTTTTTATACTTTGTACATAATTTTTCATTAAAAACTGAGACTACATTCATTGATCCATTTTCTGAACCGGTTATTCCCAAATGGGGTCATGGGGGGACTGGAGATGAACAACCATGTACACTCACACTCACTCCTAAGGGCAATTTGGAATGTCCAATCAACCTAACATGCAGGCTTTTGGACGGTGGGAGGAAGCCGAAGAACCTGGAGTGAACCCACACAGACACTGGGGGAGCTCAGCTCACAGGGAAAACATAGTATTTGAAATGACTATTGGTGAATAGTCATTTCAAATACTTTGATTCAGCATTTGATTGGAAACATATATTTCTACAACAGAGGGGTTGGATCAGATTTTAAAAATTACTAGCCTGTTTTTGTTGTCTTGGCTCTCCCAAGCAAAAAGAAAAATAAATGTTTTTGGTCTAAAAAGCATTCCAGTGGGAAAAGTTCTGAGAAATCTGTTCTATTGTCTTGCTCTCTGGATTTTATATATGTTACCACCTGGTCCTCCTGTTACCCATATTGCTCTGCTGTAACAAATACCCTAAGGATGACAGCAAGAGGTGACAAAGGATAAAGATAAAGAGGAGGGTGAGTGCCTCAGAGTGAGGGCATGGCTCAGCATACTCAGTTGTGTCCCCTTGATGCTGGCTGGTTTTTGATGTTAAGAACTATGTCGGCTTGGTTGTTGTGCAACTTTGAAGATGTGTGTTTGAAGTTTTGCATGAAATTCACTCATTTAGAGATTCTCCCTGATTTGTTTTTTCCCACCATCTTTCTTGTTTTCAAGCTTTTTTTAAAAAAAAAAAGAAAAGCAAGTTATGTTTTTGAAGTGAAGGAATGTTTCAAGAATATCTAATAACTATTGTGGTGTTAGTTTTTCCATTTCTTATAACTTATTTATTGTGTATCTTATAACTAAGTATTTCTGTTTTTCTTTCTCCAATTAGATACATGTAGTCTCTATCCAAACTAAGACGAAATGAACTTTGCTGCTGTGACTCGACATGGTCCAATATTGGGACCTCTAACTCATCGTATATTTGAGAACACATCCACATAATATTTCATAAAGAAATATTTTATCAAAGTGATTTTAATTTGGTTAACTTTTAAGAAAACACTCTGAATTCCAAAGTGTTACCAACATGCACAGTTTTCTTTGAACCTTTATTGGAATGTTAGTTATAATGTGTCCAAGAAGTGCAGTTGCTCGAAGTAGAAGCCAGAGTAGTAATAAAACAGTGGAGTTTAAATAATTTATCTGGTTTGGCCAGATTAAAAGGAATATCCATCCACCGGGGGGCTAGAGATGGGGATGACAATGCCCAAGAGATGGGGTAAACCCTGGACAGGTCGCCAGTCCATCACAGGGCAACACAGAGACAAACAACCACATAAACTCCTAGGGGCAATTTGGTGTGTCCTTTTAACATAAAACGTATGTTTTTGGATCGTGGGAGGAAGTCAGAGTACCAACGCAGACAAAGGGACAACATGCAAACCCCACAAAGAAAGGTCCCGGTTCCCCGGGGACTCAAACCGGGATCCATATTGCTGCGAGGCGACGATGCTAACCACCACACCACCCTCCTGCTCCTAAATTTAAAATGTAATTTTAAACATCAAGAGCACTCATGGGCTAGCAACAAATCATCAAAATTTTTGTATCTTATTGGTGGTGGCATTTTTACAAGTCTGACAAAAGACCTGTTGTGACTGACTGTGCCCGACATTAACTTTCCTCTATGAGGCACCTTTGTTGCCTTGCTTGGGTATGTGACAAGCTACTAGGTAGATTTGTAGAGAATTGCCTTATACAATGTCAACAAATGGCCCCTATTTTTTTGTATGTCAGTTTGTACTTTTGTACCCTTCTTATATTCAGTTATTATATTTAGTCATACATCATTAACGGGATTTTGGTTTGTTTTGTCATAGATTTTCTGTGTTTTGTTGTTAGTTATTTTTTTCCATTTCTGTTAGATTTGAACATGTTAAAATGTTTTCCTTTTTTTCAGTAGTATGTGAATTGGCGTGGCTCTGAAACCATTCCAGCTCATAAATGTGGGCTTGTTCACTATCATGCATTCATCCATACACATACACATACACATTCATATTTCTAAAAATAAATCTTGAAAACATAAGCGAGTATTTCATACTGTATCAATCCCGCTTATTCCCCCTGGGGTCAGGGGAAGGGGCTTGAGCCAATCCCAGATGACAACTGGCACAAGGCAGTGTGTACCCTGTAGAGGTCGCCAGTCCATCGGATGGTCACACAGAGACAAATAACTTTCCAAAAGTTCTTAAAAGTAATGTTTACAGAATCAGAATCAGAATCAGAAATACTTTAATAATCCCAGAGGGAAATTATTTTTGTTACAGGCTCCATAAGCAAAACAAGGCCTATACATATATACATGTCTATACATATATACATATATATATATACAAAATTCCTCATAAATATAGCCAGATATATACATAAAAAAACAATATGTGTATATGTAGGTCAAAATTAGAGGTGGATTGTGTCAATGGTTAAGTTTGACTCTCAGAGGGAGGCGTTGTAAAGATTGATGACCACCGGCAAGAAGGATTTCCGGTGGCGCTCTGTGGTGCATCTGGGTGAGAGGAGTCTTCTGCTGAAGGAGCTCCTCTGTTGGGCCAGTGTGTCGTAGAGGGGGTGAGACACATTGTTCAAGATGGACTGAAGCCTGGACAGCATCCTCCTCTCTGCCACGGTCGACAGAGTGTCCAGCTCCTCCCCTACAACATCACCCGCCTTCCTGATCAGTTTGTTCAGTCTGTTGCTGTCTGCGATCCTCAGCCCACTGCCCCAGCATGTGACAGCAAAGAAGATCCCACTGGCCACAACAGACTCATAAAACATCCTCAGCATCGTCTGACAGATGTTAAAAGACCTCAGCCTCCTCAGGAAGAAGAGTCGGCTTTGGCCCTTTTTGTAGACTGCCTCGGTGTTTCTGCTCCAGTCCAGTTTATTATTTAAGTACACCCCGAGGTACTTGTATTCCTCCACAGTGTCCACAGGGACCCCCTGGATGGAAACAGGGGTCACAGGTGTTTTGGCTCTCCTCAGATCCACTATCAGCTCCTTTGTCTTTGTCACATTGAGCTGCAGATGGTTTACTCCAAGTTACTGTCTGATATTTAAGCAAAATTCACTAAAGGAGCAACACCAGTGTGAATTTAGAGAGAAAAATGGTAAAGACTGTAACAAGTTTGCTTTTTCAATATTACTACATATACTCGATGTCTGGATTCTTCATTATACAGGTTTTTTTTTATTCTACTCATGCTACTTCTCCTAATAGATTGTATAAATCTGCTTTGTCTCACCTGTTCTTGATCTATGTCTTTTTTTCTGAAAGACAAATTATATGAATTTTGCTTTTAAGAATTCTGAAGCTCCTTTTCTGTCACTGTGCAGGAGCAATAAAACTGCTCAATATTTAGGATTAGTCTTTGACAGCATGGAGGAATAACCATTATCCTATTGCCGTGTGAAGTTGGAGCGAGCGGTTTGGATTTCTGTGATATGCACATTTAATTAGGCCCATTAAATCAAGTGGCAGCTCCTCACAAGGAAAAGTTGGTTGGTGTTTAATAGTTTTACCGCAAACTTACATAAGCCTTTTTAATTTGGTGGCGGGTTCTCTTTCCGGGCAGCACATGGAGAGTGCTCCCTTGCTCTGCCGAGAGGCACGCAACGGCAATTAGTCGTCCTCTGGAGTCTTAATTAGGGAGCCACGTCGACCTGAAGATGAGCATATAAGAGGACCACACGTCGGTCAACAGCCAAACAAAAATAGATTTAAAAAATAAATAACGTCTCCAATTAATTAGAGACTCCAAATGAGCATCCGTGTAGAAGCAAGCCATGAAAAGCATCAGGAATGAAGTCAGCCAGGGCTGGTTTAACCCTGTTGGAATGGTGGAAGAGCGCCATGACTCATCAGACCCTCTCTGATATATTCCTACCTCTTTTTTATTGATGTGGAAGAACTCTAAACAAGCAGCTCAGGACCTCCGAGCAATCTGGCCTTACTGATCAAAGATTGTGTGGTATATGTTCTTTAATGAGCTCATAACTGACTTAAGAAGCTATTGTAAGCACCATCTTATCCTTTATTTGGTTAATTGGCATTTGGTGTATGCTCTCTCTGTGTGTGTGTATTTTTTGTACCTGCTATTGTTCTGCTTCATTTTCTCAGAGCGAAGAAGGTACTGCTGCTGTAACCATGGTAATGAGAAACAGCATCATGAAGGATGACAAAAAACAATTGCTATGGCGACAGCATATAATGTTTGGCATTCGTGTGTCGACAGTAAAGATGACATGGGGACATGACAAAAGAGAAGATATCAGTAATGACCATTCAATTAGCATCTTGACTCCAGTGAGCATCACGGTGCCAGCAGTGTTAGCAGCTGCTGGTTTGGTGATGAGTGTTATGACGCTGACGAGTGCCATAGTGCTGGTAGCGATGGCTGTAAGGCTTGATGCTCACAACACAGGCCTCAGTATCAGATTACTGCTGGTCTGCAGGCAGACGACAGCAGCCTCTTGTTGACTATAATGAGATAAAGACATGCCCTGCTCTTTGTCTGGGGAGTTCTCTTTTTATATTCAAGTGTGAGAACACGCCTCTCGGTGGAATGCTGCTCTGCTGCTAACACAATAACCTACAGACATTGTACAAACAGAATAGTGCCATGTGCAAGAGAAGAATATAAATCTCTATCATCTGACATTAACATTTTCTTCTTGCTTTATGACACTAACCGTGTTGACCCGTAAAATAACCATATTTGTGGTACAGCGCGTTGATTTTAAACAATATTCTTTTTCAAAACAACATGGCAACTGTCATGGTATAAATTCCTATTTAGGGTGAAAAACGTTGTGTGTTCGAACCTGTAAAAGAAGAATAATACTTTGCATGTATCTATTTATATGATACTATGAGGCTGGGCTCTATGCCAGCCTTGAAACGACAGCAACCCCCTCAGTGGCGCATCTTTGTCTCAGAGACTAATGGCACAGAGAAAATCAATTACTGCCATAACGTTGGTGACATGCCAGCGCTGCTAGGAAATGAGGGAATGAGCCATACCTATGCACTCTCTGTCCTCACACACCTCTTATTCTCCTCCCTCTCTTTCCTATCCTTCTGCGTCAGCCAATGGCCAGTACCAAATGTTGAGATGTCCCTCTCTTCCCATCATCAGGCCTCTGTGGATCACCACAGAGAGATGGCACCCATTCCAGACACTCCCCAGTAACCACACTCACACCCTGTCATCAGACAAGCCCAGAATCCCTCAGAAGAGGCGTAGAAGGACACCCTGTGGTTAGGCAACATAGTTCCACTCCAGCCCTTAGTATAACAATTTAGTGTTTACAGTTTAGCATTTTAAAGAAGTTGTAATAATAGCATCCTGCTCCCATACAGCCATAGGGTTATCACTGGCGAAATTAAGTGTGTGATCCAGCAACCTGGAATATTTTGGGGGTGTTGCCAGGTCTAGATTAAGACATTCAATTTAAATCACTTTTGAGTTTGAGCACAAGCTTTTCACATATCTGTCCAATATACATAAGATTTGAATATATACATTTAGAAACTGTCTTGTAATAACACTTCTGCTCATTAGTCTCGATGTTTTAAAAGTCCATCAGCTTGAGCTGCTTAGGAAATTCACAAGTAGTTAATGTGGGGGTATTGAAATATGAGTAAAATGTCAAAGCAAGAACTCAGCATTGAGCATTGCATATGGTATTAGCTCGTAAGCAAAATCTGTACACTGGTCAAACGGTATTGCAAGCAGGCAAACGTGTTGCTGAGATTAAGTTGAAAAGTCAATTAAAAACAAAGTGATTCAAGAATGTTAAAACACATTTCTGTTCTGTGCCAAGAAATTATTGTGAATCCTTTGTTTTGAGAAAAAAATCTATTCAGAAGTAAACTCATGTAGAATAAATGTAAAAATGAATGAATATATTGAACATCTGTTCAAAAGTTTTCTCTTAAAAACATTCTTTAGCTTGCTACCACACCGGAGTAACCACCAGCAAACAATGGTAATGTAGCGCAAGAATACTAATAAAAGCTATTACTAGTGTTATTCATGAAAATAATATATTTATAGTAATGACTTCAAAACTCATGTAATTCCACAGGATTAATATGGATGAAATAAACTTAATTATGGAAGTAATAATCTGATAGCAGTAATTATCTATGGCAACATAATACAGGAAATGGGACAAAAAAGGAATTTCACTTTTTGTTTTTTAACTTTATTTAACCATTGAACTATAGA
>JABUIW010000025.1:5909673-5949364 GCA_013363375.1 Menidia beryllina | reverse complement strand
ATCTTTTGCAACAGTTTTGTTAATAGGAAAACACCATCTTGAGCCATTTGATATAATTTTGACTTCCCCTGTAGTGCCTGTTGCTCAGGAAAAAGAGCAATCATTTACCAAATGGAATGTCAACAGTTTGACTCATGACTTCCCCCAGCCATATGAAGAAGAATCCTTGGTCAAGGCACTGAAAACCTATATCCATCGTTGTATGAATGTGTATGACAGAGGAATATATCACTGTGACAATTACTTATGCACAGTCCATTGAGTTATTTACACCTTTTCAACACAATGCATGTCAAATTCAAAGGGCAGAAAAGAGAAAAGCACATTAAATTCCTTTAAACTCCAGTTCTAGAAAACTAACAATGATTTGGTAGTGTTTTTTTTTTCAAATTATCTATCAGACAGGTTAAGATTGTTTTCTTTCACCACTTCAAATAGACTGCTGAACCAGAGAGGCAAAGGACTAGATTGTTAGACAGAGAAGTGGACAATAGCATCTGACAAACTCATCTGCAATAAGGAAGAGAAGCAGAGCGTCTGCGGTAGGAAAAAGAGATGTCTGTCATCTTCTGTCCAGTAAATATCTTTTATATACCGGGTTAAAAAAGAAAAAGTATACACTACCCAAGCTTTAAAAGCTGCATTGTCTAGACGTGGTAAACGGGTTACATTTGAAGTGATGCCAAATAAAGGATGAGTTGTTACTCAAAGCCTGTCTCTCTTCCCTCTGAAGTTTTTTTTTTTATCATTCATTCAGGATGGCACCTGCTTTCTGGTGTCAAACAAAATCAGTCAGTTTCAGAGTGGAAGATTTACTTTTCCATAGGGAAGTTATTCACTTTAGCTTGTGCTTTTGGTAATTTAAATCATTCACTTGGCCAACGAGAGAATTGGAAGGGGTGAGAATAGTTGTCAGTGGAAAACATTCAGGTAACTCTCAGACTTATTCTTTATTTCATGCCATTCATATACATGTTGTAAAACTTCATCTAGTAGAATTAACCTTTTTTCTGTAAATTCCACCAATCGCACATTCATCCCACCTGATTAATGTTTGCGCCAGAATTAAAGATCATGAGCTACTCTGACTTCAGATCTTTTGTCTCGGTCAGAGTAGGAGGAACTGAGCCTCATGATCTTAAACTTTGAGATTTGTAATTCCACTGTCTAAAAAGGTTTGACACAGCTCTGCATGTATTTAGCCATTCAGCAGACACCAGCACGGCATTATTGATACTTCTAGTGTAACCTCAGCTAAAGTTCCCATTGAGCAGAGTCTGTTCTACATGGGGCAGCAAGGTGTGGTGGTTAAAACTGTCACCAAGATGATTCCTGATTCAGGTCCCTAGGGGACTAGGATCTTTTTGTGTGAAGTTTGCATGTTATCATTGTGTCTGTGTGGGTTTTCTCTGGGTACTCCAGCTTCTTTCTGCCGTCCAGAAGCACGCATGTTAGGCTAATTTGACACTCCAAATTGCTCCAAGGAGAGTCTGTGCTTGTTTGTGTCTGTGTGGCCCTGCAATCCACTGGTGACCCATCCAGGGTGTACCAACAGTCAGGGTGCTGTAGTGCCTGAAAAACAGTACAAATAAATGAAAATACAGTTTGTAATGAAAGATGCCTCAAGTATGCCTATATATAAAAAAATGCACTACTTTGTAGTATTAAAGACACATGACTTTGAAATAACAAATTGAGTGCAGTACAAAGGGAATTTTCTTATCACTGATCATGTGATCTCACAAAAAGGGAATGAGAAGTCTGAAACTTGAACAGGCAAATCCTACAAAATCAGCTGATGAGCTGAATGGATAACATTTTTTGTTAATTGGGTATTTCAAGATTATATCTCTAGGTTCTATTCTGGAATGTTTTAAGATCAGAGATCAAACCATGTGTTGTAATGCAGTTACATTATTTATATGTGATATTTCTGTCTGTTTCTGACAAGGTCAGTTGTCAGTTGTGCCCGGTACCCTATACTCCCGGAGCATTCCCCACAGGATACCCCGGGGGATCTGGTCAAACGCCTTCTCCAGGTCTACAAAACACATATGGACTGGTTGAGCGAACTCCCATGCACCCTCCAGGACCCCGCTGAGGGTATGTAGCTGGTCCAGTGCTCCACGGCCAAAACGAAAACCACACTGTTCCTCCTGAATCCGAGGTTCGACTATCCGACAGACCCTCCTCTCCAGAACTGCTGAATAGACCTTCCCACTAATTAAAAAATAAGTGTTAGAGTTAGTGAAAAAATTTCTACAAAAAATTAAAAGATATCAAAGCATGGGAAACTACTACGCATGAACACTTTAGATCAACATAAAGGCTAGCTCCTTCGAGGCAAAATAAGTAAAGGAATTAAAGGGGAATGAAGAACTTTTCACATCATTTCGTTTATTTGTGCTTTTCAGAATTACTTTATAGGTCTTTTTTTAATTTGTCATAACTCTTTTTGTGTTTTGTGTCATTTTGTAAAGTCTTACATATTTGTAAAGTTATTTCCTGCTCCTGATTTCAGCACTTTGGTTACTATATTTGTCATTTTATAAATGCTTTTTTAGAAAAATTCTCACCTTTCTGCTTTACATGGCTGTTATTAGAAATGCTGAGAAGAAGTGAGTATCGACCCTCTGTTCATAGGGTGGATTGTCTTGTGGCTAGTTTAAAATGTGTTTAGCCAGACTCAAAATTAAAATATCAGCCTCTCAAGTCATCTTACTGACAGACTTGTGGGAAGGAGCCTGCATCAAAAGCACTGGTATGGCCCCAGGTTTGATGAGGTGGATGACCAAATGTTGAATCACAGGTTTCTTTAGGCAACAACTTCCTTTTCTGTTCTAGCTGTTAGAGCAGTATTTTCAGACAGTGGTTAAAAATTCCAAAAGTGGCATAGTTGCGTGCTCATTGCTCATAAGGCATCTTAATCTACACTCACACACACTGTGAACACTTATGTTCTTACCCACACACATTTTTATGGAGCATTGGCACAGTTATCAAACACCTTTCCAACTGTAATGATGAAGAGTATTTACCTCTGCAGGGTGACTAAAAATAATATAACAGGTTAAAGAAGGGAGAAACTCAGCACTAAACAGCCACAGTGACATTGGGAGTGCAGACAACATAATATTACTCAATTGCACAGTTCATAACGAGTTCATTTATGAGATCTTCAGCCAGGGTATGTAGCAGTTGTACTGGAAAAATCAACTTCTATGTACAACTCTACATTTAATAAAGTGACTAAATTATAGAGAAATCCCTTCTATTGTGAGTTTAAGAGCGTATATTTGTGTGTTAGATTTACTTTGGAGAAATGCAATTTACATAAAATGCAACCACAGAGGATATAAGAGCCCAGTGGATATCTAGATTTGAGACAAATAGTCTGGCAAGAGTTTTTACAATAGCCTGTGTATAAGCTGCAACCACATTTCATTAAACTTATTTAACAACTGGGGCTGGAGCCTATACAAGCTGACAATGGGCAAGAGACGGGGTATAGTCCATCAAAGGGCTACACAGAGACAAAAAACCAAACACTCACTTTCACTCCAAGGGGCAATTTGGAGTGACCCATTAACATCCATATTTTTTGGATTGTTGGATGGTGGACCGAGAACCCAAACAAACACAGTGAGAACATGCAAACACCATACGGAAAGGTTCTGGTTCCCCTGAAGATGTGAACCGGGAACCCCCTTGCTGTGAATTGACGGTGCTTATCCATCAGTCTTCCTCTGCTCATCTGGAGTTGGATTCTTCCACATCTACCAGCCGCTCCAGGAGGATCCCAAGGCATTCCAAATCCAGCAGAGAGACATGGACATTGTACCCCCAGCTTGTCCTGGGCCTTCCCTAGGGTCTCTTCCCAATGAGATGTGCCTCAGCAGGGTGATATCCAGGAGGTATCCTGATGCCCAACCCACCTCATCTGACTCTTCTTGATGCGAAGGAAGCAGCTCCACTTTGACTTCCTCCTGAATGACCCAGCTTTGCAAACTATCTCTGAGGGAGAGCCCTGCCACCCACAGAGAAAACTCATTTTGGCTGCTTGTATCCTGTATCTTGTGCTTTCTGTCAATACCCGAAGCTCATGACCATAGGTGAGGGTAAGAATAGGGATCTAACAGTAATACAGATCGACTCACCTACCAATTCATCACTGCAGACGCTGCACCGATCCACCTGTCTATCTCTTGCTCCATCCTTCCCTTACACCCCAAGATACTTGTACTCCTCTGCCTGGGGCAGGATCTGATTACCGATCCAAAGGGGACACTCCACCCTTTTCCGGCTCAAGAAGTTTTTCACTGATTTGGAGGTGCTGATTCTTATTCCAGCCACTTCACACTGAAAATTGCGCCAGTGAGAGCTGGAGATCAAACTCTGGAACCAGTAGTACAGGACCATGAAGCTCGAACAAGAGAATCTCCATACTCCTAGAGTATCCCCAACATGAATCTCTGGGAAACACAATTGAATACCTTCTCCAAGTCCACAAAACATATGTAGGCTGGTTAGGTGAGCTCCCCTCCAGGACCCTGAAGAGGGTGTAGAGTTGGTTCACTGTTTCGTGGACAAAAACGCGCTGCTCTTCCAATCAAAATTCAACTGTCCAACACAACTTTCTCTCCAGGACCCTTCAATAGAACTTACCAAGCTAGCTGAGGAAGTATCCCCCTATAGTTGGAAGAGACTATTTAGTCCCCCTTCTTAAAGAGGGTGACAACCACCCCAGTTTCTAATGTCTAGGAGCACTTATCCTCATGTCCATGTGATGCTGCAGAGGCTTGTCAACCAATACAGCACTACTGATAGATCAGATCAGTATAAACAAACAGAATAGGGTTGAGAGATAAGTATTAACAATCCCCCATAGTTATACTACCGTTTTCCACAGGTCTATCTTCACCTCTTCTTGAATGGTATTTAATGGTAGGCTATTGTGGACATATTTGAATTTTTATTGCATGATGCACCAGTGTCTACAGTGGCCTATGCACATCTAAAACATGTATACCCATATGAACACAAGAACTTGTCTTTTGAATAGGTTTCCACTGCATGAAAGACAAAAAGTCAAAGGTTTATCCAAAAAGGATGAACGGATGACAGACACTGATTTTCAGCCTTTATCCCGATAAGGAAAGAGTCATCCTCCTTTTTTATTGAGTCACGTGCAGCGACAAAGTGTCGAGGATCACGGACCAGACAATTGGATGATATGCTCAAGGGTGGGGATCTATTTCAGTCGGTGTGTGGGTATATTTGCTGAAATGTAATAGCTTTGCTATGCATCTCTTTCACCCACGCTAGCATAATGCAAGTTTCAAATGATTCTATAGATGTCATTTTTGATTCTGTAGACATTTTGCTGCTTTTTTTGTATGTTTGTGTGTTGCGAGCAGGGAAGCTGAGAGAAAGCTTTTCTTGTTTGCATCGATCAATGTGGTAGCATCGTACCAGGAAACAAGAGAAGCACTTTAAGAGTTTCTTGCTGCCTATGTGTCCCTGTGTAACACAATACACACATATTCCACTGATTTGTTCACAAAGCTCATTGAAGACTGTGCAAAAGCCCTACCTCTGAAATATGCAAAGTCAGAGTGGTGTTGAAAATAATTAATAATGAACTGTTTTATCACTTAGAGGTGGCCCGTCCAATCTAATGAAGTAGCGCTGAATTTAAAAAAAGCTGTTTCTCACATGGGGGATATAACCAACATCTTTGGTTCCTGGATATATCTTAGTTAAGCTGCTGGTAAATAATTCATAAGCAGTCAATGACCAAATTTAAAGAAGACTTAATTCTGGTCAATGAATTTGACTTAACACTTGTTACTTCAGTCAGTTGACAGTTTTTTACCATTTCAAAGTATTGCTTTAGCTTAATTGAAGCTATATTTTATTTCTTGTGACTTTGCACTATGAAAATTTAATTTGAATTTAAATGAATCGTTTCTTTTCATCAAGACTACATTTTCTTGAATCTTGCAAAATCAAGGTAACATTGGCATGTTGGGCTTTTAATAATCTTTAGACCAGTCAAGTTGCCCACAACATTCTCACAACATCAAAGTCTAAAATGGTCTATCAGATCAGTTTTGTGATCTTTAATCTCTGTTTTTAGTGTTATGTTTACCATATCACAAAATGCGTGAAATATAAATTTACATGATCCATGAGGTGCAAAACAAATAATTTTGCAATTTCCTAATATGGAAAAAACTTTGCCTTAACTGATTTGGCCTCGGGCGGCATGGCGGTGTTGTGGTGAGCACTATCAAGAGGGTTCTGGGTTCAAGTCCCCTGGGAAACCAAGACGTTTCTGTGTGGAGTTTGCATGTTCTCCCTGTGTCTGTGTGGGTTCTCTCCGGGTTCTCCGGCTTCCTCCCACAGTCTAAAAACCTGCATGTTAGATTAATTGGACATTCCAAATTGCCCTTGGGGGTGAGGGTGAGTATGCGTAGTTGTTTGTCCTTGTGTGTCTCTGTGTGGCCCTGTGATGGACTGGCAGACCGTCCAGGGTGTATCCTGTCTCTCGCCCATTGACTACTGGGATAGGTTCTAGTTCCCCAGTGACCCCAATAGGGAATAAGCGATTTAGATAACTCAGAATTATCTAATCAATATGGGATCATGCAGACCTGATAACAGTTTATTTTTCATGTCTATAACATTTAGATATAACTAATGTTTATACATATATACATGTATGTGTATGGCAATGTAAATTTGCTTTCACTTATTTTCACCATTATATTTAGGGGAATATGACCTTTTTATATTTTGGATTATCTGAGTTCATGATTTCACAATTCATATGCTCAATGTCAGGAAAGGCTGCACGAATTGAATTCTACACCACATTTTTATGAGATAGTTTGTAGCTAACCAATTTGTAAATCTATTGTAATAATCTTTACTGTAACTTATGGTCAGTAAATTAACATATTGTAACAAATTAATTTAAATTTGTCTAAATTTTCTGGTGCTGTTTGTAGTTATAGAACAAGTAATAGAAATGTTTGCTTTTCCAAGTAAGAAAACTGACGTTTGCCTACATGTGGGTTTATTGTACTCCTGCCATTTGCTTCTGGTATCATGAAGTTACCATTATGTTTCAGTTTAGGGACAAAAAGTAATAAAAAAGATGTTCACATGTGCAGCCACACATCCACCTAAGGATATCTGGCACTTTCCCAAATCCTGTATCCTTCACAAAGAGCCATTGTAGTTAACTATGATAATGAGCTCAATATGCCCCCCTTAGGAATGTGTGAAAATGGGGCTGTTTAAGTGTAGAAATGCCCTCTTTCCCACAGTCTTAAAGAGCCAGCAAAGAGCACCCCACCACCAACAGAAAAACCAAAACTAAACAAAAAAAACAAACAAAAACATGACTGGCATACAAATGTATCTGTGTTACAGAAAAGGGCTACCGTTTGGCTGGTGGGCAAAAGGGTGTAAAAAGGGCAACCTGGCTGCTTCCCAAAAACCAGCTAGCGAGGCCGAAGCAGAAGAGAAGGATGGAACACCTCCCATGTGCCTGGGGGTTAACTGCAGATCAGTAGAGCTTTGAGCTCCAATTAGCAATTACTGAATGAGAAAGCAGTTTTTGGCCTTGGTAAGGATTTCAAAGAGCCAGAATAGTCATGAAGGAAAATATACCAAAATGAAAACACAGATTGGAGGGGGTGGCCTTGTACGGCACATAAAATATGAAGGTGTGAAGCTATTTAGAACAAAGAGCCAGTTTGATCTCAGCCACTAAAATATATACGTTTATCACGACACTAAATTATAACGAAGATTTTGTGTCTAGTGAAATCTGTTTTACAAAACATGATTTACACTCCGGGCAGCACGGTCGGGTTCCTGGTTTGAGTCCGAGTCCGGAACCCTTCTGTGGGGGGAGTGTATGTTCTCCCTGTGTCTTTTTCGGTTCTCTCCAGCTTGTCTAGCTTCCACCCACCGTCCAAAAAACCTACATGTTAGGTTGATTGGACATCATAATTTGCCCCTTAGAAGCGAATCTGAGTGTGCATGGTTGTTCGTCTTTGTGTCTTCCTGTGTGGACCTGCGATGGATTGGCGGACTCTGCCTCTCGCCCTTTGACTACTAGGATAGTGGTTCAGAGCTGTTCAGAAAACGGATGGATGGATTTACACTATTAAATGATTGGGTTACAGATTAACTTGATATATATTTAAATAAAAAAAATGGTAGTCATGACTGTTCTTCTGACTGAGCTACAGCTGTCCTAGTGTCAATTTCTGATTAAATTTCGTGTAAAGTAGATTTCAGTAAATGGATTAGAAACACCTGTCCACTAACTATTACATATTCAATATTGACAGAAATATATTAGTGCCTAACAATTTTTTCCCATATATTAAACTTAAACTAGGAGGAGTTGAGGCATTGTGCAGTTCTGGTTTGTGTATGTACTCATTTCCTCCCTCTGAATTTCCAGGACATCAGTTGTTTGCCCCTGATTAGCGATCCTGACCCAGTGAGCTAACAGTTAGGGGGTCCCTGACAACTTGGGTCAGACTGAGGTTTGGTTTCACGACCTGTAACGGCTCCAATTAATGGAAACAAAAAGGAAATGACATTGTGGAGGTTGGCAGCTTGAGGGATTGGCAGAAAGCCTGCAGTTAAGGAACTAACTGCAACATTCTTTACAAGTCCAAAGGGGGTCTGCACCTAATCAAAAAACAGACAGTGGCTGGAGATGGAGTGAAGAATTTTGTTGTGAAACATTAGTGATTGACTGATTCCCGGTCGTATATCAACACAGAAACTAGCCACACTATGTGCTCATCAGATAAAAAAAATTCTAATATGATTTGAGAATTTCACTCAGCTTTAATTAATTCATCTGTAGTCTGATGCTCTTCTGTCAGATTACTTTATTTAAAGTCAGCACCACTCAGTCAGGCAAAGATCAAGTGCTGCAACTAATATTACTCATTCTTATTACTAATTCATTAGATCTATACACTGCCTTGGCCTTTATAACAATATACAATTCTAATTAGATCTAATTAGAGCAAAATATAAAAAAACACCTCATGTTTTTTTATTTTTATGAAACACACAAAGTTTTTAAATGTTTTCCTTCAACCAGATATTAGATATAACAACATGAATAAATGCAGTCTAAAGCCAATTAGTGAATGACATTTTTATGTGAAAAAGAAGAATTTGTTGGTGGACTTTAAAACATGATTCTTAAGCTGAAGGACCGACAAACTATTGTTCCATCGAGGTTACCATGCTTTAAATGATATATTATACCACTGCAGAATGCAAGTGCATTAAAACAAAACAACTATTTTTGTTTTGTGACTATGCAAAAATCTTTGTAACAGGCTATGTGATGATGCTTGCAGGGCATGCTTTAGTTTTTGTTAGTGCAAGACCAAGAACACTACATAATTAGGGAAATTTTATTTTTCACTTTGTAAAATATTGCTGTCTTTCGTGAGGAACATGTTCCACCTCCTTAATAAAGTATATCCAAAGGTTTCATTTCATTATCTTTTTTCTGGATTGATTTAAATGTTTCATCAGTGCGTTAATCCTTCACATTCCGAGCACTGAATTTACATAATCAGTATCAACATACACTATAAAATGTAGCTACGTGAGGTGAGTTTACCCTGTTTACATCACCCAACCAAATGTGATTGCATGGTAAAATGAGAAAGTTGAAACAGAAATCAAATGTTGCTGTTACTCATAAATATTTACACATTTTATATCTAAAAACTATACAATACACATTCTACCACATCCACAAAAACATGCATATTTAAAGGCCTTTTTTGGTGTTACTCATTTGGATACTTTTCTGCTTGTGAGCAGGGTGAAAAGCCAAGTGTGCGCGTTTTAATGTGTGTTTGAGTTTAAAACATTCTTCTTGGGTGTCAATGAACCACTGAGCAGTCAGGGTATCTTTGCAAGAGTCCAATCAGCGCGATTTGAACCAGCAGGACTCTCAGCAGCGCATCTTTATTCAAGGAAAGGAAAAGGAATGATGAAAAACCAAAGGCTTGGTGGAAACATTCGCTCTAAAAAAATCCTAGTCATTATCCAGTCACCACGTGTCATCGGAAACCGATTTTAACATCACACAGCCAGTAACTTCTGTATCTTAGCAGCTGCACTTTGTCATCTCCTTTTCCACTGTTTTGTTTATTCCAATGTAACTGTGTCCATCTTTTAGATATTCAACTGTTCCATGAATACATTAAATTCTCTGATAGAAAACTGTAATAAACACCAACGCCTTCATGTTGTAAGTAAATAAACCCAGAGATTAGGAATTCTTGGAAAACAAAATTAACGAAGGCTGAAATAGCAAAATCATGTTTCTAGTCATTCATACTGCCGCTTTAAGGCATTTCAGCAACAAATTTTGTGGATGAAATGTATTCTTGTCAACTGATCCGGGCAAGAGAGAACCCAAAAGCACAACCATAAGGCAGGCAACTTGTGAGGGAAAAGCCCTTTTACTTGGTCCAAAAACAGGCAGGGTCAAAACCAGGAGATCAAACGTACTAGCAAACAAATCTGATAAGGGGCGGCCAGGAATCCGAAGTCCGAGAGGGGCAAAAGCGAGGTCAGAACAGGTAAATGCAGGAAAGCTTGGCACAAAACACCACAAGACAATCTGGCAGGGATGAAGCGGAAATGGACTGGTCTAAATACTGAGGACCAAATAAACTAATGAACTGCAGGTGAGGATATTGGCAGAGAAAACCAGGTGAGGGGAATGAGCGATTGCATGGCAGGGAAGAAGGGAAGGATCTGAAAAGACAGGAAAATTAGTGACCAAAACAAAAAGAAACTTTACGTTACAATTCTTAAGAACTTGGCACTGGAGCAAGGTGTTAATTAAATGAAAAGCAGTTGCTGATCTAACAGTCTTTAGCTAAATTTTTACCTTCAGTTGAATTCATTTACCTACTGGGCTTTGATACCCTCTCAGGCTTCGTGTAGCGTACGTTCCACACTATGGATAATATCAGAATATTTCTCATAAAAAACAGCTTCAATGGTCTAAAGTTTGTCAAGGCAGGACTCAGATGCAGAGATCGTTATGCAAAAACTTGAAATAAAACCACACTGGGTGTGGAAAGGCAAAGCAAACAAAATAATAATAACTCTTGAAAACGAGGCAGATAAAGCTAAGAACAAAGTATCAAATAATAATCACTCTGGAACAAGTAAGACAAAGGCTATAAAGTACAAAATAAAATCACAAGGTCCAAAGCAAGGCTTAGGTTGAAGACAAAGACGAATGCTCAGTATGGGTCAAAGGACAAAACACACACGCTCAAGACAAGGAGAGACGCAGACCTCTTAAAGTGCAAGTGACCTGAAACAAGGGGATGTACCTTTCAAAATAAAACAGGAAATGACAAGACAACTATGGAGACAGGACGAAACATCAAGAAATCCCCCAGGCATGACAGAGTTGTAGAGGTGATCGAATGACGTTCAGTGGTTAAGAGTTGGAGTTGGAGGGAACTCAGTGTGTAGAGTGTGTAGAATTGCTTTTTAATTTGCAACTTTTAAAACTAAGTTGGAACTAAAAAAAAATCAGAGATTTTGTTCTAGGATTTTTGGATGGTCTGGTGACTTGAGACACCTTGAAATATGCTCCCAGAACACCTCAGATATATGCTCTCAGACACCAGAGGACCTCACAGTCCATTAGGACTCATAATTTTGAATAAGGTCAGACAGATAAGAAAGCCCAAGAGCATTAAGACATTTATAAATGACTAAAAAAGTCTTAAAATCAATCCTGCAATGCACAGGCCACTAAATTCTGGAGAACCTGTAAACTAGCAATAGAAATAATTCCATTAAGTAGGATTTTAACAGTCTCCTTTCCGCTGAGAACAGAGCACAAATTGAAATGAAATCAAAACGGAATATCTTCTACAGAATTACAACTTTGTAGTGGTGTAGGTCTCACATAGCTGTTGTTTAGTAAATATTATTTAAATGGTAGTATCAGGCTTTTTCATTACGACACATCAGAAGGGGCACAATGGTCTATATCCACACCTGCAAGTTTGACACCCAGTTAAAATGTAGGATGAATCTTTAGAGAACTTCAATATCATCAGTAGCCCAGAATTCAGAGGGAACCTGTGGGATTACTTTAACCTCGCCTTTGAAATAACGTTCACTAGAACTAACTGATTTTCTCCATTCTGTCTCTTCACTGACCCCACAGTGGCTTGTTAAACGTTGAATGGAAAGTCTGAATGAAGATTGAAAGTCTGAATGAAACTACTGCTGAAGTCATAGAGGTCATGTAATACACATAGATGACAATTTCATTCAAAGCAACATTATGAATTTTCATGTGATGAGTATTTGCACACTATTTATTAGTTCAAAGGTCATTCACATGACAATGGATGACATGCACAGC
The DNA here is from genome assembly GCA_013363375.1 of Menidia beryllina. NCBI lineage: Eukaryota > Metazoa > Chordata > Actinopteri > Atheriniformes > Atherinopsidae > Menidia > Menidia beryllina. The sequence goes on along the minus strand of JABUIW010000025.1, from coordinate 5,936,895 downwards.
TTGTGGGACCATACTCTAAGATATTCAAGCTTTTAGTGTATTAACGTTTGAACAATTTTTGCAAGAGTTGGAGTTGGACGAGGTACAGCAGAGATGCTAAAACAAGGATAGATCTGAGTCCTTTCATCCAGGTCATCACAAAGAGGATTCATTTGGAAGTGGAGCAGTTATCAGCCACTTTTTCTACATAGTTTATGTCAAGCTGTTAGCCAAGCTTAAGCCTCATCAGGATATACAGAAAAAAACATTGGATTGCCTGTTGGGCTCAGTAATATTGCTGAGCGGTATGAAAGTGAGGCTTTGATTATCATACCTTTGGGGACTGCAGCTCCAGAAGGTTGCATAGCACCTTTTTTTCATGGAAAAAGTGAAGATTAACTTTTACATCTGTAAATTAGCTCACTGATTTATAACATTTTATACATATAGCATGTGTTGTATATAGGATCAAAATTACAATTCCATTAGATGACATACAGAGGGAATTTTTTGTCTACACTCTAACTTCTAACTTTGAATACTACATACCATTTTGCCAAGCTCGAGAGAAATTATATGGTCTTGTGTGTTGGAAGAAATGGACAAGAGATTTGTTACATTGAGAATGCAGTGTGCTATTGATTTGTTTTCTCTCGAAAAAAATTCACATCACATCTCAAGGAATTTTCAATAATCTTATGTCATGTTTTTTTCTTCCATTTTTTGTCTGTTTAATCTAATTCGTTTAGCCTATTAAGGGCCATCTTTTTTTTTATTTTTTTAAAGGTCTTAGACACTGCCATTGTATGTGCATTAATGTCTCCGACCATTCCCCCGAGACACTGCAAAGAGCAGGGATTAATATCAATTATGGACGGGTCGGAAAGTTCCCCGCCATGTGCCAGATCCTTAATAAGGACATGTGTAAGCCATTACCTCAACTCTTTGGGCTTCCACCACAGTTTAAGTATGTGTGCATTTGCATATGTGTGTGTATATGAGAGAGAAAGAGAGAGAGAAAGAAAGAAGGAAAGGGAGAGAGAGAATGAAAGAAAGAAATGATTGATGATGGAGAGGAACTCAGAAATGGGGGTGGTGGTGGGTGGGGTGGTTCTCGATTTGATAAAGCTTACAAAAAGTATATAGAAAGTGGGTTTATATTCTCAAAGAAATGTCTGTTCTCTCTTGAAAAGTGATGAGAGGCTCTTTGGTGACAAACCCTCTATCGTAACTATAAAAAGTGATATCTTTTTTTCTTCTATTGCTTTCTCACACACAAACGCGCAGAGCTCAGTGATCGTCAGTTGGCTTTGTTTCATCAGAGCTCAGCGTGGTTGACAGTATTGAAGGCCTCGGCACACACAGCACTGACACAGCTACTCCTTGTACCCTCTACTCTCCCTGTGCACTTTTGTTCATGGCAGATCTCAGTCCTGTCGGCCTCTATGTTTGCTTATGGTATCTATACGGTGTTGAGAGCTATGCATTGCTGAGCCACTTTCAGCCATGGATTTTTTCATATTAGGAAAAATGTGCGCGTCACTGTAGATAGGGTTGAATAGATTGCAGACTGAAAGATTGTTTTCATGGGTTCTGGCATTATCAAAGGTTTACTTCCTCTTCTTTTACTGATATATTTTTAATTGCTAAAAAGAAATTTAGGAATTTCCAATCACCTATGCCATTGGCAGTCAAGCCAAAACTCCTAAAATTAAAAGATGTTTAATGAGTGAAAAAGATATTAGTATTACTTAAATAATAACACCATTGTGTTGCATATTTTTATACTACTACAAAATTCCATAATAATCTCTGAGTCTGCATTGAATGCAAAGAATTGAAAATTCAGAAACATTTTACATTTTCTGAGAACTACAAAAAAAGTCTGGTTCTACTGTGGAACAAATGCAAAATGAGGTGAAGTATTTTAATCTGCCCCTGAAAAAGTCATCCTCAATGACTACCAACACTGAGAGCTGAAGTGGTTTATTCAGAGTTCCATTTCTTCAACGTCAACTAAATTACATCAGCTGTGTTTGAGAAACTCAGTCAGGTTGAAGCAAACATCATCTGCCAAGAAGTGCACGGAAGAGGATGGACAAATTGTTTTTTGGATGGTTTATCAGGGGCACTGTAAATGGTCTAAGACACATCCTGGAGATTGAAAGTGTAACAGAAGGTGAATAGACTATAGAATATAGTTGCAAAATGTTTGATTAAAGACCGTTTTCAGTGTGTACAGACTAAGCCAGGACAAATATGCAACAGTGATCACAGCAGTTTGTTTGGGACTGTATTTCAACAGGTGGTTTTGGTATGTGGTCAAAATTAAAGGAGTTATAAAAGCAGAAAAAGCATATTTTATATGTGCGTACTCTTCAGTCTCTTTTAATCAATCTACAACAGCTTCAACTGTCTCTTAAACATTGCTTGCACCTGGGTCAGCTTCCTCTACAGATTACCCATGCTAAATCATCTGAAAATATGAACAGTGTCATGCTTATTTTTCAGAATAAGAAACATTCAGTAAATATGGTAAAATCATACTTACATCTCTACATTATTGAAGTAGTGTGGGATTATGTTGCCACTTTTTATTTAATAATCAGTTCCCCTTTTCCCTTTGTTTTTCTGGGTATACATAATGACATCAAGGTTGTTCCCCGGACATATAAACAGTATCAATGGTATCACCAGACCATTGCATTGCGATAAAAAGCACCATTTGACCAACAAATTAGTTTGCTATGTTTTTACGCTAAAACCTTGCCATGTGCAGTTTGTAGTCCCTACTCTCTTATTCCGCAAATAACCTCCTTGTATCCCTTTTCCCCACCTTCCCTGGAGACATGTGCTGCTTTGGACAGATGACCTAGCTCACGGCCAGCACTCAGGAGCGGGCTAGCCAGCCAGACAGACTCCAAGTCGCTCCCAGTGCTCTCCGCTGATTATAGAGGGTGAATAGAAAAGCAGTGGAGGTGCCGAGGCTAAGATACACAGAGCCAGAACACTGAAGCTGCAAGTCCAAGGAGCACAGACAATGCACTTTACAAGAAGGATAGATCGGCACTCCGCGCTGAAGCCAATAAATCCACACCACAGTGGAAGGCAAGACAACACACAGCCTTTGTGTTGGAGTTCCTCTTTGTTTTTATGTTTTTCATGTGTGTCTATATGCACATGAGAGCCCGGGTGCTTGCTTTTGTGTATGTTTGCATATGCATCTTAGTGTCTACACCTCAAAGAAGTGGCCCTTATCATACAGCTTCTATTGTTGCAGTCCTCTTTTTATTCACTCCGTCCCTCTGATTCACAATAACTCAGTGGGTAGAGCAGTGGAAAAAGAAGAAGGGAGAGTGAAAGAGAGAGCACAGTTGAGAAGAGCTGGCAGGGGAGGGGTGGCTCCGGGGAGGGGTGAGGAGCACCAAGAGAGGGGAATGTGATGTGAGCCTGAGCAGACTGCTCGGAGCCGGACATGAAGATCAGATTGTAGTGGCCAGGGACCGCAGAAAGACGTCGCCCAGCAACCCCAGCAGCTCTGCCCGTAAATCATGTCCACGTCTGGTCCTCAGCGCCGCCATGAGCCTCCCCATCCAGTCTGTCAGCATCACAGCCAGGGGACAGAATTCAAGGGGCCATCCAGGCCCAAGGGCCTGATGGGGAAGTGTTGAGGACGAGGATATTAAGGTCAGAGTTCCTTGAAGAAGCAGTTCACCTGCACATCAAATATATCACAACACATTGTCTTGAGCAAATTTAAATTTTCTGTAATACAAGTTCTGCCCCTCTGCCATTTTCATTGCATGAAAAAGAGCTAAGATAAGTTTATTTTTCCTACAACTTTACAGTAACCAAGAGTCTTCCATGGAATAACTTTGTGTGGTGAATATTCACTGAAACAGACCTGGAAAAAAGTAAGATGAAAGCTGACAAAAAAATGAAATAAAATGACCTGCTGAGTCTCTTTGTGGCTCTTTGAGCATCTTTGAGGCTCCTTAAAAAACAACTTTCACTCTATTAATTTTTCATTTAATCTAACAATAATGATTTACATTCTCTTTGCACATGGCTAAATAAATTATTCCAAAACATTTTTTTTATTTACACAACACAATTGTCATAAAATGGTTGGCAGCATGTCACTCACTTTGATGATGCTTTACTGGCCCAAAGTACAGCATTGTGGAAAACTGTTTTCCACAAAGTTACGATTTCTTCTTGTCAGTGGCCTCCAGGATAAGATTTAACTTAGGTTGGGATCCCAATCCTAACATAATAACATTAGCTAGATGGGCAGCAGAGCTGGGATGGATTTTGCTTTTGTTCCATATGTATGTTTTGTTGTTGACGTAAAGTTTGAGCACTGAGGGGCAAACAGCGCTGGGGTGTTGTGGATTCATGAAATATTTTATCCTTATTGTCTTCAAGGTCGCGCATTGCTCTGTACTAACCAGTATGTTGACCATTACTTTGTCCAGTCCACAGCTTCTTCATCTTTTTTACTTTTATAGTTCAGTTTGTATATGTTGAATTTCATTACCCATCAATTTCGGGTAATGAGTTAGCAACGCATTTGAAGTAAGCTCCAATCACTCATCACTCACAATTTTTAGCTAACAATATTCTGGAATCATCCAGGAAGAACTCTTCAGGTTCATCATTAATATTAACAGGATTTCTTTCTTGTCTTTTTGCCTCCCCACGGTATAATCCGATAAACCTTTTTGGTTTGGATGACGGGCACCCTGCCCGTCTCTGTCTGGGCCTTGGTCAAACTAACATGTCATTTAAAGACCCCTACTTGCCCTCTTGGCACCATGCAGCATCTGGCAATCTTGCAAAAAATCCTAAACCAGAGTCTCGTTTGCATGCACGGTGGCGGCTTTATCTTCTAGCCATCTAGCAAGGTCACCAGAGACCAGAGGTGGTCGGAGTGTGCCAGGGCAAGCTGTTACTGAGGGGTTTGGAGGGATTTGAAGAATCGGTCTGCTCTATTAGCATTCACCAGCTCCCTGTGCATCGCTAAATTTTTCAGTAACCTCCAGCTGCTTGATGTTGGAGCAAATCATCGGAGAGGCTCATCGCATGCCTATCCGCAATGCCAGCCCCCACCTCCACCCTCCATCTTCTTCCCCTCCGGAGCGCCGTCTCTTGCAGGCCTCTTCACTTATTCATGTGTTTATTTATTATTTCATCGGCTGCGTCTGAGCCGGAGAGAGGAGGCATCTAGTTGTGAGAACAGTCATTAATTCATTAAAGTCTCTTCCCCCTCCCTCGTCTCTCCTCTCCAATTCATCTCTATCGTTATCTCCCAATCTGTATCTGATGGGACCCGCAAAGACACAAACCAGACTCCATTCCCCTGTTACCTCTCCGTCTCTTTTACCAACCTTCACAACCTTCTATCTCTTTTCCCTTTTGAATTTGTCATCAGCTAGTTCTTTCCACTATTTCCTTGCAGCTTTTTACCTATCTTTACATAAGAATATTTATATTGAAAAGAAGACACAGAAAAAGTAGGAAGTGTCTACCAAAAACAAATCCACCTTGGTACACTTGTTGACAAGTATAGGGTGAAGAGATTTTATTTTTTCCTCTTCCTTCTGGATGCATAGCTTAATCTCTGCCACGTATTTACTTTTAACTTTAAACAAGAAATGTAACAGCTCAGTATAATAGTGACTCAGTAATTTCAATGAATCTCAATGGTTTAAACTAACTGATGTTAAAAGTAGATATTTTAGCAGACATTCTGTCAACTGTCAAAAAGTGAAGGAAAACAAATGGAAAATTGACTTTGGTTGTGTAAACAATGCATCTTTATTTTAGAGTCAGCATAGGTGCTCGTATAGTGAAGAAAATGTCCTTTTATGGCAAAGACAACAACAATTTTGGCAGGCTGTCTGGCTCGTTTTTTGGTGAGTGGACCCAGATAGGGGGGAGGACAAATATTTGACAGATTTGTCACTTAACTAAGATCATTACTTATTTCTACTGTGGCTCTTTTCAAATTTTTGGTGCAAAAACTATACCTCACAGCAAGCATGTCTCCTTTTAGTCATGTTAACAACAGTACTGAGTAGTTTTACCATGGTGTGTGTGTGCATACCTCCTCAGGTGCCAGCGTCGTGGCCCTGGTGGCTGCTGTGACGGTTATGTATGGGAGCAGGACTCTTTGGTACTAGTAGCCCTGTCTTGGTAATTAATGGTAGTGACAGACTGGACCTCATGCACTCTATCACCTTGTACCTTACACACCGGCAGTTAATCTACCACACTGACACCTGGCACTCCACCCCCAATGCTACTATAACCCTAATCCACAGTTCAGAACAAGAGCAATCCTTTCCAGGGGCACTTTAGTTTGGCTGTCAGCCACCTCTCTGCCTAGAATGCTTTCAAAACACAAGGAAAACATTCCACCTATGAGAAACATTTATTAAAGTTTTTTTTATGTCACATGAAATCTGTCAAAAGAGTTCAAGATCCAAAACATTCACAACGATAGAAATGGGAAATGTTTATCTCAGAACGATAACATTGTGGCAAAGTGAGCAAAAAAAACTTAATGATTTTTATTCTGGTTTGCTCGTAAAACACAAAAGCTTACAGATTTTAATGGAAAGGTGTTTCAGAGCCTGAGCATCACAAGCATCCAATACTGATTTTTGTTCCTTCTGCAGAGATACGACTCCATTATCTAGGAGTATTTTGATGATAAAATAAACTGTAAATTTATCTAACGGTGATATGGTCTACAGTTTGTAAAGCAGTTTAATGTAGATAGCTGAACCTCAAAATGTCAACTTCTAATACACACACTTTCTCAATATGATGCACTTTATGCCCAGCCACGTTACTAACCTGTTTCCAGTGTGTGTAATTAGTTGCAACGTATTCCTTCAGCAGAGCTTTTTTGGCTTCACTTGAATTTTAAGTCTGTTATTATCCTTGCTTTTAACCTTTTAACCATCTAATTGAAAATGGGCCATTAGTTTTTTTAAATAGTCAAATCTCACACTTGGAAATGTACATCTAAAACCACTTTGTTATGTTCGATTTAGTCTATTTGTGGGCTTGATTGGCCTTCAACTTTTTAAAGTTGCTTGACATGAATTGGTACAGGGAAAGATAGGGACAGCCAATAAAGGAAAAATAACCTGTGCCAATACTGTGGGTTTGCAGTCAGGGAATTGTTTTGTGCCTAACGAACAAAGAAGAGCATTTTAAAATCATCGGCCATTTACTGAGGAGGACTGCCTCTTCAGCAACCTATCAATGAACATCAGTGATAGTAAAAACCCAGATCAATTTCATACAGTTTTTAAAAATGTAACCTCAGACTTGCTTTTAGTTAGTGGTTGCCAGAAATGTTCCTCAGATATGTTCTAATAGATAATTACTCCTATTTTCTTTGAGACAAGTTCTCATGACACCAATCCATTTCTTATTTTGTTTTCTATTGAATTATTCCATTCTCAAGAGTATCTCTTGTAGTTGATGGTTGTTGTGTATACAAAGTCTTTGCTTTGAATATTTAAAAGAAAAAGTTCCCGCCACCACAAGTCCCTTTTTGATGACATTTGTTACTCACTGTTAGGGAAGAGCTTAACAAGACAGGGGATATGATTGGGATTTAGGCAGGAGATTGATCAGTTGATATTTAGAAGGGATCAAAAATAAATTTGTTACAGTGATTCCCAGAGAGAAATATTAAAATTGACATAAAGCATTACTGATTTCTTTGGCCATTTGGATGATGCTCAAGCTATAATTAGCATTTCCATGGTCACAGTAAATTGAAAGGCAAAGTTTCTTATTGACAAAAGTGAGTCTCGCAGGGAGGTAGTATTAGAAAAGAATCAACACTCTGATGACCACTGTAATAAAATCTTGCATAAACAATAATTTAGTGAATCCAGGATAACAATGAAGAATTTATTTTAACATTGGCATGGATGGAAGAAAAGGGTCAGAAAATGAAGCAGGGCCCAAGGCTCAGTCCTAAGAATAGTTTTAAGTACAAAGTTGAATTTACATTGGTAGGTCAATAAGGACATTAAAGAAAGAGTTAGTTACTCCTTTTATGTATGAATAATAATATTTCAGATATTTTTTCCATGTATATTTCTGGATATTTTAAGATTTCTTTCTAATGAAATTAGAAATTATTTAAAATAGACAGGGCAAGGGATGTAAACTAAACACTTAATTTCACTATGAACAGCAAACAGCGTATTGTTACATTACTGCAATTTTGAAGATCGTGCAGCTTTTTTCTCATTATAATGTGCACTGATAAAGTAATCGGTACAAAAGTTTTTTGTTGACAGAATGCATAAACATAAAAATTTTCATTTGTAACTCCCGCTCATTCGACTTCAGCAGCTTTTAAAACATAAAAACCCATTTATACATAAGACAATAGCTTTTAAGGGCGGCACGGTGGTGTGGTGGTTAGCACTGTCGCCTCCCAGCAAGAGGGTTCTGGGTTCGAATCCCGGGGGAACCAGGACCTTTCTGGGTGGAGTTTGCATGTTCTCCCTGTGTCTGCGTGGGTTCTCTCTGGGTTCTCCGGCTTCCTCCCACAGTCCAAAAACCTGCATGTTAGGCTAATTGGAGATTGGGGAAATTGCCCTTAGGAGTGAATGTGAGTGTGAGTGGTTGTTTGTCCTTGTATGTCCTGTGTGTGGCCCTGCGATGGACTGGCGGACTGTCCAGGGTGTACCCTGCCTCTCGCCCGTTGACCACTGGGATAGGCTCCAGTTCCCCCCGCGACCCCATGAGGGAATAAGCGGTATTGATAATGGATGGATGGATGGACAATAGCTTTTAAATGTGGTGTGTGACACTATGGGTGTGGTTTTGGTGTGCTCTCCCTGGGTCGGATAGGTGTGGCTTTTGGAGGAGCTGGCTGCACACCTGAGACCTATCATCATCTGGAGCAGTATTTAGAGGCTGGCCTTCTGTGTGCTTATTGCCAGATGATCATTACTTTCCTGGTAGATCGGCCAGTGTTCTTTCCAGAAAAACCTACTATTACTTTCACTTTTGAGATTTTCTTCAGCTACCTTACCTGTGCTCCAATTCCAGGGGCCAACTCCATCCCACCCTTCCAGCAACCCAGCCACACCTTCCACCTCCCTCATCTACAGCTGAGGGAGGTGAATCTGCCCGCCTCAACTACCTGCCCCTGGGTCTGGAGACGTCACCTCTACCTCATCTTTTTCCCTCAGTTTTAAATAAACTGCCATTTTTCTCCTTCCCCTATATCTGGATATCTGCATTTTGGGCCCAGCACAACATTAAATAGCTGTCCACTGTAGTGCATCAAAGGGTTAACAAGGCAAACGACAATGAAAACTGAATGTCTGTTGGGTGGTATTCCACAAATAAGTTGTGTAGCGTGAATTATATATCTTTCACCTGTTTTTCATCAGCAGTTAGCAAACAGCGTGTTGTTACATTACTGCCATTTTAAAGATCGTGCAGGTTTTTTCTTGTTTTAATGTGCACTGATAAAGTTGTTGTTTTTGCATAATTACAGTTAATCGGTTCAAATTCAAACTTCAAACCTGCATTCAGTCTTTGAAATAGAAATCTTGAGGATACAGAAATGTTAAAAGAAATGTACAACATATAAGAAATGAAGATTTGTTTTGATACTTTTTACATGAATCAATTTCATCCATTCAATTCATCAGTCTTTTTCCACTGTTGGCAGAAAAAAACAAATTAATCAAAGAAAGCCAGTTTGTTAGATATAGAAAATAGACTCCAAAAACTGACACTGATAAGCCAAAGTTGAAGGTTTGTGGCAGTAACAGAAAATGGCGTAGACAGAGGGGGAGCCAAGGAAACTGTCATGTTTGAAAACCTGGTTGGAATGTTTAAGACTCTTCACATAGAAATGTTGTATTGAATAAGAAGTATTGAATTGCTCTGAGAGAAGCTATATTCCCTTTTGTTACGTCTGAAGAGGGATTCATACTGCTGTAGACCATAGAGTAAAATCACATCTCATAGCTTTTGTAGGACTAGTTAAAACTAGGAAATGATGTACAGCTGAGATCCAGTACTTAAATTTATTCAGTTCAAATAAATTCAATTCAATTCAATTTTATTTATATGGCGCCACAACACAACAACAGTTGTCTCACAGCGCTTTCCAAACAGAGTAGGTCAGACCCTACTCTGAAGTTGATTACAGAAAACCAACAATTCCCACCAAGAGCACTAGGCGACACAGGCAAGGAAAAACTTCCTTTTAACAGGAAATTTATAATAATAATCAAAAAGACAAAACCTATACATTTATCAATATATATATATATATGTCTGCAAAATTACAGCTATGTGTCCGCAGCATCTTCTGACAAATTACGTAATAGACACAGATGCTCTCAAGGACCCTTTTTCACATTTCTCTCATTGTATTTTGGATGATCTTTTCATCTGTCGAAATACAAAGATCTGAAATGTATTTAAGTTGAACAGCAATAGCTGAAATGTGAACACATATCCACAGTGTTTCTGTACAGCTGAGGTCACTAATTTTCATGTGGCTTGAAAATGAGTGGTAAGTCTAGTTTGGCATCATTATTTCCACCTAGCGTAGTTCTATACATAGTTTTTGTCCATATCTTTTGTTATGGAACTATACAGTGGAACTGTACAGTTACTTAAATTCAAAACTGTAAAAAAAAAACATTACATTTTGTATCAATCCAACACTCTTCCACCTGCTGTGTATTTTTCCTGGTGCACCTATGCACGTTGTACACGTAATGCTTTAATCTAAAGTCTTTTTTTTTTTTTTTTTTCTCTTCTATTCTCAAAAATTCCACTGATGGTACAGAGGACAGAGGGCAGAAATGAATGGGAATGAGAGGAGGGATCGGTAAGATTGTCAGACGCAGGGAAGGCCCCAAAAGGTGAAACATGAGTAAAAGAAATGACAGAGAAATGTGCGTGTGTGTGTGTGTATGAGACAGGGAGAGTTTGAAAGAAGCGTGATAGAGTGTGAAAGAGGTGGGAAAAGAGAAAGGGAAGGACTGAGGAGAGTTGAATAAAAGAGAGTATTAAATAGAGGCTGAGAGGAATCCTCGTTTTTCATTTCAGCTGGTGGACTCAACGCCAGGAGATCAGACAATCAGACCTGATGGCTTTGGGAGGCTCAGTCAGCTTAAGGCTCGGAAAATGATGGGATGATGATGAGGAGAGCTAGAAAATCTCAGTGAGGAATTGAGCGAAAAGGAGGTGGATGGGAGGTGGAAAGAGAAATAATATTGGAGTAAATAACAGCAACACAAAAGGACAAAGGATTCAAAGATGGAGATTGCGGAACCATTACAGAATAGGAAGTGGGATGATTTTTACTGCTTAGGGCTATGTGTGGGTTTGCAGTGGATTGGGCATTGTTTAGTGTCACAAAACAGACCCTGAGCTCCAAACCCTCCCTGGGCATAAACAGCTGAGTCGAAGGTGAAGGGCAGTGAGGACAGACAGACAGATGGTCAGATGGAACGATGGAATTCTGTCTTTGAAGAAACCTGTCGGTGTTGGGTTTATGTGTCCTTCACCCTCATCCCAGAGGAATAGCATTAAAACACCACCACCCCACCCTCTATTCGTTCTTTCCCTTTCTCTCCCTTTCTGCCTCTCTTCTCTCCACCCCCTCTCTCATTAAAACTGCGCGCCTCAGCTTCTAATTAAATCCCACTTGAAAGTCTTAAAAGTCAGACTCAGATTGATTCAATTTGCATTTCTGAACAGGGAACATTGCCTAAAAGGATTAATAAATTGGTTGAAAATGCCTCTTTCTGCTATGTGCTGTTGTTGCTTGTAAGACAACACCCATCCGCCACTTCTTTTTCTCGCATTCTTTCACTCTTTTCAACACATTCGCTCACACAAGCGCACAAACAAGGCCCCTAAAAGCAGTGCACGGTGCCCATTCATCCATTTGTCCAGACACGCATACACACCAATTCTTCTCTGTGATTTTAACCTTCAGTCGTCAATTGAATTCACGTTTTTCAAAGAAATAAAGAAATGAAATTGTGTGTCTTCAAAAGCAGGGAGCACACATACAAACACACCACATCTTGCATCTGCACATACACACACTATCTCATGCTTGGTTAAATGCTGGCAGTCACACACTTGCCACATTCACACGCAGCGGCAATGTAACACTGTTGGCAGTCCTCCAAATTCTTCAGCAGAATGTGATGGAAGCATCCAGTGGAGGTTTGGGAGGGTGGAGGGGAAGTATAAAGCAAAGGAGAGGAGAAAAAAACTGAGGGAGGGAGGAGACAATCGCTCGAACGAGGCACACTGGGGGATTAGAACAGCAATAGGAAGACTGGCATGAAGAATCTCAAAGATGTTGACATGCTATTGATGACTCACTCGAGTGATAATGTGCTATTGCCAGAGGAAGACTGGCCATCGGTCACTGACTCCTCTACCTCAGGGCACAGCAAGTCAGCTAACTTAGTCAAGAGATCTCACAGTCCTGCAATCTGATCACAATCTCTCTAGTGACTGCTTATTACTACACATCCTGCTTAATTTTTTTTTATATTGAAGTGCTAAACATACAAAAATATCATCAATCACCAAAAAGTAATATTAAGTTATTCCTTTTTTTTCTTATTCTTACACGGATTACAAGACTAAATCACTAAATGAATATAATATAATACATATACATAATACATATTTGCACTACAGCAATAGAAAACATGTAAAAAATCACACTTGTCTTTGGGTACCAAAGAGTATTTTGACACAGGTCATCTTTAGGACAATCATTTAAAATTCGATAGTGCACATGTCTGCCATGAGCTTTGTCCAAATTACCATAGACAACACTGGTTAACTGCCTTTTCAAATCATGAATTTAGAGCTAGATATAAACTAAAATAAAATAATAAAATAGTCACATCTTGAGTGGAGGTTGTGTTATACCTGCAGGTGTGCAGTGCATTTCCTATCTGTTCATTTTCTCATTCAATGACACATACTTGAATTCGCACTAGAATGACAACTGTAACTTTTACCTCTCAACAAAGCAAATCAAAGCAAAAAATACAAGACTGAGAGAGTTTCAACCTCCCATGTATGGCATTGATATAGCAACATGATTATAACTAAAGTTCATAAAGGCACCGAATGAACAAGAAGCAAAAAACAATAAAAAATTCCTGATGCAATAGGCCTGAGTTCAGGCACATTTATTCCCCTTGAACCTCTTTGCTCTCTCAAATACAAATGAAGCCTACAAAAGCCCCCCAAACACATTTAAAACTAACAGTGGGGTGATTGAAAGCTATCCCTTGTTAGCCACACAGATATCAAAAGCAAATTTAAACCAAAAGTAAGACGTTTTCTCTAAACATTCAGACCTAGTGTGGCCAAAATATTAGGATTATGTTTTTAAGTTTGAGTTTTTGAGATCATGTGTGCAGACACCTACATACATGCTCTCTATTCCAGACTTCTTTTTAAATGCATATGCTTTTTAATTTTGCTGGCCCCTAGAACATGGCAAGCCAGAAATGTTCTGGCCTATATCTCGTGACAGTTGATGGTATGACTTTGTTGTTGAATACTCAACAGAGAATTCTTGGCACACATTCTTCTGAACAAATGTATTTATTTATTTAGTGAATTATTTAGGTCAAAAATACAGTTTGATGGGTCCCTCTGAGTCATGTTGTACAAAGGCTAGGAGAGTCTTTCCTTGTGTTTGAGCTGTGAAATGAACGACAGTCCAATATTCAGTTATATCCTACATAAACTTTTTTTTTTTTACATTGTTTATCCTTTGATACAACACATAGTAATTCCGGTATTGTTACTGTGACAACCCAACAGATATAACTAAATTTAGTTGCGTTTGTAATGCAAACTACTCTGAAACTGATCCATCTTCTGCTCGCCATATCTTCACAAAATTCCTAAATATTGTGTTTTTGTCAATTAAGGCATTCATTTCTGATAATACATGAGGGAAGACTATCTTGAAAATTAATGTAGTTTCCTGTTAGTCTTAGGCATAGTCAATCAGCTTTCTTACATCTTTAAAGTTAGGAAGGTCATATAAAACCCCGTTCCAGTTTTAGAAAACTGGACGCAAGTCAGGATAACAATGCATTTTAAAATCTCCTGAATCTTGATCAAATGCTGATTAAGATGATACATCTGTAGGAAAAGAGTTTCACTCATATTATAGGGTCTAGATCACTGTTAAATTATGAGCCAATTGTTTTTTTTTTTTTTAAAGATATTTTGGCTCTAGTGGCCTTTAATGACAGTAGCTCGACAGGAAAGGGGGCAGAGATAGAGAAGGGGAGACCTGCGGGAAAGGGCCATGGGCCGGATTCGAACCCACGGCCACCCGCTTACTAGCAAAGGCTCTGCATATGGGCCGCCCGCTCTAACCATTAGGCTACGCTGCAGCCCAAGCCAATTGTTTTTTATTGGTAATGTTTTTCTAAGAGATTTGAACCTCTTTACACAACTCCCCAGCTATCATACTGGAATGAAAAGTTTGCCCAGTAACTTGATAATAACTCAAGAAGAGCAGTGCAGTAAATACTGCATCTGATTTAGTGAGAATATAATGAGCCGATAAATCCATGATGAAAATAATTGTTAGTCGTTGCCCTGTAATTTTTTCTAAATTAATTGGCAACTAGTGTAATAAAGTCCATCCATTTTCCACCCATTTTATCCTGTAGAGTGTCACTGTGAAATAGAGGCACTGGAGTGGAGAGTTCATCCGGGGACAAAACCGAGACAGACCAATGGAAGTGTTTAAAGTCTTTTTAGAGTAGTGAAGAAGCTAGTGTGTATTTTATGAATGCATGCAAAAGGAAACATTCTATTTCCATGGAGACTTGGTCTCGGCAGATTAAAGAAAAATAACAGCAAAAGACCCCCGCCAAAAACAGCTTTTTCTTTGTTTTCGACCATCCATCCATTTTCTATACCCCGTTTTCCCAACAGGGTCACGGGGGGAGTGTAACGTTTTCCAGCTTACAACGGGCAAGTGGCTTATGGTTATGACAGTCAATAGAAAGACATCAATATGGCACCGAATTTATTTAGAAAATTAGATAAACTAATATCATATATTCCTTTCAAATTCCTATTCGGTAAAAATGTTACACAGACAAAGGCAAAAGACACAAAAGATTTGCCTTGGATATGTCTTTCATATGACCAGAAACTGGTAGTATTCTTGTGCTATAACTCATCTGATATTCTGCATTTTCTTTACTTTGCATAAATCTATTGTAAAACAGTTTCATGGTTTTCTGCGTCACAATTGTTGGGTATCTGCGGAATAGGCTGAATAAAATCAGTCTTTTCCACGGCATCAGATTTTTCAATGGTTTGGATCGCATTCACTGTCCTGCTTTTTGCGTTTCCCATAAAGTATACGGCGTCATTACTGAGGTCACATGAAGGACTCGTTTTCTTGACCCCTTCTTCAGGACAGCGGTTTACAAGTGTGGCTTAACTTGGAGCAACACTGACCTCAAGTGGATAGTTGACATCATCATCTATTCAAAAAAAGTGTCAGTGCTCAGTATCATACCTAATATATTCTTATCAGAATACAGTCGATTCTGATTGCATTCTTTTATCAACATTTATTATAATAAGTAAAATCATACTGTGCAGTCTGCTAGTACTGCTATAAGAATGCCTTTTAACTAAGAAGAAATGCCATTTTGTTTTAATAGTAATGTTGCTCAATGAACTCAGTAGTCTTCATCATTATTTTCTTGCGTCAATTAAATTATCCTCTCAGTAAATGACATTGAAAAAAGAAATTCCCTAAATTGGGGGCTAAATTCTGTTTGTGAATGACTGGCCCGATGACTCTTTATCTTTTGTTTTTGTCAGGTAAACAAAAATTAATTTGCTGAGGGCATCAACACCCATTTATCTTTCATCTTTTGCATTAAATCTCTGCTTTAAAATTCTGCAGAATAATGAATACTAATATTATGGAATGTTTATATTCAAAAGGCAGATCTTAAGAACATGCAACATTTGATTCACTGTAGAAACAGTAGCAACAAAGGATTTCAAAACTAGAATGTTGTTTTTATTCTCATTTTGAGACTCTCAATCACCGGATGTGTGTGTTACTATAAGGAGGTGATTATAGTGCATATATATTCCTATATAAAGTGCAGGATTGTACAATCAGACACATTTTCAGGTAAGACAAAGTTATTTAGCTAAGGAAAGGGAATGATTGTAATTTATTCCCACAATTTTGAAACATTGACTTTTTAAACCTGAAACAGTTTTATTTGTTTTATACACAGAGATTTATCTCACATTCAATGAGAAGAATAAGAGGGGGAATAGTCTGTCTTCTGAAAAAATTGGGTAAATGATGTTTTTAGTATGAGTATTGCTGTAAAATGACATAGAAACACAACAGTACAGCTATACGTCTCTCCAATACAGTAGAATGATTTGAAAGAACTTTAAAAGTGCTAACACTCCAGGATTGGGACAAAAAAGTTTGACAGTGGCAACTACCACGAATTTAACGCTGCCACTGGGGTGACCGGCCCCTATTAGGGTGCCTGATCGGCTCTCTCTTCTTAAAAATATGGCTTGTTAGTTAGTTTGAAAAGTAATGCAAATTTGCGGAAGAATCATATTTGGAACTGCAGCTACTTATGAAATTATAAAGTTGTACTTTGTATTTAATTGCATTTTCTTGATTTCAGTTATCCCACACAGCTTCCATTCAGATAGCTGTAAGTTCTCGGAACTGTGCACCAATCAAGGAATGAGGCTTTAGACGATTTCCTGCTTAAACAGAGTTAATGTTTTAATAATAAGTACAAAAGTTTATGTGAGAGACTATAATAGTAAGTGTGTTTGACTATTTGTGAGAGAGTAAGATAGTGTATGCGACTATAGTAGTTTTTGTGAGAGATTATAATGTAACATGTGAATGCAAGACTGAATTATTTCTCAAACGGCCCCTCATAGTGAATCATGCTAATTTGATTTGCATATTGTAAGGCTTTGCATTGATGTCCCGTGTGTTGAGCTGAAGTCTTGCTATTGTTTAGACAAATTTTGACTCTTTCACAGGCTTTTTTATTTAGTGCAAGCAAAGTCACAGTGGTCTTTTCTCTTTTGTATTTTTGCAGATACTCAGCTTTGTCATTGGCCCAGTGGCCGCAGTGGTCTTTTCCCACGCCTCATGGCTTTGATTGATATTGTTTTGATTATCTATGACTTTATGATTTATCAACCCTGAAAGTGTTCATCTAGTTATTTAGCACTCTGACGCCCCTTTGGTACGATGGCATTGTGTGTACCATGCCCTAACTTATTAAAATAAATAGCTTCCACACAACTGACTTTGTAAAAATAATGAACCTGCATACATCATTAAGAAGTTGGTTTTGTCGTTTTCATGATTGTCATTCCAAAATTCCAGAGCATTACATCACAAGCCAAAAGCTCAAAACCTTGAAAGATGAAAGAGCGTAAGAGACATTTCAAAAGAAAATCTAAATACAAACGAAAGAAGTGGTACTCAAGCTCTACAGCCTCCAGTTTTTGGCCACAGAGCCCTTCTGTGGACAGTCTGAATAATTCAGTCCCGAGAACACCAGAGCGGGTACGTGATGCGAAATATAAAGTATTCAATCATCATGTGATGGTGGCTATATTGTCTGCAACTACTTCAGTAACAAATTACTTGATTTTTTTATCACTTATTTAACATCTCTGATCCAGTTGCTCTGTTCTCTGCCTATAATATCCAGACTATCCATGAAAAAGACATCAACAGCTGCGAAAGCCTCTGGTACGGAGCTCACATTGGCAATGAGAGTCGGACACTTGAGTTCAAAGAAGGAGGAGGTGAGCTTTCTTCACACCTCTGAAAACGATTATTCTTCGGGTGATACATTTTCACTTGCGAATGATTCCTCATACACAATGTTGCCAAGCAAAGTGTCAAATGTGAGATTGTTAAAAAAACAAAACAAGACTAATTACTTGAGGGATATCGAAGTGGAAGATGGATTTTTCAGAGAATAATAACTTGACTTGTACTTATTTATTGCTTTCCCAGTCAAAGTGACCAGTCTAGGTTCTTTTTTTTTGGTACTCTCCTTCTTAGCTTTTTTCTATTATATTCATAAATGGATTTAGATGGATTGCATTCGACTAAGTTGGATGTAATTTGAACTGAATGAGAATTTTCTCCATAAAGTCCTCAGAGATTACTTTTTCTGTTAAAAGTTATTGGGTTATAATGATTAATTTGTTGATGAATTCCAATTTGAATTATTATCAGACAAAAATGGCTAATTATTGATTTATCATCACCATCCCTGAAATACATATTATTCTTTACCATCTCATATTTCTTTTCCAAGCTTGAATACAATTTTTACTAGGTTATATCTGAGTTTAGTAAATTGATTTTTTTTTTAATCTAAATCAAATAAACTCAAACCTCTAAATCTGCTTTATGATGCTAATCAACACTAAATATAATCTTTTATTTATTAATTTTTTTTGTCACATTTCTTACCAATGAGGAATGGCCACATAGTAGGCATTGTCACTGATAATGTAAGACTAAGAACACTTACAAAACACAGAGTTTCGGCTTACTCCCAGTCCTGAAACATACAGATTAGACCAATCTGTAATACTGAGTGGATGGTATGAGTAAGTGTGAGCAAATATGGCTGCTTGTGGATTTCTGCATTGGAACTGTGATAAAACGGATTATTGTCCAGGATGTATTCCACCTCTTTTTCTCTATTGGATGGCTTCATGTCATATTTGCAACAAAATATGACCAAAATTTCCATTTAGACCCATTTTCTTTGAGTGGAGACAAAGATGGAGGAATCAAGGTTCCTTAATGTTGTTCAGAATGCATTTCGATAACTTAAAAGTGAAGGTTGACAGTGAGAGAATATCATTCTGGCAATTGAACTTCTGGTAATGGAAAAATTGAATTTCCAAAGTGTGTATTATTTATCTTTTCCCTCAGGATGCTACTTGCAGAACATGCTATACAAACACATTTGTGTTTATGGCTGTGCCTTCCTGAACAGTGCAGGAGGCAGTCTGCTTGTAGGGGTGTGTGACAATGGATTGGTCCGTGGCGTAAACCTAAACCATAAACTCATGGACGAGGTGCGCCTACAGGTGGACAATGCTGTTAAGACCTTCCACCCTCCACTCATTCCTTGCAACTACACCCTGCACTTTCTTCCTGTAATCAAACCTGGAGATGAGGAACACAGTCTCAAAGTGCTTCGATTAACTTTCACATCCCCTCCAGCCACTGAAGTCCCCATCCTGTATCAGGTTGGTTCAGGGGATGTGTACATGAGGAGAGATGGAAGTGTGCAGGGGCCTTTGGGTGTTTCTGTGATCTTAGAGTGGAACAGAGAGGTGAGAAATAAACTTATTTCTGCATTACACCTAAAATACTTCACATGCTTAATTAATGTGTTTTTTTTTCAGATGTGGAGTGGTAAGGTGAAAAAGTTGGAACAGTGTGTTTATGAAGCAAGATGTAAGCAGTGGTTTTTGGCTGGCCAGTTCAATGGGCTCCTCACCTCAATTACTCCCCTGCATAACATTATATCATCACAGCTGATAAAGGAATTGAAAGCGAAAAAGATGCAGAAGAAAATGAGATCAAATCTAAAGCTGACAGCCAGCCCTCTCCGTACTCCAACAGCTGACACACCCCATAACTCCAGAAGAAAAAGAAGATACACAACATAGGAAATTATTCCTTTTTCTGAGATGCACACAAGTAAATAGTCTCTGTATTTAAGTGACATTCTCCAGTCTGCATAAGGGCCACTTACAACAAAGTTATTTCTCTGCAAATATCTATGTGTGTCTAACACTAAAAGTGTGGTTTCATATCCATCTATTGAACATGTAGATGCACTTTATGTCTAATAGTTCAGTACATAAAAACATAAAAACCCATATTGTACATAAAACAGTGGGAATTTGGTTCAGGTGGTGGAGTATGCACCTTTATTTACCATAAGAATTACTGTACCGTGCAAAAGTCTTGGTCCACCCCTTATTTGAAAAAGAATGTGTTTCTTCAGAGCTAGATTTTCCTCCAAAGTGGTCTTGGACAGTCTGTTTACATATCTTGCAAACCTCTGCTGTTATGGAAACTGAGTTTGTTTTATCATTTTAGATTTTAGTTTCATACCGAAAACAGGATGCATAAGTGATGTCTTCACAGACATGTTCAAAACACAAATTAACCAAAAAAATCATTTAAAGTAATTGTTACTTTATATTATTTGTCTTAAAGCAGGTGGAATGTGAGATAAATCATTTACTCATATTCTATCAACAGGAAAGGCCAAATACATATGTTTCAGAGAACAATAGCAGTATTTTTGCATCAAGAGGGTAATTTTGAGACATTTTAGATCAAGACTCACCTGCAACCTAAAGATTTCTTTAAAATGCCCTTAAAAATCCTCAAGACTTCCCAGACACAGACAAAATTAAGAACTGTTATTCTGTTTAATGATGCTAAATTTGCATATCTTGACTAGCAAGGTAATAATACCCATAATCATATGGGGAGAAGGCTTTTTCCTAATTTTGACTTTCATGAAATCTAATGTTAGATGTTACAGATAACCAGGAAATATAGACTATATAAGTATTATCCTGAGAAGGAAAGCTAGGTTGCATTCCCTTTTTGTCTTACAAGTCAAACTGATCAATTTCAAATACAATACAACTGTTCAGAGCAAACACACTAAAAGGTCTTTGTTCCTGTTGACAGAGCCACAGTATTTCTGTTTGTTATTTGCGCGCCACAGTAGCCAGCAGGGGGCAACAATGTTTCAGCGCTAATGTTAGTCTCCTGCCTCCAGCAAGGTGGAGGCAGTGCCCACTCATTGTGGATTAAGGTTCTGTTGATGAGTCACGAAGAGGGGGCGGGAGAGACACAGATGAAGAAGAAGCAGAGAAAGAGGTAGAGGGGGGGTTTGCCAGGTTAGGGAGGGCTGCTTACATTACCTCCAGGTGTCTTCTCATGTTGCCAGGAGGCTGACAGATTTCTGCTGTCTGACCATGAATCTGCTCTGTGCTCTCCTGCCAGGGTCCCTGCCTGTCAAATAATTCTGCAGCACACATCCATTCAGAACTTGCATAAGCATGGGGTCAAATCAGCTATTGAAGCAGTAACTGTTGCATGGCATTGACATCTTCTATTTTTTCTTAAACTGTCCACGTGTTGAGAATGTTAAACGTGTTCAAAATCATAAATATGTGCATACAAACAGCAGACAATGCATGGAGGTTTGACACGTGGTAAAAACAGAGGGAAATTACAATATTTAGTTTTGAGGGAAGAAATGGAGCAATGTAAAAAAAGAAAGAAACTTTTTTTTTTTAGGTTTTGCAGAGTAGTTTTATTTCTTTGTATTTTGCTTCCAAGTCCCCAAACTGACTTGCAATCTTTTAAAGTGCTCTTGAGCAACAGTTCTTTAGGCTTTCTCAAGGTCTTATAAGCCACTTAACATTGACCTATGAATCATTCAAGCATAAAAATGGCTTCTGTCTCAAATTACTGCTGTGTCTGCACTTTCTAAACAGGTGAGTAAAGAACATATTTTAAAGATATTGTTAAGAACTTTGTTGCTACCTTCCCTAACCTTAACCTATTTCTTAAATTGCATCTATAAAGAATACAACGTTTGACTGACATGAAATGGTATTTTTTAACCAAGAGGGTTATTCCTAAAGCGCTAAATGACCCAATGATTGATTATCAGTGGCAATGGGTCTTTACAGTTTTTCTCCATTTGGACGCCTACCTCCGGAATACAGTCGCACCTGTGTTCAGCTAGCGACTCCTTGATTTGGCACACCTATGTCCAGTTACCTGGGGAGTCTACTTACGGATAATAGGATGTTCAGTTAGCACTCTGACGTTCAACCCATGTGGTAACCATCCATCCATCCATTATCCCTAATTGGGTCCCGGGGAGGACTGGAGCCTATCCCAGTGGTCAATGGGCGAGAGGTTGGGTACACCCTGGACAGTCCACCAGTCCACCTCAGGACCACACACAAGACATCCAAGGACAAACAACCACGCACACTCACATTCACTCCCACGGACAATTTGGAATGTCCAATCAAGCTAATATGCAGGTTTTTGGACTGTGGGAGGAAGCCGGAGAACCCGGAGAGAACCCACGCTGACACAAGGAGAACATTCAAACTCCACACAGAAAGGTCCTGGGTCCCCCGGGACTCGATACCAGTACCTTCTTGCTGTGAGGTGACGGTGGTAACCGCCCCCCGTCTGGTAACCCTGAGTCAAATTCCTACGACTGCTGTATGCATCATGGCTATTTAACTTTGTCCCGGCGTACAATGTTCAACACTTTTTTTGCTTGATCCTTTATTATTCTAAGGAACAGGCCTCCAGTGTTTTGTTTTTTCTTTTGTTCCTGCATTTGAGAGAATAAACGGTGTCATTTACCTCAACACCCTCTTAAAGGCCTGTCACTGCTCGCCCACTCCGTTCGTCCAAGGAACGCAAGCTAACACGGCCAACTAGATTCATCTCAGCTGCACTGCCACGCTGGTGGAATGACCTTACAAGCACTATCAGAGTATCAGATTCTCAATGTATGGTACTTGTGTAATCTATGTCATAGTTGAATGTTAAATCCTCTTGTAGCATATTGCACTCAAGGTAAGTGTGGAACTGGTGTTGTAGTTGAATGTTGAACCCTTTTTTTTGTAAGTCGCTTTGGATAAAAGCGTCTGCTAAATGCATAAATGTAAATGCCTTCATTCTGATATGATTCCTCAAAATAAGAAGCCTTATAGGACCTCCCCTGCCACAGTATGCAATTGAGTGGGACATTGTAAATATCCACTAAGGCTCACTGATTAGGGCCTGGTTCACTACTCATCCAAGGATGGTTATGGTGTTCCTACCACCTCACGCTCCTCAATCACATTGAGGAGTTTTTCTCCACTTGGAGGTGGAGGCTGTATGAGAATCAGGCTAGAATCTGAGGTCCCTGCTCCATGCAATGGACGCTGCGTGTAATGATATCACAGGAGATCAGTACAGGGGATGATTGCGACATGCACTCCGTTTCATTCCCTTATTGCAGGAACAGACAGCAGCATATGGATGGCCAGGATGGTGAGAAGGATGGCCAGGAGAGCAAAGATGGTGGCCAGGAAAGGGAGCGTGAGGACAGCAACCAGTGAAAATGTTAGTTTTAAATCTTCAGCTTTATTTACAGCACCGTAGGCTACATATAATTTTCTTCATTGTTTGTTTTTATATTACAGTATATTGGGCTGGCTACATTTTCTGTTACCTAACTGTGACATCAAACCATGGATTATACTTTTACCGTAAAATCCTTTTTTTCAGTTTAATACACAGTTGTGTACTGTTAGCTAGAAAAAAAATAGAACAGTAACTATTGTGTATGAAAGACTGGGCTCAGACTGAGAGGTGGACAGGAGGGATATTCCGATTATCTCATTTACATGAGAAAGAAACTCAGTTTTGACGCATGAGATCACTCAAGTCATGTCACGTATTTTGGGAGAGATATGAGCATTTCCAAGGAAACCGGGGTGTTTTGCCAAATGTTTTGTCAAATGATCTTAAGAGTTTTGAGAATGTAATTTATATTTAAAGAAATGAGCCAAACCAACGGAGAAAAACTTTAATATATCTTCTAATCCACCCTATGTTTTCAGACCTCAACAACACCAAAGCAGTGTTTTCATGATGACAAAGATGGAACCAAAAGCAATAAACATCCAAAGAAGATATTCTGAATGTCCTTCAAAATTCTAATCTTAAAGACTGTTTAAAGAACAACGAAAATGAAGACAAATCAGACAGACAGATTGATTTCACTTGTCACACATAAACAACATTACCAGTCAAAAAAAAGGCCACTTAAAAACTACAGGGTTCCTCCTTTGTCATAGTGGTGTTAATGTAAGTGCCTGAGTCAACATGTGTGTCACAACTCCCAGGAACATTTGAGAAAACACATTCTTCAGTAATCTGCTGAGTAAGTGCAGCACATGTCATTCACTTGCTGTTTTAAAGAAAGTCATATGGGTTCACCAGCTGTCCCCTCCACGGAAGCTTCAACAGTCATGCTTTTAATCATCTGAAACTTTTCCTTATCATATTCCCTCTCTTTGCATTCTCTCTATTAATATTTACTCAGTGGTTAGAGATGTCTCTCTCATGGCAGCAGTGACTAAGCAAAGTAAACTAGGCTTTTAAAAAACCCCACACAGACTGTGACCTCCAGCTGAGGAGCATCAAAAGATAAACAACCACATTTGTAAATAAATATGTAAGGATATCGGTATTAGTCAGTTTTCTAAAACGGATACACAGTGATTACAAATGTATTTTCCCATGTGATCATTTGGCAGCATTCTTTCAATTTTCTGTTGTTGGGAACTGTAATGAATTCGTTTAGAACCTTTACATACACAGTCCCCATGGGAACAAGGTCCATCACAATATTGTTTCCCTATCTGATGTGAGCACAGGTGCCAAATGTGTGGGCCGTCTGTCATAGCAGCTCATATACACTCCTTAAAAATGCATTACAAAAACACTACAATGTCACCCACAGTCATGTATGCTTCCATTTAGACATCATATGAATGTTCAACCAAGACAGAAAACATATCATTTGAGAGTAACGTGTGCTGTATAGTGGAAATTTTATTGTCAATTCTGCGTATGTATAGGACATGCAGAGGACTGAAACTGCGTTACTCTCTGACCAAAGTTACAGCAATAAACATGTTACAGTTAAGCTAATCATTTAATGATAAGCAGTCCAGGTATGAAAATACAAAAGCTTGAACATTTAACAACATAATCAGCGGAAGTGCAAATATAGTGCAAAAGAAAAAGATTGGGGTACAGGAATGTATTTATATATATTTACAAATTACTTATTAGATGAATCAGATCAAGCCGTGTGTAGTCTATCGCACTGCAGGTCAATTGTCATTTTTCTGCGTGGTTGTACTGCCATCAGACTCCAGTGTGAACAATCCAAAGCAGGGGGTGGGCAACGTCAGTCTCCAAGGCATGAACGTCAGTCTCCCTGCATGAACTCATCTGATTCATATTCAATTGATCTCTTCAAGATATTGTTGAGCTGTTCAGAGGATTGCTGATGTTTAGTTGATTTAAATCAGGTGTATTCAAGCAGGGGAACCTCCAGTCAAGAAAAAAAAAAAGCATTTCTGCTGTTCAGACGGTCACAATAATATTGAATTTAGGTCACAAATGGGGGGGGGGGGGGTAGAAGAGTGACTTACTGAGATATATGGAAACTAGTAACTGACACCATAAGTTATATTCTACAGAATTTAGATCAAAAGAAACTAAATCATATTCTTGTAGACTTTTCAAGCCTTTGACACCAAAGGAGCCAGCATCTGGCCATTTTAGATTTCAAATGTTTCTGCACTGGTTTAAGTTTTAATTTCAAATGGCTGCATTCATCTCAGATAAACCTCCTCTTTTTGTTTCTTTGATTGTAAGTTTTTAAAAACTATTTGGCTTTATAGAAGTTTAGGAATACTTTTGATCAATGTTGCTAATTAAGCACATGGAGGCACGTGGATGCCTCCACATGGATGTACGTGTTTAGTGTCCCATTGTGAGAACAGTTATAAATTACATCCTTTTTTTAATATGGATATTTTCACAACAGAGTAATGCTATGCTCGTTAGTGAAGCTCAGAGGGAAGATGGCTATGACTGCTGTGTTCCAATCAAATCAAAATGACAGAGTGACCTTGGAGAGGCAGAGGGAGGATATATTTTTAGCTAATCATCTTCCCAGGGAAACTTGTTTTCCACTTGTCCTGTGTTTTTTTTTCATCGTTTGATTTTTTTTTTTTCTATCCCTGCTCCTATGTGGGCGGGCTGTCCTCTTTGGAGACATAAGTTTAAAAATCAGAGCTCCTGAGACAATCAGGCCTCTCCGTTGAGAAAATATAGATGGGGAATTAAATGTTTCACATCATTCACTTTTTGATTAAATTCCATGAAGCTGTGTTAATAAAATGGCTTTTGTATGGTCACTGGATGAATGAAAAAGAGCATGACTTATCTCCTGAAATCAGGCCTAAATTAACTTTATGCCAAAAGTTGTTTAATTTAAACATGGGGGATTGTTCTCAGTTAGTTATAGTATATACGTTTCATTAGTCTGGGGACTATATATTATTCACATTTGGTCCAGTAAACATAATGGGATAAATTTCAACTCTAACCTATTTGCTGATGAGTACTTTGTGATTTAATTAGAATGGTTTATTATTTTAGAGTGAACTTGGATAGTATCCCAACACAGCAGAACGTATAATGAGCTGCCTGCCAAGTTGTTGGTGTTAGTTTCAGAGCCTCCCTTTAAGACCCAGTGGAGACACACACATCAAGATGTGTTACTATATATGCTAAATGGACAACATCGTAAAATAGATAAAACTCTTAATGGGCATATTGAAAAGTATTGTCCCTTCAAGTAGTGGAAGGGAAATGTCATTTGTACAAAATGTCCCCATATCCGAACAGACAGCATCAAACATATGTCCTCTAGCAAGTCACATAATCATTATAAACAGAGGGATGGTGGACAGTGAGTTCAGTCACTAAAGCATTCACAGGTATTTTTCCACCTGTTAGTAACACTGTGTCACTGGGAACACTTTTTTTTCTGGGTGTAAAAATGATCATACTAGACTATTATTTTCACCATTTTGGTCACATCAAAGCACTTCCTGGTTAGGTTCAGGCAATAATATAAGTTATTTGTTTTTAGATACTGAATGTTGTTGTATCAAAAGTATTATCACAAACTCACCAGCCTCACATCACAAAAACTATACGTCCAGACCACAAATGAGTTTATCCATGAACAGAAACTCTTTCTAGATTTTCCTGCAGATCTTGAAGTTTTGTCAGCCCAGATGAGATACAGATATAATAGATGTTTTATACCCTGCACCAAGTGCAGATGAAACTTTAAGAGAGATAAAAAAAAACGTATCTAAAGTTATCAAAAGCCAAATTTGTGTATACATTTTATAAATAAGATATTTTCCGTTCTCGATCTGTCCCTATGTGCA
>JABUIW010000025.1:5883125-5909663 GCA_013363375.1 Menidia beryllina | reverse complement strand
TTTATATTTCCTTTCCTACAATTACAACTAATTGTTACTGGAACTTTCCATGCTCTTTACTTTTGTGTAGATTTTAAAGGGTACATTTACTGTATGTGAATAGTCAAACTCACAGGTGAACTTCATTTATGTGATTTAGATCAGCCTGAGTTAACTCAATAGATCAAATTCTTAAATGAAACAGAATTAAGAACCAGTGTGAACTAAAGAAAACTACCTCATACTGAAACTTGATACTAAAACCTGATTTTAAATCAATATCCATCCATCGAGGATGCCTCTTGATCGCCTCCCTGGTGAGGTGTTCTGGGCACATCCCATCGGGAGGAGGCCCAGGACACCCAGACACCAGATTACCATAATTGTTTGTTTCAAATCGGTAACTAGTTTGATATAAGGATGAACAGAGTATTCATTTTTGCTATTGCATAACACACCCACCAGCATGGAAACAAAAAAAATAATATTCTTGTATTTATATGATAGGGCTAACTTGATTTCAGTGAGTGAAAACACAGTGAGACATTTGTGATCTCAAGGTTAATTTAAGGAAGCGAAACCTGAACATAAGAGTTTCACCCACAACTACAGGAACTTCTGAAGAATCTATTTACAGCTAGGGGACAGTTACAATCCAAAACTTTTTAAAGTCCTCTTGTAAACACACAAAAAGTTTTTCCAACTGACTGCTAAGATAAAAGGGATTCAAATGTTTGGCTGCTGTAAGCCAAACTGCTGTCAGTGACCTTGTAAAAACCTGAAAAAGTATCAGTACAAACTTTGAGTCTCAATTTAAATGGCAGGAAATGTTCCAATGCAGCAATTCATAAAACTAAAGCTGAACATCAAAACCTGTCTTTTCGATTGAATTAGATTGATCTTCATAAAAAAAAAAAGATTTATGTAAATTGCCTTAAAAAATGCCTTAAATGCCTTAGAACACTAACCATCTATTATCTATAGTGCTTATTCCCAGTGGAGTTGTGATCTGAACCCCGTCTTTTGCAAATGAATCAGGTCACTCTAAGTGTTCAACTCAATTGAAAAAGTGCTAGTAGGGACAATCCATTTGATAAGTCTCCAAAAGCGGATAAACTATTAAATATATATGCTACTCTTTATGTGCTGGCTGCAGCTATTATCACTTTGTTCTTGTGTGTTCTCCTTGTGATAGAAATTGTTTGTTGTCACTGGGGTTAGTCAAATGTGATATCAGTCAAATTCAACTCTGTGTACACCAACTTCCTAGGTACAACACTAAATAATCAGTTATGAAAAACTGATTAATGGATTTTACTCAACGAAATTAGGTAATGGTTCAAAATGTCCATTGTGAAACAAAACAATCCCTTTAATCAAATCAGTCTTCTGGTAGTTCCTAAAATCTGCATTGACCAAACATACATTAATAAAAACATATATTTTGATCAAACAGACTTTAATGACTGGTTGATCATTTCAAGAGCACAAACAAAATGTGAGGAAACCCTGTCATTTATGCACTTTGAAAAATAACCATAAAGAATATGCTTGCTTAAATGCTTTATCTTTCAGGTAAATTTGCACAGTAACAGTCATATTCACAACAATTTACTCAAAATCCCTCTACGTAGGTCAAATATGCATTTTGTAAATAAACATATCACGCATAATGTATGGGAAAATATAGGCGCTGGAGTATGATTATATTACATTTTTTATAAATCTATATTTATATATTTTTCAGTTACATATAACCAGTGGTAATAGGTTGCTGAGATGTAAACACTGAATAAGAATGAATAGGATGAGCATGGGTGGGGGAAGGGAGCCTCCAGTTAGTGAGTCCTCAAGGACACAGTGTGCTGTGGGAGCCTGGCTGAGGAGTTACAGGGAGACAAGCATGAATAAGGAGAGAAGGGTGGGGGATGAGAGGAAAGACTGCTGACGCATTCAGGATGACGTCTGGACAGCCATGCAAATCTAGGAAACCAAGGAGATGGCCCCTGTCCAAAGTATGCCTGCTGAGCCTTGTTGATTTTCTGACTAAAGATGAGAGAGGAAGGACATGATAGGGTCACATGACAAGTTTGCATTTCTTTTTTGAGGTGTTTGGCTATATTCGACAGAAAATGGTCCATTAAAGTAAAGGATCTCATCTTCAGAGAAGAGTTTTAATCACATATACACAGGAGTTTTAAAATGTGCATTTTACTTGCAAAACATTGCCCAAGAAAATTAACATAATCTAAAATCTGTCTTATGTTCTTATTTAGTGATGTTGCTTTAGTTTTGCTTCTTAGAATCTACATAGCAATCCATGCGGAAGTTACCACAATTCAGTGAAAACCCAAATGGAATTGAATTTTAAATACTTATTAAAATATTGTTTCCTCTGGTTGACAGCTATTATATTGGCATCAGCATTATAAGTTTGTCACATGGTGTGATCTTCTGTTAATACTTTGTAAGGTGTCAAAAGTTAAATGTTTAGAATTTTTTAAATTATAAATGTTGTAATTCAGCCCAGTGATGGACTGGCAACCTGTCCAGCATGTACCCTACCTCTTGCCAAATGCCAGCTAAGAGGGGTCGAATTCCCCCATGAGGAAAAAGTGATGTAGATAATGGATGAATGGATGGATGGATGTTGTAATTCTACTGAATACAATGGCCATTGTTGAATCAAACAGTGAAACCAATAAAGACATAGTCCCATAACCCTGTCTACTTGTAGCATACTGAACACACAGTGGTTTTCATCCTAATTAGTAGGCGTCATAACAGAAAAAGCCACAACACTACTGCAGAAAGTCACATGGGAGCTCCTACAGTTATACACAAACATCAGTCAGCATCTCTGTTTCACTTAATAAAAAAATCATTCATCAATGATTAGTCTAATTTGTTTTGATTGACTAGCTCTACTCTAATTTTTTTTCAGGTTTTAGTAATGTAAGTCTTGCATTCTAAAACTAGGCTATTGTAAAAGTCGAAAGTGCACAACAAGGCCAAGCAACACCAAAGCACTTTGCCTGACACATTATTGGGACCTGCTGCTATTCACAATGGCATGAACTAAAGCCCAAACTTCACATCAGTGTGTTTGAGACTAAAGAGTGTTTTGCCAAGGTAGTGCCAGCAGAGAGCAAACAGTCATGCTCGGCTCCACTTGTAATCCATGTTATGGCAACAGCCTCTTGGGTGAGCTAAGAGAAACAATCCAGTGTTTCTTTGAAGCATTTTTCCTTTGTCTTCCACTTTGAAAAAGAAAAGTCAACTAAGTTTTTGCAAACATTCAGTCCTGCGTCAAAAGACTCAAAGGTGTTTACTGGCCTCACCTTCTTTTGGCTGTGAAATACATCCCCTAGGTGAATATGCAAATTCATGCGAAGTGGGTTTTATAGCACTGTATACAAATGGCTCCTTCTTTATAAGCCATGTTTATCTTTTCAAGTATATACATTAAAAAAACAATTGCTTTTTAAACATCTGAACCTCACCACCTCACACTAAATGCTCAACACTGAGAGCAAAGTAAAAAGTGAAAAACATTAAGTGGAAAACATTGTGTGTGATGGATCTTGACCTGAGATTTGTATCATGAGAAGCAGGAATTACACCCTCCTTGAATCTCTTCCACCTCTTTAATGTTTGGGTGTCACTTGTGTACCTCATACCGTCTGGATTCACTAAATCCAGGAGTATGAATTGTTTTATTGAACAATGTGATTCTAATTGATGCTAATAATAGATATATTCAATTTTGACACAAGATATTCTGCACTAACATTTTGTCAGTTGTTAGGGTTACCACGCGGGAACATAGACTGGGCAGTTGAACTCAATCTGTTTTCACCAGATTTGACTCTTCCTCTTCTCCCTCCCTCACCCCTTCTGCCCCATTTTCACACTTCTCCCGGCCAGCGCTCCCCTCTATCTCTCCACTCCACAGCCAGTCACCCTCATCACCTGACCCCCATCAATTCATCCCCTCCCCCCTCGCCGGTTCACCTTCCCCTTCTCAATCACTTCTGGGACTATCACCATTCGTCACCCGCGCATCCCAAGTCCAGTCATCCCCCACCCTCTCTCCATAACAAGTGATCAGGTGAGGAGTCAACTTAGAAAGATCAAGACATGGAAGGCCCGGGGACCTGATTGCATCAACCCCCAAATCCTCAAGGACTGTGTTTACCAGCTCTGTGGTGTGTTCAGGCACCGGTTCAATCTGAGTCTATGCCTGGAGAAAGTTCCACCCAGCTCTCAGCTGGTGCCCCTGTAGTTTCCTCACTGGCCTTGGATTGGGGTTATCTACCTGCTCCACAGATTGCTGTTACACCTGGAGGACAGTGGAAATGCTGTGAGAGTCATGTTCTTTGACTTCTCCAATGCTTTTAACACTATCCGTGATGTTAGCCTCAATAGTCAATTGGTAAATTGCTGTTCATTGTCATATTTTAGTATTTTACTAACTATATTATTATATTTCAATAACTCTCCCATGTAAATTGCCTTTATTCATTTTATAAGATTGTAAATAACATTTACTTTTTCATTTATGCCTCCATAAATAAGGAGGTAATGGTCTCATGCTTTTTCCCTTTTTTCTGCTGTAACATGTACATTTCCCCTCTGTTGTATCAATAAAGTATTCTATTCTATGAAACCTCATAAAAGCAGTGATGTCTACATGACATAGGTATGCTGTTGATTTGCCAAAGCATAATGTAAAGTGTAACAACAGTTAAATCATCTCATTAAGGATATCAGATGTGACTGACAGCTGGTTCACTCACTGTTCGTTTGTCTCTGACATGTGGAGATTTGACAATATTTTTAGACAGTTTTATTTTTCCCCCTTTTTTTACTATTTGTAACAAAAGAGATACATTAAAAGATTGCAGGTCTTAACTATTATGCAGAGTTGTGAACTGCCATGGATTTTTAACACTTCCTTTGATACAAAGTTTAAAGTTGATCAACCTTATTCAATTTGTCAATATATAGATATATCATATGTTGTTGAATTTTCATATAAGTCTTAGTCCATCTGAGAAAGTAAGGAATATAAATGTATTAAAAGGAAAGATCAAATTTCATTTAGTGAGGGCAACAAGCACAACTGTACATGTGAATCGTACAATGTAACAAACTGCTCTGATGACCCGAGAATCTAGTCAGCAAAGCCTAATCTCCCTGACTCTCCATCACCTCCAGGATAAGATGTCCTGTTTAAAAAGTAGGCCACTTGCTCTTGTATCTGTGAATAGTGAACGGTAAGCACTTCAAGGGTACATACGTCATATCAAATCATAGTTGAAAATTTGCTCCTGTATCTGTGTAGGAAAGTGAACAGTAAGCACTGTGAAGAGTACATGAGTCCTATTTGAACAATTATGTCTGTAATGAGTGGAATTTTTCCTCCATAGCCTACATATTTTTTTGTCACCTGTTATTATTTTGAAATTTGCTTCCAAAGAATTAGCACAAGAAATTTTCATATCAGGCTGGGACTACTCATAAAAAAAAGTCTTATGTATATGAAGGATAGAATATTGGGTCGAAGTGATTCTTCAGTTTAAACTCTTGTTTAATTTGCAAAGATAGGTCCGTATGAATCAGATCAACCTTAAATTGAATTAAATTTCAATAGATTAGATTGCGATTGCAAAACAATGTATTGGACATTTATTAGTTTGAATTATTGAACATTGAATATTTTTAGAAAATTAAATTTGGATACATCTGATTGAAAATCAATGTTCCTAAGAAATAGGAGTCATGTAAATAACGTTAGTTTTTTTGGAGCAACATACAGCCTTCAAGTTGTCATTTCTATAAACTTCTACACTTTTCATCTAAACATATTGCATTCATGATAAAGGAATGAGTGAGGAGGGTGAGGGTACAGTACTGGCGTGCCTGCAGTGATGAATTTACCAGAATAGAGATAATCTTCATCACAAAATGCAAAACCACTTTAGTAGTGTTGCATATCTTAAAAGGGTCAAGATGAATCTGCAAAAAGACACCAAAATAACACCTTAATCAGTACAAGCTAAATGTAATTTTAAAATTAATGAATAGTAACATAATAAAGGGATTAAAATTATTCCCATCCTTTTTTATAAATGTTTTGCAGACCCGAAACGCATTAAGGAAAAAGGTATATAAACACATTTACTGAGGTTGATGAGACCAATCATGAAGTATACTGTTTTCACCTGGCCTCCAATAATAAAAAATAATACTTTGACTGTTTTCTTTAGTTTTTATTCAAATTTGCCTTCTCCACAAAGTCCAAACTTTATCTGATTTGAAGGGTTGCAAAAGATTTTCTTCATACAATGAAATTACAAAACACACTTGATTTTGTATTCATTTATTTTTAAGTTTGCCCATTTCCGCTTTTTCCGACTAGACGAAGACGTGTCAGATAGGTTAAGTTTCAAAGTAATTATTGTCCTTTATTCATTGCTTAAACTGACCACCAGCTGTTTACTGCAGCTTCAAAGCACAGACGTTTTTCTTTTGGGTTATATCACTGCTGTTACTGATTTAATATTGTCGGGTCCTTAACTCTGAAATTTGCCCAGAGGGGTTTGAAAAGAATTGTGTACATCCACAGTTAACAAAAAAAGCTACACTGACAATTAGATTGGTTGCCATCAAATTGATTTATTTTGCTATTTGGAAGTTGCTGCTGTAACTAATAATTTTTTTTAAACCTTATATTACTAGCCAATGTTTCACCCAGCATATGCTTTAAAATGTTCAGTGGTGGGCCGTCAGGGCCTGCAAGGTCTTCTCTGCAGGCCTAAGAAAATATCCGAATCATAGACTGATGTTAATTATATTTTGTCCATGGAAACTTATTAAATATCTCTAAATAGTCTGTCCGCCCCCGCGACCCCATCAGGGAATAAGCGGTATTGATAATGGATGGATGGATAGTCTGTCCGCTTCCTTTCATAGCTTTTCCCCTGGTTGCGCTGCTTCCAGACATGCATTTTCATATTAAAGCATTTAACCAATCACATTTCAGCCATCTTTTGTCGCTGTGTAGGGTCAAAGTCAAAGATGTCTGCCTGGAGGCCTTCACAATCCGTTCTGCAGGCCCACCCCAACAGAAAATACATGTCGAGTACACTGTTGCTTTAACCAATCAGAATTTAGGTTGGTGACGCCGGGGCCTTCTAGCAGGCCTTAGGCAACGTCACCGTATTGACACCCGCTGATTGGATAGTCAGATATCCAATCAGCGGCAAGATAGCAAACAAACCGAAATATAGTTGTGTTGGTGTAATAGCTTTTTTATGATTTGGTGTCAGATTTACTATCAAGACCATTTTCAAAAAGGACTTTTCAAGAAAAGTAAGTGAATAAAATGTTGCTTTTATCCTAAATAATATCGCGAGTTTATGAGGATAGTATTGATGTTGGTTTTTGTTTTGTTTTTTTTGGGGGGGGGGGGTGTCGCTGCTGTAGCTGCAGTAGTAGAAGACTTGTGCACCCCTGATATTTATACTGTATTTTAGGCTTGTCGCGATCCAACATTTGGATTGTATCGGCCGGCATGAGAAAACGCCGATCCAGACTCCAGATCCATTTTTTAAAAAGTCTGATCCCACATTAGCATTAGCATCTCCTAACCCACAGGTCTGTGTCCCAAACTTTAAGTTGTTATCAACTTAAATTAAATCCCTGTTCAACATGAGTCTGACAACTAAGTAAGTAGAAAAATAACTTTAGACTTCAATACAAAAAGCTGGATCGGGACATCCCTACTGTATTTCTACATAATAAGATGATTTCTATAACCAATAAATAGTTATTGAGGGGTGAATTGATTCAGACGGAGCACTACTGAAGGCCTAGGTGTGAAATGCACGGTCTGCCACTGAAAATGTTTGAATATAATATTCAGTATTCACTAAATATGTGCCCTTTTATGTCTAATTTTTTGTAAGACCAAGAAAGATGGGACTAATTAGATCCGTTCTCAACAGATCAGTGAGAAATTTGTAAAAAAAAGACCAGAAACCTTACTGAGCAATAAATGGAGAGAAGTTTCCATCTTGATAGAAGTTTTCCTTAGCATACCGTTGTGAGGTGTATCTGAGGTGTAATTTTTTGTTTCTCCTGAATGTAAATTTAAATTGCACTTATCTCAAGGAGACATGCTTCTCGGTGGCAGGGGTAGGCTTAATGACTCTTGTCAAATGACACATTTTTATTGTTGCTGGCGACTTCAACCAGGCCAACATGAAGACTGTACTTCCAAACTTTTACCAACACGTGGACTTTGCTACAAGAGGGGAGAACATGCTGGACCTTGTTTACACCAACATAAAGAAGGCATACAGAGCAGCTCCCCGCCCCCACCTGGGCTCCTCAGACCATATCTCTGTCATGCTAATTCCTGCATACCAGCCCCGGCTAATCAGAGAAAAACCTGCAGTGAAGAAGGTCCGGGTATGGCCTGTGGGAGCGATGTCTGCACTACAGGACTGTTTTGAGTGCACTGAATGGAGCATCTTCAAGGAGGCTGCAACAGACAACCAGCGTACCAACGTGGAGGAGTATGCTGCATCGGTGTCCGACTACATCAGTTGGTGCATGGAAAACGAGACAGCAACAAAAACAATTGTCACTCGGGCAAATCAGAAACCTTGGATGACCAAGGAGGTTAGAGCGAAGCTGAAAGAACGAAATGCTGCGTTCAAATCTGGTGATGCTGTGGCTCTCAGGTCTACAAGGGCTAACCTGAAGCACGCCATCAGAGATGCCAAGCGAGCCCATAGCCGAAAAATCCAAGGTCTCTTCCAAGACTCCAACGACACGAGGAAACTGTGGCAGGGCATCCAGTCTGTCACGGACTACAAACCCCCTCCCTCATCCTGCCAGAACGACACCGGCTTCCTCAACGAGCTCAACAACTTCTTTGGAAGATTTGAGGAGCTGAACTCCAACCCTGCGAGGAAAGCGACACCACACCCAGACGAGCGGGCGCTCAGACTAGAAATATCAGCAGTGCGGAAAGTTCTGAGGAAGGTCAACGTGCGGAAAGCTGCAGGTCCCGACAACATTCCAGGTCGGCTGATTAAAGAATGCTCGGACCAGCTGACCCACGTGCTAACGGACATCTTCAACACGTCCCTGAACCAGGCCATTGTCCCACGGTGCTTCAAGTCTGCCACTGTCGTTCCGGTCCCAAAGACAACCACCATCACGTGCCTTAACGACTTCCGCCCCGTCGCACTCACATCCTCCATCATGAAGTGCTTCGAAAGACTTGTTAAGGACCACATTATCTCAACGCTCCCCCCATCACACGACCCGTTCCAGTTTGCGTACCAGCCCAAGCGCAGTGCGGAGGATGCAGTCTCCACTGCTCTCCACCTGAGCCTGGAGCACCTGGAGGAGAAGAACACCCACGTGCGGATGCTGTTCCTGGACTTCAGCTCAGCATTCAACACGATCATCCCCCAGGACCTGGTAGGCAAACTGGGCCCCTTAGGAATAAACACCCCCCCTATGCAACTGGCTGCTGGACTTCCTCACTGACAGAACCCAGGCTGTCAGAGTGGGGAACAACACCTCCAACGTCATCACCCTGAACACTGGCACCCCCCAGGGCTGTGTCCTAAGCCCCCTGCTGTTCACCCTGATGACCCACGACTGCCGTCCACGCCTCAGCTCCAACCACATCCTGAAGTACGCGGACGACACCACAGTAGTGGGCCTCATCCGGGACAACAACGAGGCCGCTTACAGGGAGGAGGTGCGGCATCTGGTGGACTGGTGCAGAGTGAACAACCTGATCCTGAACGTCAAAAAGACCAAGGAGATTATCGTCGACTTCAGGATATCCAGACCCACCCACACACCCCTCCTCATCAACAACTCAGCTGTGGAGGTCGTAAGCAGCACCAAGTTTCTGGGGGTGCACATCACTGACAACCTCAGCTGGTCAGTCCACATCTCCTCACTGGTGAAGAAGGGCCAACAGCGCATGCACTTCCTGCGTCGGATGAGGAGAGCATCCCTCCCGCCCCCCATCCTTCAGACCTTCTACAGAGGGACCATCGAGAGCCTGCTGACCAGCTACATCTCCATCTGGTCTGGGAGCTGCAAGGCCTCTGACTGGACGTCGCTTCAGAGGGTGGTGAGGACAGGGGAGAAGATCACGGGGGCGACGCTCCCCTGCATCCGAAACATTGCGGAGAGGCGCTGCCTTTCCCGGGCTCGCCAGATACTCTCCGACCCCACCCACCCCAACCATGGACTGATTTCCCCCCTGGCGTCCGGCAGAAGGTTCCGAAGCATCTTCTGCAGAACGACCAGACTACTAAATAGTTTCTTCCCCCTGGCCATCAGACTACTTAACGCCACATAACCCCCCCCCATACACACACACATATTTATTGATGTTTCGATGCTAAAAATTTTACTCTGGTAGCCAAGAAATTGATATTTCGTTGTTCAAGTTCACCTCGTGTTTTTGACAATGACAATAAAGGAAGTCTAAGTCTAAGTCTAAGTCTCTAAGTCTATTATCTTGCTTGTAGATAGCACCTAGAGGTCCACGTATATATAACTCATTCTAAATACATGGCAACATTCAAATTCAAAGCTCATTTCTAGAAATTTCTATATCCGGTAAAACCGATATGAATCTGTTGTAGAATATCTCTCAGAGCTAAACAAAAAAAGAGAAGTGAACAAATTTTTTGTTTGTATCCATTAAAAATCTACCATGCAGATAAAAACTTGTATAAAGACAGTCAACAAATGGCACCCTCTGTCTGTGAAAACTAACAGGAAACTTGCTGTGGTAAGAAACCTAAAATGTAAATGTAATATAACATTTCTTAACATTTGTTAGTATATGGCATCTCACAGTAAAGCCAAAATGTAAAACGCTCCTTGAGAATGTTGAGGTTGATGTGACTTAAACTTGATTCACTAGCCTGATGGACTAGAGTTTAACACCTTCATTCACTCCTTCCTACCTCCTTACACTGGCTTTTTAAAATTTCAAGTATGGTTATTTCAAAGGAAAACCTGATAGTGTAGTAATTTCTGAGCCCTGGTTATAGTGCTGAAATTATTTTATTTTATGTTTTTCCGTACAATACAGAATATTGTGTTTTAGTATTTAATGGCAGATGTTGACATTAAATATTCTGGATCCAAGAAAGCTATTGTTATTATTATTAGCTATCATTGTAAAATCTTGCTCTGTGCACTAATGATGCCATTCTGAGTGACTTGCTTTGATTGCAATGATGAAATAACTAACAGAAAACCTGACCATCGCTGCCAGCAAATCAACTTTGGTATGTAAGGAATTAAATCAAAATTCTCCAGGTGTGAGGGGAGTGTTTGGTTAAACATACCTTGGATACTTGTGCATCATCAGTTTCTAATGCTTCTAACCCAGAAACATTCATTCTGAGCTGATTCAACTGAGGTGACTCATCTAGTGAGTAGGAGTTTAGATCAGCCTTCTGCAACACTTAGAGAGCTGAGGAGCGGTCCAATTAATTTGAATCAGGTGTGCTGAAAAAGGGAAACTTGGAAAACATGCAAGACAATTTGCCCTGAGGACCAGAGTTGGGAAACACTGGTTTAGATAACAATACAAAGACTGCATTCGCCAAGTGGCAAGTCTCTGCTGAAGGAGTGGACTAAAAAACAGACATAACCAAAGCAGGGGGAAACACTAAAGTGAAAGCTGGAATGCATCATTGTTGCTACAGGGTGAGGAAAGGCTGAAAGGCACCTTCCTTACTGTCATAACTGTTTATCGAGAAGCTTGGAACTCATGACATCAGACCGTGGGAAAGGGTGTGGTGCCATTCTCTAATCACACTATTCTTTGTAAATGCTAAAGCCTTCGGTTTGTTAGTTCTACTCTTTGCAATTCAGTAAAATTTAGGAAAAGTGATTGAATACGCAACATATTTAATCAACCAAAGTCATCTTTACAGGCAAACACCTCAATATTTGATTGTGTTATTATACCTTGATATTCACCAAATGCTTATAAATAAAGAAACTCTTGAATGATTTGGATTCATACATAATATGTCCTCTTTAGCTCATTTTACCTAAATTATGCAAGCTTTTCTATAGCTGTAATGTTATAGCTCACTGTTTTCCCTCTGATACTTTGGAACACAGACATACAGTATGGGCACCAAGCTTTTCCGATGGAGTACAGTCCAATAAATTGCTGTGCTGGCAACTTTTTGCTTGCATGAAATGATAGGAGTCTGCACACAATTTGGAGTATAATAGTTGGCTCTCCAGCCTGAACTTTAATTATATATTAGATTCAGTAGGTTTTAATCAGAATGTTCACAGTCCAACTCACTGTCTCAATCACACTTTTGATTTATGTTGACAGAACAGTTAACTGTGCTTCCTCAAAATTATGTCTTGTCCATTTTCGATAACGTTTGAGTTTATATAATTTGACTACATAGCATCGGAGAATAAATGTAACAAAGAAGTGCTGTGAAGAGATTTAGATAATTAATTCCATCATTATTTTCTTTACTGCCATGTGTTAACATAGCAGAGGGCAACTATCTGAACTTTACTCCTGCAGTACATGATTGTGTTGTTGACAACATCATTGTGTACAACATAGGACAATGTCGCCCCACTGAAAATTCAGATAATCTGGCAGAAGAGGCTGACTAATTGATATACATTCACAGCTGCGTACTTTAAAGAATACTACAAGAAAGCAGAAACGAATATGGCACTTTTCTAATTTGCTCTAATCTCAATTAGTTTGAAAAGATAGTAATAAAGAAACAAAAAAAAATCCTTAGTACAGCTGTAGAGCTGACAACCGCTTTTAAGGCACTGACTTGTGCTTTAGAGCCAATCCTAACCAGAATTGTCCCAGTAATCAGCACTACGATATTGGATTTGATCAATCTGTTTATGTTGTGCTACAGAGCTTTATGGTTGCTAAAATTAAGTCTTCACTTATATAAAAATCCTATTCTATATCTAAAGTTCTTATGAAAATCGTTGCAGCACAACTTTCTGTTTCGTTAACTCTGAAACAGAAAGAATTTTAAGAGGTTCAGTCAGGGATCACTGAACATCATAGCACAGCAACAGGGCTGGTATAAGTTACCAACATCCCCTCTTAGCCTCTGAGAGTGTCTGTACTTGTTCTGTTGATCTCAGTATGACATTGTTACAAACACTCAAACGTATCATTGGAATTAATGAGACTGCATTGGCCTGGTATAGGTTTTATATGTGTATATATATATATGATAAATTCCAATTTGTTTATGTTGTAAATGAAGAACCTTTGTCCCAGAGCAAAGTAAGTCATGAAGTTCCGCAAGGTTCTGTGCTTGGATAATTTTTTTCCGCTTATATATGCTTTCATTAGGTAACATTTTAAGACAGTGTCACATACATTTACAATGTTATGCTGATGTTGTCAGTTAGTTCAACTTTAAGTATGTCTCAGATACAACGAACTTCATGAATTTCCCTTTTGTTAATCAACACAAAACAGAAGCTGTTGTCTTTGGATCTGAGCATTTAGGGAGAAACAGTTTTAGTTATATGGCTACTCTACATAGCATTTCTTTGGCATCTGTTCTTACAATGAGGATCCTTGGAGTTATGTTTGACCAGAATTTGTCATTTGACTCACATATAAAACAGGAATGTCTTCTTTAACTTTCGTAATAGCTCTAAATCTAGGGACATCCTATCTAAGAGTGATGCAGAAAAACTAGTACATGCATTAAATAGTTTGATTTTGGACTTCTGTAATCATTATTCTTGGGCTAAGCCTCCAGCTAAACCAAAATGCTTCTGCCAGAGTTCTCATAAAAGTTTGAGGTAGAGATTATATTTCTTCTGTATAGCGTGTTGTATATCAATTAAATTCAGACTGGGAATTGTTGGATTTCTGTAATTAACTTCAGAGTAGGGTCTGACCTGCTCTGTTTGGAAAGCGCTGTGAGACAACTGTTGTTGTGATGTGGCACTATATAAATAAAATTGAATTGAATTGAATTGTACTACTCTTTAAAATACTGCTCAGCAAAAGCTCTGAATTACCATGTTTGATCTTATCTTAAAGGCCTCATACTTCCTCTCATACTACAGGCCTTTACGTGGCTCCTAGAGTTTCTCAAACTTACCAGGGTTTTCTCTTATGGAACAAGTTACCAATATTTGTCCAGGAACACCCTTTATACCTTTGGGATTACTTTTTTGACCAAACTTATAGTTAGGGATGGCTTATGTTACCCTGAACATCCAATAGGTATACTGGATTGCAGGGGGAGCTCCTACGTTGTTGTAAAACACTTTTTTTCTCTTTCTCTTCAGGAATCCTGAGCTGCTTTTGTATTTGTTGTGCCTCTTTCCTGTTCTCCCAAACCACAACTGGTGTAGGCAAATGGCCGTCCCTCCTGAATTTGGTTCTGCTAGAAGTTTCTACTGCTTAAAAGGACATTTTTCTTTTCAGTTACCTTGTGCATGATCATATTCACGGATCGGATCAAAGAGAAGTTTGATGGTGATTATGTTTGTTGTTATTTGGCTGGATATTAAAAAAAAAAAACTAATTGAATGGAATATGTAAACTCTCACAGAAACTATATGATTTGTGGTTAAAGGTAATGGATTTAGTCACGAGATTGAAACTAGATAAGAGCTGAGATACAAAAGAAAGACCACACTTTATTTCATACTACGCAAATTGTCCCAGACTTGCACATTACAATAAACTATAAAGCCTATGAAGGTGTTTACTTTTTTTCTTTATTTCATGACTTCCTGAATACATTTTTGATACCCTGATCGATAATCAGATATCCTTTTTGTATTTGATGGCAAAAGTATTAAATGGTTTGTCATTATCTATAATTAAAATAAGAAACAATTAAATGTGAAAGATCAAATCAAACCAAGTAGTGTTCTTTTTGTTTTGCATCTTAACCCATCACCGTTCCACTTTGTAATCTTTCAAGTCGGAAAGACAGAGCAGCTGCTTAACATATCCAAAACTACTTGCTCTGAGAAACCATTAAAAAAATCCCCATGTAACTTAAGCACAATGATATTCCCTGTGCAGCTGCAAACTAACATACTGCTAACCAGAAACCTACCACCACACAGTAGTTTCGCTTGCATGGCCGAGTATACAGTGTATGACTCAGTTAACACGCAAAACATTCGAATGTTCCCACTCATTTATAGTGAATATAGTTTTGAGTATTTCATTTCATGAAATCCCACATTTTTATCAAACACACAAGCTCTTTCTATTCAACAGTTGACCTATATATACTATTGACTATATATACTATGTATAATATGAGCTGAAAAAGGTGTGTGTTAGAAGTTTATGTCAGCTAAGCTGACATTAAGTAGGCTACTTTAATTGCCGAATTGTACAAATGGAAAAGCATTTTTATGTTCATACCAAAAAGAATAGGACATCCAGAACAACAAATTAATAACTAATTTAATAATTTTATATACCCCGCAGCTCAATCTATCAGGGGTGGGGTGATTAAATAAAGACAAACAAATAAATCATTAAACATTATCCATACATTTGATTTGTCTATAACATAACAAAAAGCAGGCTGTCACAGCTGCAGGGTTTATTCTGAAAGTGTGTATCAACTACCCTGCCTTGTTATAGGAAGTGGCTCGATGATACAGTTTCCTGTTTATGTTTAGAGGAGATAACACACTCCCTTCAGCCTGAGCTCCAAATAAATTTGTTGCAGGTTTGTTGAGTTATTACATGTTTAGAAACAAGTAAGCTAGGAGTTGACCAATTGATAGACACATAAAAAGTATGTCTTATTTTTACAAATGAGTATGATATCAGCAAGATTTACACATTTGTGGATAGTGCAGTGCTTTGATAGAACTTTTCACCTTTCAATAGTTATATTGTCTATCTCTATTATTGTGAAAGTGTTTTCATTCATCTAGCCCTGGTTTTAGTCTTCCGATACTAAAGACTAAAACCAGGAGCTTTGTGAGGTTTCCTGTGAGGGGTATTTGAAGATGCTTCTGATTACAGCCATACACTTGACACAGTTGTAAGAGAAAAACTACCACAACCCAACTAGAGATCTGAAAGATTTATGTATGCTGAACCCTCTGTGCTTTATTGGTTTATAGTAAATTAAGGGCCTATTTGTGTTAATAACACATTTGTGCTTTTGTCCATTCAATAATACACTAGTTTTATTAAATGCCCCTGCAATGTCTTGTTAAAAGAATCTTTAACTGTCAGTACAACTGAAAGATTTCTGAAAGTCTAATGACTCAAAGCACAGAACTAAACTATTTTCATATAAGTCTTCAACAATGATGATTTCCCTTTAGTCATTACTGATTGTTTACATTTTTTCATTGTTTCCCTCTCTCTGTGAGTTACAAGAAATAGCTTTAAAGTCCATATGTTGATTATATTTGCAGTTTCCCACCTTCATTTGTTTGGATGGTTAAAACTCATGATGCTTTTTCTAAGAAATCTCAAGGAGTTCAGAAAAAGGACAAAGGTGTAAGTTTCAGCAGCACCAGTTAAATTACAATTTGTTGTGCAGTGTGAGTATCACAGTGTTTTGCACAGTACAGCATCAATTTACAAAGAAAAAACTTCAGACTCTTTTAGGAAACAGACAGCTGTCAGTACAAAGGTGTGTTAGGCTTGACCAAAATGGCTAAACTAGAAAATAGTTTGATGAATGCAAGTTTAGCTTTTTCCTTCTTTAAAAAAATACAGCATCATAATTAAATGTTACTCTGATGGATGGTCACATGAATGTAAAATTGACTACAGTCATGAAGACCTGCAACAGCCTAAAAAGCAAGGAGTTCTGTTGAAGGGATTTTCACAATTCTCCAAGTTTCATTTGCATGATATAAGCTTAAGTTTTGCTTGAAGGCTTAGTGATCTCACACTAACTATTAATTTAACTTTGGCATGTGTGCCATTTTTTAACAACGACCAGCATACTGGACAGGTATATTTTTGCAAATTTCAACTGACTGTTGCAAAGTTATTTTTTCGTTTGTCTACAAACCTTTAGCTCTAAGACATTTTGAGAAAAAAACAAAAAAAAGTTCAAGAACAAAATTCCAGCCTTCACATAAGTCATTGGAAACAGCAAAGAATGAATTCCACCATGTCCTCCAAAAATGTTCAAAGTAATGTCAAGAATGAAGTACATTTTCATTAAACAGAAAAACCAGAACAGTTGTAACTAACCTTAAAAGTCTGTTTGAGGGGATTTGGCTTTTGTCTTCGATGTGATTTGCATTTTGCAGACATTTGTTTACACACAATAACATTTGTGTCATAGCAGGTTGCCCGTAGTGTTCATTGTAGATATTGGCTTCATAATTCATATGTTTCTTGAATGTAAAACAAGTTAAAATCATCATCTCTCCACTGCTGTGTTGATGGTATTTATGTGATGCTTTTGCTGATATGTTGTATTTTATATTTCCTTATTTCTAGTGGGGTTTTTCAGATGCAACTTCACAAACATAAGCTATTTTGCTATATTCCTATAGCAAAAAAAGTCATGGTTACTCAGTATTTTCCAAATAGTTCTGTTACAAAATTTAAACATTTAATGTTCAACTGTTGCCTTTAAAGTCTGAAATTGGAGCATTCTACTTTCTGACCCTGGGGTGAACTTACTGGGATGTCTACCTTTTTCAGTGTGCAATGAGGAGCTCCAATTACTTGGCAAA
This sequence comes from Menidia beryllina, assembly GCA_013363375.1. Classification (NCBI taxonomy): domain Eukaryota; kingdom Metazoa; phylum Chordata; class Actinopteri; order Atheriniformes; family Atherinopsidae; genus Menidia; species Menidia beryllina. Next base: position 5,891,897 of record JABUIW010000025.1, on the reverse strand, counting down.
TACTGTTGTAACCCTCCCTGTTAAAATGTGCTTTTCTAAGATCATTGTTCATGTATTTCCTCCTTAGTATTGTGTAAACACACAAGGGTGGGGGCTGTAGCCTATCCCAGCTGACGATGCGCAAGAGGCGGGGTACGGCTTTGACAGGTCGCCAGTTCACCGCAGGGCCGCACAGATACAATTAAATTAACCTAACGTGCGTGTTTCGGGAGGCAGGAGGTCAGAGTACCCAGAGAAAACCCATGCAGACACAAGGAGAAGATGCAAACTCAAAGCAGGAGCCCTCTTTCCGTAAGGTGAAAAGGTAACCACCACACCACCATGCTGCCCCTGATTCTAACCAGCAAAATAATAAAACTGCTTTTGCAGAGATGCTCACACATGATAATGATCACTTAATTAAGAACATTTGATTAATATCACCTTGATGCTACATACTATCTTAATTGTTATCTAAGCAACAAGGGTGAAAATGTATTATTTTTTCACACATTGTTTAAAAAACTATACTTTTTGTATTTGTTAAAAATGTAATAGTGTGTTCCAACAATGAAGACCTATGAAATTATTTATTTGATTTCAAAATGTCAAAATGCTGGGCTATTTTTTTACATGTTGTGTAATAAAAAAAGATTATGCTTTAGATAGCCAGTGAGCCATCTATTAAATTCTATGGGAGAATAAAAAACCCTTTTTACAAAACAAGCATGACTTCACAAATGATTCATTCCATCAGTCAGTGTGAGAAAGTTAGTGTTTGCTGTTTGGAATACATTTAGGAAAATGAGTTTCCAAAAGCAAATTAGTACATGGATATATGTGTTTACCATTACATTAAATATTAAATGGAATACTGCCACTTAACTGATGCAATTTTGAACAATGCTGTGGCTACTGGATGCAGTTAAAGGTGTAACGTACCGACTGGAAGAAAGAGTGAACAACAGAACATTGTTTTGACCAGCTCCTTGTTGACAGAGTGGTGACTCATTGCTGTTTAGGATATGTGGTCTGTACTTTGCTCTTGTGTTTGCTCATCCCTTCTTGTGGGTGGGGAAGTGTTTAAAACCAACAACTCAGGCAAATAAAACAAAGGAGCAACATCTCAAGTCCATTTTTTAGGCTGCTTGCACAAGTCGGAACTTGTCCATTCGCGCCGCATGTCATGTTGTGCTACTTCAGACAGCCAACAGAAAATTCAGAGAGATTCAATAAACAGCTCTTTAAATAAATACTTTATTTGAAAATAAATACATTTTCTTTAAAATAGAATCAATAACATTACAAAAGCTTTAAGGAACTGGGAAAGGACAAGATGGGACAATGGGTCGCGTGGGGGTTTACCCAAATGAATGATGTGTAATTTTGGAACCAGGAGTACAATCTCACGCATTTATCTACCATTTTAGGACAAATTCCCACAAAGCAGTGTTCTTTACATTCTCAGCAGCTTTGTAGTAAAGTGGTGGCAACCCTCACACTTGCTTAAACATGCAATCTACTTGGTCTTAAAGCTTAAGGCCCTGCACCCAAAGACATTGGTATACTGTATCTACACACCGTAAAAATGTAGGATATAACCTCTGGTCAACACAAAAAAGAAATCAGCCACTGATTTACATTTACATCTGACGATATTTCTTTTTCTTTTTTTTTCAAAGTACCTTAAAAGTATTTAGATCAACTTCACCTCTAGTCTACAGTACAAAGATACAATACACAAAAAGGCTGCATTTACCGATATAGCAGTAATCAGGCCACTGTACTTCCATATCCAACTGTGAGTTTTGTCTGGCTGCATTTTAACCAGCCCAGAAGTGTAAAAGAGCGGCGACTCGTGCTGGTCTTTACATCACAGCGTTACAATGCCCATTGTTTGAATCAAGAGCTCGGAGATGGCACATCTCCAGGGAGACAGGGACAGCAGTAGAGTTGCAATGGAGCAGATTAACACAGTCCACTGGAGCAGCACTAACCCCTCCGACAGCTCCACAAATACGTGTGCAGTAGGTTCTCACACAACTGGCCTGCAGCAACAAAGCAGCAAACCTAGGCAAAAAACGTAATAACCAACTGTGCTTAAACAAAGAACCACAGCACATGTCTGTCTTATAATTATTGAGTCACCGGAGAATGAGCAAACTGACCTCAATTAAGACAAGCGTGTGAAAACACGTCATTTAAACCTAATCACTTAAAAAGCAGCAGAGTAAGGTAATATATGGAAACTTCGCTCCTCGCCTGCTGGTCCAGTGTGATGAAATCAATTCCACAGGTAGTGGCAGTTTTAAACAATGATTAAGCCAAATGCTGGCAGTGAGTGCTGTGTCCACACAATATGTCCACGCACCAAAATGTCCCCCACTACACAGCCTTCTGTTAGGTTCATGACACTGAGCAGTTTTTTATGGAAGAGGGTGTAATTCAATGGGATTTAAATGCATCACTGTGCCGATGCACAAAAACATATAGATCTAAATCCTGCAATCATCCACCATTTCATAGTTTTCCAAAAGACTTTCAAAAGAAAAAAAGCTTCATCTGTTAGTTTGTTTAGATTATTTCTCAGCGATATCATTGTATTCAGTAGGATTTGCTTGACCCGATATATGGCAGTGAGTCTTCCACATACAAATAAAATGTTGGTTTAAGCCACTTGTGAAAATGTGCTTCCAATGATCAACACCAATGAATCAGTTAAAGTAAATTAGCAAAGGTCATAAATTAAATGAAAGCATATATTCATTCAGAATGAAGTTAAAGACAAAAAAAGTTAAACAATCAATCTAGTATATCTGCCCCTAACAATTTACCAAAAGTGTAATCAGTTTACTCAGGAATGCTGTACCACCTAAACTCTACCCTTTCTAGCTCTTTAAAGAGTTGACTTAGTTTCTTTGTATCTTTGTTTTTTTAGAAGGAAGTAATTTGAAGAGCCAGCCTTCAATATGCACTCACAGATTCTCCTCTCTCAATAGCAATGGGAAGAAATTCAGCGGATAGTTATTTACAAACTGTGAGATGTTTGCTACCAGTTGCAGAAGCCATCCAAGATAAAAACACATTGCCAGATAACACCATATCGAACACAAATAGATGGACACTGTTTTAGTTGTGTTCTCCTATTGTGTGAAATCTACTATTCAAATGCCTTCGCACTGTAGGCACATGTGCTGAGGGCCAGATGGGTACAGGCAGAGCCCGCTACATCAGGATGCCTCTATTTGGCCAAAGGCGAAAGATCTCACTGGCACAGGCTAAAAAAGAAAAAAGCCTGGTGCTTTCTCTGCATTTTTGCTCATTAAAACTCTTAATCTAATCTCAGGCAGGTCAGTGTGAAGGCATATTAGACACTGTCATATACACACACAGAAACACCCAAACAGATAAGAGAGATTGTCTCCTTTTGCTGTGCTACTGGTGCCACTAAGTCATTCTTTGGGGGTGTCCAGTTTAAGCAAACCGAATCAGCCGGAAGCTGATTTGATCAGCAGCTCACAGTGCTCGGCTGCTGTTTGCACACAAAGTCCGATATGAAGTCATTTTGTCCCAGGAAAAGCTCGGGCAGCTCCTGAACGCGATCTAAACCAAACTCTAACACCAGGGACGTCAGAACCTCCTCATCAATCAGGTCGATGTCCATTCCGTTGGGCCCCAACGGTCCACCAATGTGCTGCATGCCCGAAAGCTGGGCTGGGCCCACTCGGTACTGTGCACCGTTAGGCATATGGTGGCCATTGGCCGAGCCGAGCGGGTGTCCGTGATACTGAGTGTTGAGTTTTTGCAGGTGCATGCTGGCCATGAGCTGTTGGGAGGTGAGGTTACCAGGAAGGTACTGCTGCGGGTGTCCACTCTGCTGCTGCTGTTGCTGCTGCTGCTGCTGGGTGTGCATGTGGTGATGCTGTTGCTGCAGGCCCTGGCTGCTGTACATCATGTTACCGGACATCATCTGGTGGTGGTGGCCGGCCATGGGAGCGCCATTCACGGGGCTGCCCATCCCTCCGGGGCCCACCATATTTGGTCTCTGTCTCATGGCAGCCTCCATGTTATTCTGAGGGTTCCTGCCATAGTGCATCACCTGACCATTGGGCAGACTCCGCATCCCGGGCTGTCCGTTGTGTTGTGGAGCTCCATTCATATTCATCCTAAAGCCATGGGTCATGGGCATCATCATGTGTTCTGCCATGGCGTTTTGGTCTTCCTGAAGACATATGGGAACATATCAAATTTATTAGACATTTAAAACAGCAATTCACTAATAAAACATTTTAAAAAAACACAAATTGGTTATACTGTATAGTAACAGGCTGTTTGTTTCGTCCTGCATTTGCTACTAGAGAGTCCTCTTTGTTATCCCTTCCTGATAGAAAGCCTTCAGTGTTGGCGGTATAAACTGATCATTACAACATCACCTCATGAAACTGCTCTGACAGAAAGAGAGGAAGTTTCTGTGAGAATCTACAGTGTTTGTTACACAGGGGAAACTGGACACCTGCTCTGAGTATGAAAGTGCTGGATACTCTTTTGTAGTTAACATAACAACTATGGACTTTGGTCATCAGCTAGAGTTAGTTGAGGGGAAGCTTGGACTTATGATAGTAATCATTAAACATAAAACTGAAATCTATTCATCCATGAAAATCAAAAAGATTGTATATTCTTCAGTATGCCCCCAACAAACAACTTACTGGTATGGGACAAGTTGGTATAATTCAATGTTTTCACAATGCTAAACTAATCTTTTTTATAGGCTTTTTAAATTTTTTCAGTTTTTTAAAATAAAATTCAATTTAGTAGAATAACATTAGTGGTAAACAGTTAAAGCAGGAATGTATGTATTTTCTTGAGACAAATTATTTTTATTTGCTCTTGTTGCTGCTTCTTGTTTCAAAATGAATTATCTCAATTGCACACTAATAATAGAAATTGTTCAGTTGTTTTGACCAGATGGCATGAAATACATCACATTAACACAATTGTGACCACACATTTAATAAGTCACATGATTTTCTTAATAATATTGAGCATATGACAAATATTGTACTTCTACTGAGGGCCACTTTGTCACTGTTTTGGGTTGAACTGTTAGAGTTTTCTTTGAAGTCCAAACTTGGGGAAACTTCAAACTTCAGCAACATGCTTGAAACAAAATATAATATGGGCTGAATTAATGAATTTACCCGAATAGTAAGGGTAGTTTATCACATGATCCAAACATCCAAACAGAGGTTGCCCCAGAATCCCTATGATCTAATGCATTCTCTGTTAATCCACCCATTGAATAAGATGTTATGTTTGGGGTAATATTGCAAGCAATGGTAATGATGACACTAAACAATCTAAGTTGTTTTTGGGAGTTCTTTGGAATCTCCCTTTATGCTAGCATCCCACAAATTAAAGCAGTAGATGTACTTCACAAGCTAGTCAGTGTTCAAGCTAGCTATCAGACTGCCTGCTGTTTGTCACAGCCTGCTACAGCAGTTCCTTGTGAGGTAATCGAAAAATTATATCAAAGAGAGGATAACAAGATTTGTATGTGAAATTATGGAGGACTTCGGTATTGTTTTCAGTGAGAAGTTTACAGTGAAACAGGTATCACATTGTAAGGTGCTCTCTAAATGGCATAACATATGTCAGCTGAACAACATCAGAAGGGAAAATAATGAAACAACATTGTGAGATAAGACACTATCACATATGGATGGACATCAGTGGCCAGACATGCAAACATTATAATATCTCCAATCATAAAGTGCTCCAAAAAAGGTATTTAATTCTGGAAGATAATGAATATTATCCTATGCCAATAAGTAGTTAACACAACTCACAAAAAACATCACAGGTTCTACACTTTGTTCAGAACAGTTGCTATTAACCAGTACACCTTTTGTTTTGTCAGTTTTTTTTTTAGAAATAATCTATTTTGTTTTCTTAACAGTTTTTTAGGATAGGTGGAATCTCCCATGACCACTCATGAGAGATCCATATTTTACAAATGTAACAACTATTGCTCGAGTGCTTCTTGGTAATAAAAAGGGAAAAAACTGAATGTAGAAACTAGTAGCCTTCACTCCCACAATTTTTTGGTTTCAACTGAGATCCGTAACTAAATCTCCTAAATTGCACCATAAATGAATGACAACTGCATTTCACACAGAGGGCAGCAGTACCCTTGCAGTCAAAAGGACACAGAGGAATGCTTGACCACAACACACAGCACACACTTCATCCCTCACTACTATCAAAACACAACACAACACAAGCACACAGCCTGTTTCCTTACACTCATTACTAAACAAATTGCTGTAAGATACCTAGACACGCCACAGCAGATCCTATTACAACAGCACTGTCATTTACTGGTTGAAATGAATAATATTGTTTGGTGATCCACCTCTAAATGGGGTGATCTTGATTAAAAACACCATGCAATGACTGCTTGACAAAGACATTTAAACACCACCACCCCAGAATGAACTCATCTGGCTACTTTTAACAATTGGACTCCAGTAACTGCGAATAAAATAAGACTTTCCTCGGCAGTCTCGTTTGTCTATGCGCTCCCTTACAATTTTACACTGTCACGGATCTAACTTGCACTTTTAAAATAAATTGTCTGAGGAAAAATGAAAGCCAGACATTATTTTTTCTTCGATGGCATAAGATTGCAGGCTTTTCTCATAACCTCAAAGTGAGCCGCAAAGATATTTAACAGTACCTAGAAATTCAAGTCGGGATGGACAAAGGGGAAGTGCTCTTTGGCTGTCTATAATAAGAGTAACACGACGGAAACCTACCCGGTGTATTAAGAGTCAAATCCGTTCGTGGAAGTTAGATAACTGCCAGGCTTGATCCTCCAGCTGATGCTCCGTTTACGCGCACCCCTACGGCGGATCCAAACTGCGCTGCGTCTCGGTTGACAGTGTAGTTTGTTTTCTGGGTCAACTCATGGATTATATACATGTATAAAGCACGCACACACAGAGAGAGAGAGACAGAGAGAGAGAGAGATAGGGAGAGGAGGAGCCACCGTCCTCTCGGTCTCCTTTGTTGCCATTGGTCCTCCCCCTTAATCGCTGTGCAAAGAAACACACGCTGTAACCACCTCCACTGATCCACGGGCGCAACAGAGATCTGCACGTCCTCAACGTGCGCTGCGTCCTCGAGAATTTCCCTGCCTTCATTACCATGACACTATTATTAGCGAGGATCCTTTCTCTTAACTGAAAGCTACCTTTTTAACCCTATAATGCCAAATGCATCATATTTGATACACAGGGTTTCTGAAATGTTTTGCGTCTGACACCTTTTTGCGTAATTTAATGGTAAAAACTTTGCTCAAAATCCTATTGTACACAATCAGATATATACCTGATAACAGGGGGCAGAAGACTACACAGAAAATAATCTTGACTTATTGCATAGTAATAAATTGTTAATATTAAAATTTTCCTTTTGTTTTTTCTTTTTACATATTTTGTTAAAAGGCCAAATAAGGAATTCAAACCACAAAAAAGTCATTTTCTGTTTTGTTTTATTCTTGGATTGGGCTTTAAAGGGTTAAATATATTGTACAAGCACAGCAAATCACTCCAGCTGCTGAGAAATAAAAAAGTAACTTGAACAAGGTGTTTAACTACACTACCCAGGAATATATGACAAGTGAAGCGCTACTTTAATAGACAGACAGTAATGCACTATATAAAACTGTAAAACACATGCCATTATCGCAAAAAACTACTGGAAGATACTGTTTTAAAAAATCTTTAAAGTCTTTTTATTTTGAAATGACAAAGACAGACAGTGACAGATTAAAAGAGAGAGATAGAGGTCTTGTCATATTTGGTAGTACTTTTCAGTACAACAGTGATAGTGTGTGTGAATTCTGTCTTTTCAGGGCAAAGTTCTTTTTGTGCCCTCACTTTGTGTCTTGGAAACACACATTGTGGCCTTTTGCTGCCACATGGGGTGACTTCTGGGTATCTTGTGGGGTTCTCTCTTGGTTCTGTTAACACTGCTGTTGTTTACTTAGCTTTTTCTGCTGCAAGCATGCTTTTGGTATTTATGACCTCTTCTTATTTTGTGAAATTGGTTGCTGTTTGCTACTCTTGATTCAAGGAAGCTTAAACCAGATTTCAAACAGTGAGTCTGGACTACTGAAACTTATAATCTACATTTATTTAGCTTCATGGGGGACCGCGCTTTTTTTCCAACTGTGTCAATGGAGACTGAAAGTACTACAGATTAGGTATACAAAAAGTATTAAAAAAAAGTCCAAATGCAGCATGTGTCGTTACTAAAAGAATTGCAGGCTATAGCTCAATAGTCATTTAAATGTGGCTGTACAATTTCAATTCTCTCTTCTTAAAGTCATCGTCACAGCTCCTCTCATCCAAATCCCAGTTTGTGACCATTTGACCCATGTCGTTCTCCCCTTTACAATCAATCTCTCTCTCCACTCTGAATAAAGACATTTAGAAGAGTGAAAACCTTTGCTTGAGATTTTTAATGACAAAAGCAATAAATAAAAAGGCAATGAAGTATAGGCAATAACAGTTCATTTCTTGAGTCTTGAAGACAAGTCATCATGTCTAAATAGCTGGTGATGAGATTAATGCTTAAGAGCTGTTGAGAAGACATTAGAGAGTGATTGAAGTTACGTGTGTGTCACAGATTCACCTGATGATGATGATGATGATGATGATGATGATGATGATGATGATGATGATGATGATGATGATGATGATGATGATGATGATGATGATGATGATG
>JABUIW010000025.1:5861284-5876760 GCA_013363375.1 Menidia beryllina | reverse complement strand
TATCTATCTATCTATCTATCTATCTATCTATCTATCTATCTATCTATTCATACATACACATAATACTCTCACGAGGAGCTCAATATATCAATAGTGTTTATCACTATCAGTAGAGGCTGGCATCTACTACACTATGCAGGACCACAGGAACAGGCTGTGCAAAGATGCCACAGAGACATTCCAGCACATTTCAACAGGGTGAAAGAGGCTAGCAGGCAGAGCATACATGGAACGCAAAAATCAAGTTGATAAAGGTCAAAATGGGATATGCCCACCAGGGTAGTTGAGAATGACCAGGCTTAGATCCTGCGGGACTTCCAGATACAGACAGACCGGCTGGTGATGGCTAACCAACCATAGTGGTGGTGGACAAGCAGAGAAAGAAGGCCGTAGTGAAAGCTAAACCAAGTGGAGCTATGGAGGATGTGGAGGGGCAGTGACTCCAACAGATCCTACAAACAACATCTGAGATCTCTGTCCAGACAAACACAGTTCCAGGAACAGGAAAGATGCTGCACAGGACCTTCTAGCTCCCAGAGACCCTGAGCTTGAAGGGTAATGACTGCCCCAGAGGGCAAGAACATTGTGAGTCATGAAAATCTATATATGTGTATATCAGTGGCGGCTGGTGAAAAAAAAATCTTGGTGGGGCTGGTGTTACAATAGATTTCCCTGCCAAACCCAGTACATGCATTCAAATTAAAAGTCGTAAAATTAGTACAATTCTACAATGATGATTTAATTCCCTTATCAGAATCAGCAGTTTACATATACAGTTAACCATTTGAAGCTATATTAGGTATTATTTTGGAAAAGAACCGTATGAAATACAACACTCAATTTTTCTATTTGTCACCAAACACACAAAGTAAACACACAGGTGGTTAGCTTAACACAATTAGCTTTACACAGTTTTCCATATAAACTCGTGATATTTCATGTTTCTTAGTTGTTCAGAGAGGTGTTCTAAGTTTGTCTGTCCAGACTGTGTCCACGTCAAATCACTCCGGTCACTTTTAAAAAGGATGCGGGAAAAACATAAAAGTGCCGTGCCACCAGCAGTCAGCCAGGACTTACGCTGGAACCAACTCCTGTTAAAGGGCCGGCTGTAGGACTTAGCTTTTTCATTGGTTCGCTGCGTTAAATTTATTTCGGACTTGTCAGGTCCCAGCTCCTTTACATTTAATTTTTCCACCATTGTCTTTCTCACGAAAGGGTGAAGATCTCAGTAAATATCTCACTGAATAATGTGAAAGCTGCTCTTCAACTGTTGTCGTCGCCGTCATCTCTACGTCACAGCCTGACTGACCAATAGCTATACGTCTATGGCTTTGGGGCGCCAGCTCCAGGCGCCCCAAAGCCAATAATTTCGGCGATGCTGATTGGCCAAATATTCATTCATTTACCCTAGCAACATTTTTCAATTGGTTATTTCGCTGCACTTCTGGGGCGCTTGGGGCTAACGCCCCAGAAGAGAGACGATACGTTCTGTGGATGGAAATGCACTTGTTGAATGAGAGTCAATTGGTGGAAGTGTTGTTTTAATAATTCATATTACATGTAGCCACATACTATCAAGTAAAACTGACATTTGATAATACTTTAAAAATATACACTATATTGCCAAAAGTATTTGCTCACCCATCCAAATTATCGGAATCAGGTGTTCCAATCACTTCCATGGCCACAGGTGTATAAATTCAAGCACCTAGGCATGCAGACTGTTTTTACAAACATTTGTGAAAGAATGGGTCGCTCTCAGGAGCTCAGTGAATTCCAGCGTGGAACTGTGATAGGATGCCACCTGTGCAACAAATCCAGTCGTGAAATTTCCTCGCTCCTAAATATTCCACAGTCAACTGTCAGCTGTATTATAAGAAAATGGAAGTGTTTGGGAACGACAGCAACTCAGCCACGAAGTGGTAGGCCACGTAAACTGACGGAGCGGGGTCAGCGGAGGCTGACGCGCATAGTGCGAAGAGGTCGCCAACTTTCTGCAGAGTCAATCACTACAGACCTCCAAACTTCATGTGGCCTTCAGATTAGCTCAAGAACAGTGCGCAGAGAGCTTCATGGAATGGGTTTCCATGGTCGAGCAGCTGCATCCAAGCCATACATCACCAAGTGCAATGCAAAGCGTCGGATGCGGTGGTGTAAAGCACGCCGCCACTGGACTCTAGAGCAGTGGAGACGCGTTCTCTGGAGTGACGAATCGCGCCTCTCCATCTGGCAATCTGATGGACGGGTCTGGGTTTGGCGGTTGCCAGGAGAACGGTACTTGTCTGACTGCATTGTGCCAAGTGTAAAGTTTGGTGGAGGGGGGATTATGGTGTGGGGTTGTTTTTCAGGAGCTGGGCTTGGCCCCTTAGTTCCAGTGAAAGGAACTCTGAATGCTTCAGCATACCAAGACATTTTGGACAATTCCATGCTCCCAACTTTGTGGGAACAGTTTGGAGCTGGCCCCTTCCTCTTCCAACATGACTGTGCACCAGTGCACAAAGCAAGGTCCATAAAGACATGGATGACAGAGTCTGGTGTGGATGAACTTGACTGGCCTGCACAGAGTCCTGACCTCAACCCGATAGAACACCTTTGGGATGAATTAGAGCGGAGACTGAGAGCCAGGCCTTCTCGTCCAACATCAGTGTGCGACCTCACAAATGCGCTTCTGGAAGAATGGTCAAAAATTCCCATAAACACACTCCTAAACCTTGTGGACAGCCTTCCCAGAAGAGTTGAAGCTGTTCTAGCTGCAAAGGGTGGACCGACGTCATATTGAACCCTATGGATTAGGAACGGGATGTCACTTAAGCTCATATGTGAGTCAAGGCAGGTCAGCAAAATCCTTTTGGCAATATAGTGTATATATATTATAACTTTCCCCCTCCACATCTAGGGGGGGCGGCGCCCGAGCGCCCCCTATGGGCCGGCCGCCACTGGTGTATATACGTCCAACCATTATCTGGACCGCCTATATTCAAGCTTATACTTATGCTTAAATTTACATGATGAATTATATTATTATATTATATCTATATTCAAGCTATAAATATATATATATATATTTATAGCTTGAATATAGATATAATATAATAATAATATATATATATATATATTTATATAAATTAAGCTTGTTCTGGGTCACAAATCTATAGAGGCCACCTCCTCTGACGAAAGGCTGCCTTACTGTGTCTCCCCTTCTTCAAAACTGAATAGATGCAAGCCTTTCATGGTAGCTATGTTTAATGTCACTGTTGTTATTACTATGGGATAAAATGGTTTCTACTAAGTACAACAGGATCAACACAACACAACATCTTTGTATGAATGTGATGATCTCAGAGACACACTTGTCTTGTTGAGAATAAATGTTTGACTGTTAAGCAATTAAACCGCTGTTCTTTGTTATCGATTATTTGCTTTTGTAAACCGAGCCCCCATGTTTTGTTTTATCTCAACCAATATTATCAAGAGAGTAGTCCTTACAGCATTCAGTTCATTATGTAATAATGACAAAATTTACATTTTCCGGCACTTTCTATAAACACCCTCCTCTAGTACAACTTATTTCCCCTTGTTCCTTGTTCTTTCCACTCATATCCATTTACATTGATTCTCACTCAATATGCTTTCCACAATATAGACTATATATAGTCAGTTCCACACTTTGTGCAAAAAAAAGAAAGAAAAAAAATTGTATGTGCAAAAGGCTACTTGTTTTGATAGAGATATTCCTAATGTAGCATTTGACCTCCCCCTCTTCCAGAAGTAATTACTTAGAGGGGGCAACACCAAATTGATTCATATAAAGGTCAAAGGAATACATTGCCTCTTTGGCACCATAAAAAGTGTGTTTCTGTGAGAAGGGAAATTGCCGCTTGATTAATTGAGCTTAATGTCTGCCATTTATAAGTCTTTGTATGACACATATGAGGAATAAGAAGATGGTCAACGTTTTGTATGATAATAACTGCTTGGTTGCATCTGTGCTTACATGTCATGCTTCATCCTTTAGCAACCAGACAAAACAGACAGTGACAGCAATTTTCATTTCCTGGCAATAATTAACTGAGGTGATGGATTAAATTCAGCAGTCATTACATTTGGCATTTTTTAATCTTGTAAAAAACTATTAACTTCAACACTTTTTACACAGTTCTTGCACCATATTAGCAAAAGAGACTTGCTTATGAAGCTTTTTTTCTCTTTGGTGGTTGATAAAGAAATATAAGTCAGCATGTTAGGAAGTCTCATCATGTGGTCTCAACAATGTTTTTAATCACAGAACATCCGAAGTAGGTGGCTAATTGGTTTGCTTTGCTTTTTTTACAGGTAGAGTCTGAAGATCTATTATTAAAATACCAACTCCAAATTAATAAGAAAGAAAAGATGAATGGATGACAAGCTTTAAATAATTCCAAACTAACTCTCCGCCATAGAAAATCCATGTTTTAAACTGAATTAACCTACTGATGGACACATCAGGCCAGTGTTAGAGGTATGTCCTGGTATATTCACTATATTACTTTGTTTTAAGTCTTCTAAGAAATTTAGATGTGGGGAGCTAAATAATTTTGGAGGAAATGTTGCTCGTCTTGCTGTTAGAAGAGCAAAATTCTAACTAATCCGTCAAAACACTCAAAACTGAGACCTTGAGCACTCAGAGATAACTGGTGTATACACAGGAAGAACATGAACACACAAAGAGCCCCCCCCCCCCCCCCCATTCAGGACCCTCTTGTTTCTCATCCTGACTTTGACTACCATATTGTAAATACTCTCTGTACTTTGAAAGGTGTAATTGTAATGGCAAGGAAAACATCTCAAAACAAAATGACTCAAAAACAAGAATGAAAACTTTATGTCCTGGTTCCAAAACAACCTCCCCCTTGTATATGAGGAATCTTTTGTATGTGAAGCTTGTCACAGTCACACTCTGTTTCACTTTGTGATTACTTCACATTTTACCTTAAGACTGAGTTGTCATTGGTAAACCTCTGCATCAGATAGTTGTTTTCTTTGGCACGGTATTTTCTCAAATAAAGAATCACAGTTCATGTCCCCTTTATAGCAAAGGAAAGATTGCTTGCCATTCACAAATCCTCCCAGCTTAATCAATATTGCAAACAATGATAGCTGTTTAATTCAGCTATACTATAGTGTACCAGCGGCACGGTGGTGTGGTGGTTAGCACTGTCGCCTCCCAGCAAGAGGGTTCTGGGTTCGAATCCCGGGGGAACCAGGGCCCTTCTGGGTGGAGTTTGCATGTTCTCCCTGTGTCTGCGTGGGTTCTCTCCGGGTTCTCCGGCTTCCTCCCACAGTCCAAAAAACCTGCATGTTAGGCTGATTGGAGATTGGGGAAATTGCCCTTAGGAGTGAATGTGAGTGTGAGTGGTTGTTTGTCCTTGTATGTCCTGTGTGTGGCCCTGCGATGGTCTGGCGGACTGTCCAGGGTGTACCCTGCCTCTCGCCCGTTGACCACTGGGATAGGCTCCAGTTCCCCCCGCGACCCCATGAGGGAATAAGCGGTATTGATAATGGATGGATGGATGGATGGATGGATATAGTGTACCAACGTTTGTAGTTAAATCTAAGCTCTAGAAATAATATCTCATTTAAATGTGAAAAGCAATCTTTTACAATCCATCAACTGATTAACAAGTTGGTCCAAAATAGATCTACATGCTTGTTCAGATGATGTTCAGATATGCAAACCACATCATTTAGCGAAAACTTAAGAAATGTTGTCCAAAGTTCAACCAAAGATCTCATCCTACCATAGTAGTAGACCATGATCTGTCTATAAAAGAAGCACAAAAAGAGTATATTCATGTCTCCTAAGATAGTTTCTTGACTGATGTAGCCTATGTGGCTAATAACTGCATCCCACGGCACATATTTTGGACTTTAAAAGGCCCTATAAGGGACACTTCCTAACAGGTAAGTAGTAAATGGATATACTACAAATCTAAGTGACAAGTCTTAACCCTATAATGCCAAATGTATCATATTTGATACATACCGTTTCTGAAATCCTTTTGCTTAATTTAATGGTAAAAACTTTACCCAAAATCCTATTGTACACAATCAGATACACCTGATAACAGAGGGCAGAAGACTATACAAAAAATTATCTTGACTTATCGCATAGTAATAAATTATTAATATTAAAAAAATATTTCAGTTTTCTTCTTTTTACATATTTTGTTAAAAGGCCAAATAAGGAATTCAAACCAAAAAAAAGTAATTTTCTGTTTTGTTTTATTCTTGGATCAGGCTTTAAAGGGTTAAACCCTTATAGATATAATTAGGTATATCTTTATAAAAAGGTATTGCAGCTGGTCAAGTTTGGACTCTTTATACTGGGTATTTTGTCCATCATATCAACAGAGAAGAAGCTTACAATACCAGTATTATATATCAAGCTAACCAGATTGTTCCTTCCTTTGTTCTGTGCTTAACAATAGCAGTGTGCTCTGCTTTATTCTCCTCACCCTCCTCTTATACCCAACTAAGTAGGGAGGGGCATCCCACCTGCTGCTCCAGGTAGCAAAGATAGCAGCATATGTTGTTTTATTGGTCTGTGTTTGAGTATAAGCAACAACATCTGTTCATGTATGTGTGCTTGAAGGGCTGTTTCTCCACTAAAGTCTACGTTTGAATTAGGGGGAGGGGAACATGTGCTTGGATGCCTGGGTCTCTTGGTATGAGGAGTGTTGTGCTTCAGCGGTTTCCATTTGGCCAACCTGACATGGTCTCGCCGTCTCCTTAAAGCACCTATGAGACAACCTTTACAACTTGTGCCTGCCAGGATCAGGGTTGATCCTGTTAAGTCTCTGCTTATTATCTCCTGACACTTAAGCTGTCAATACACGTTCAAATGTTGAAGCTATCTGGCAAAAAGGCTGTGTAACTGAGCACAAAACTGCTATAGGAAATTGGCGTAATAGTGGTTATTCTCTCATCTGACTTCCCCTTTTTAGAGGGGCCTCTTCCGTTCTGATGCACAAGTTGCATGATAACTGTATGACATCCCATAATGGGCAGCAAGATTTGATCAAATACTGTAGACAGTGTTTACAGTATGAACATGTAGTGACGCAGCTTCTAAGAAAGCACTTGCCATAACAAGCACCTATGGAAACAGATAAGTGGGAACTGCAGGTAAGACTTAACAGTCCCCATAACAGTCACATGTCTTTTTGGATGAACACCATGCTCAGAATCCCTTATCTGAAAAAGCAATTCAAACAAACAAAAAAAACTTTTACTTTACTAATTTCACTTTTAATTTTTAGATATATAACATTAAATTCACTATCGAACATAGTATAGATGTCAAAGGTAGACAGTTTAGTAATAATATTAATAATAATAATAATTATTATTATTATTATTATTATTATTATTATTATTATTATTATTGCTTATCTTTAATCTAATAATGGAACTACATGGGGAAAAAAGACAAAAAATATCTTTCCGTGCTTCTAAAACTTCTCAGAAAAGAAAGAACGAAAAGAAAAAAGAAAAAAAAACAGAAACAGACATATTCACTAGTGCAGGCACTGAGTGTACTTATCATATGGACACCCTGCATTTTGTCACGCTATTCATTTTGATCTCTGTGATTAAAGTCTGACTCAAACAAAAATATCTGAATATCATATGTTGTCGTGCTTGAAAAGGCAGAGTGGTTCCGGATTTTTTTTTTCTTGTAAGTAACATGTGTTCATGACTTATCATCATCTCACTTCTCATCCACTCAGCAGAGGAGATCAGTCAGTGAGAGGACAGTCAGAGCCAGGACCAAATGCTCTCAGGTGAAGGATTTCCCAAAAGAGAAAGCTCTCACTTGATCACAAATGATAAACAATAGTTTGAAAAAGCGTGTCAAATAAGTGTGCAAAGTTGAGAATGAAATGACTGGAAATTACTATTTAGCATACACGTTAAAAGAAATTGACAAATCTAATATGTTATTAGATGTAAAAATTGAATTACATGAGGTTGTTAAAACAAAAGTCGATGATACAAGTTAATAGTCTGAACACTGAGTACTCGACATTCATGTAATTTCTGATATTGTTATGATTGTACTTTGCTTTGGTGTTTTGGTTTTTCTCTAAGTTTTAGGCAGACGTAAAGGTTTCCAGGAAGTATGGAGCTATCAAAGCTGAACCTGCAAAAACCCAGTTTGGATTCTAGCTTAACTAACTCATATCCCCTCCTCCACTGAACCCGTCTGGAAATTTGAGTAAGGCCCCATTACACAACAAATATCATATCAAAAGATACTCCTGAACATTTCTAACTATCTCTCTTCTCCTACTCAAGAGAAGGTTTCATTAGACTAATATTGGGTTTATACCATTACAAAATTTCTCATAAAAATTTCACAAACTGCAAAATTCCTTCCGTTTCATTTGTGAATTCATGAAACAATTTAAACTAGGAGAAACACACATATTTAACAAAAAAAATGGTTAAAATGGGAACTTCTAACAAGTCAAATCCATCTTCTACATTAAATAGAATTCTCATGTCAAAGGCGTGCAAAAAAATCTAGACCCATTTTCCTTGTCTTGATGTTTCTTTTTAGACTGACAGCTTTGTCAGCTGTTTTTTCTCACTTGTATGAATGTTCAAGAAAGTTGGCATAGTGGCTAATTTCCTAGAAAATAGATGTAAAAAACATCCATATTAAAAGAATGATCTTTTAAACATTTTAATCCAGAATTCCATACGTATCATATTTGCTAAAAACGGTTTTTGACATATTTGCATCTGATACTACACCATAATTAGTTTGACTTACTGCACAGTAATACATTTTGAACATTCAAAATTTATTTCTGTTTTTTTTTTTCATATTTTGTTGAAGGGACGAAAACAAACTTCAAATGAAAAAAAACTCTCTCTTTTTTTACTTGGATCAGGCTTTAAAGGGTTAAGCCAGTCCACAAGTCCAAGTTTATAGCAGACCATTTGGTCTAATAGTACTGTATATTTGGAAAGTCTTTCCATTTATTTGTATACCGACTTGTTGAACGTGATTGGTTGCATAACATTCACTTGTGCCTTTCATTTTTAACAAAAGCATACAAAGGAAGAGCCTTTTGCATTATTGGCAATACGATGGGTCTTTACTCTTTCCTGAATAATTTGGATTTTGATCTATTCTAGGACACAGCTCATACCTTTCTCTAATCTTGACTTGAAGTCTTTTTCAGGCATTTCTATAGGTTTGGGAAGCTCATTTAACTTCCCTAACTGATTCACAAAATTCCTGTTTGTAACGATTATCTATCATAACGAATATAAAACTTGTAAACCAGAGTTCCTCACAGAAGTATTTGTAGCAGCACGACACTGAAGTGATGCTAACTCAGCAAAACCACCAAAATATCAATATCAGTAATCATTTGTTTTTATGTCAAAGCATTAAAAAATATTGAATTGAACAGCATCTTGCATCTAAACTACAGTTGGAGTTTTTCTGTTATTTTTACAGGCTCAAACAACACTTACGATGAAAACATTAATACTTTTTAAGGGTTTGCACTCATTTGTACATTATTGTGCAAACGTCTTGAGCTACCCATCATAAGTGCAACAATTTACTGAAATTCACAAAGTACAGTTTGCACAGTTCTAAAAAGCTTAAAAGCAAGTATTAAGCATGTGCACCTTTTAAAAATCAACACTGGCTGAGTTCCTAATGTCTCTTGCACAGCTTTATAGTAAATGGATGTATGTAATATGTTAACCATTAAAGCCAAGATTATATTTTCATACTATTTTTCTCAAGGTGTTCTTTGACATAATTTTCAGTGGCTGTGTACACAGTTCCAATTTTATAAGTTATTTGAGTGTTTGAGATTTTTTGACATTTGACATTTATTTTAAAAGAGAAGCACACAAACACCTATGAAAACAAGAAGTGCACAAATAAACACAAAGGGCAAGTCAATGATTGTGAATTGAGCTAACAAACCTATTAAGTTATCTATTTGCTTTCTTTTTTGTGTTTTGTTTTTCTGGGTGATGGAAAAAAGAAGACCATAAAATAAGCAGGTCCCACCTCCTTATGCAGGCCTTTCTATAAAAGAATTGGTGCCACTATGGAAACATTTTCTTGGAGTCAATTATATAAGTAAAATACACGGTAATGTTTCAGCATTAAATACTGCCTCCAAACCAGGACAGAAACTGTCTCAGCTGAGAAGGGCCATTTGTTATCTTTTAGGCCACTGTGCATGTCCCTTTGTGGGCTGTTGTATAATGGATATGGGTGAGCTACTACTAGAATCAGTTACATTTTTTGCAAAAGACAAACATCTGGAGACTTATTTTTGTATGACTAATAGTGTCACAGTGTGCCTGTTTATACAGAACCACCAAGACTGTCTGTTAATGCCCTATGAGTCACTGCTGCATGGTGGCATCTGTTGAGGTGCCTGTTTTAAACAGGAACTCAAATATTGTGAAAAGAAATACGAATCCGCTTACATGGACATGTTGTAGTTGTGAAATTGCAGTGAAACAAAATGTTTGAGACAGTCTCAAGATTTCAAGTTTTGAAATCTTGGCTCTCCCTTAAATTTGACAGTATAAAGGTAGTGGGTGAAAGCCATGTTACTGATCATAGACATGTTAGACATTACTCCAGTTTTCTAACATTGCACAACATCATATTATATATAGGTATATAGCAAATATAGCTGTATATATCTACAGTTTCCTCTCTCTCTCTCTTTAGAAGATTCCAGACACGAAAAACATTATATAAACAGAACAATCCTTCACTGTTAACTTGATATACTCAGATTACCCCCTAATACTCAGATTCATCCAAGATAAGTGTTGTCAAACTCCAGTCATTAGGTGCTACTGCCCTGCTAATTTTAGATGTTTCTCTGCTCAAAACACCTGATTCAAATCACATATACCAACGGCCTGCTGGACAGTGGTCCCTGAAGAATGGTTTTTGACAACACCGCTCTAAATTTAGTTTTACTCATTGATTATCAGTGCCATATCACAGGACTGGTAATTCATCAGATACAATGGTTTTATCTTCTTAAGCTGAGGAAGGATGTTTAAGGTAGATGACCAGTTATTGTAGTAATATTTGGAGTAGAAGATTTGCCTGTTTCTGCGTAGATTATTTGTCAGATTACTACAATGAAATGCTTTTTTCTGATCACAAGCCCTAACTAAACAGTATCACATAGTTTTGGCTGCTTAACTTAAGGAGGCTAGCTCATGGTGTCACGCCTTGTTTTTTTTCAGTGTTTGGGTATGTCTTGGTCTTGTCATTTCCTGTTTTATTTTGAAAATGTGTGTCACTTGTCTGATTGTCTCCCTTAATCATTTTTGTTCACATGGGGTTCCCTTCCCTTAGGATGTTCAAATAGTCTGTGTCCCCCTTGTCTGGTGCCCGTGTGTTTCCTAATGTTCGTCATTCGACTGTTGATCCTGAGCCTAAACATTGTCATTGAAATTCCTTGTCTTGTTTCACCAAGTAGTCCTTGAAAGAGCCATTATTATTTTATACCTTCATTTAGTACCTTCCTGTCCTCATAAGGATGTTTAGAATTTTGTACTTTCATGCCCGTGTGAACATCCAAGATGGCTGCTGTGAGCAGTGGTGGTTTGTTAGGCTCCACAATTGCTGCCATATTTTCCTGTCTGCTAACATTTCTTCTGCAAAATCTGGTTGGATTTGACCACCATAAGCAACAACTCCAACTGTGTGGATCAGAAATCCTCAACTCAGCTGAGAAACGTGGATTTTTACAACCAAACTATAGCAGGAGAGACAAAGGACACACCCGCACATGGGATATATGCCTGCAGCCTCTTTGCACATTCTTGGACTATATTTGGATATTTCGACATCCCAGAGCAGTGAAAAGACCCTCACAACACCACAACTTTCAAGACAAACAATCAGCATACAAAAGGTATGTGTTTGTGTGGCTAATATGTTTGTGGTGTTTGTGTTTCCCACTGGGCCAAGGCCTGATCCAAGATGAAACATCATCATCAAGCAGTTCTACCCAACTTATGTCAATGATTGTGAAACCAACTTTACGCTTCTTTGGATTTGGATATCATGCTCTGTTTTTGACAAGCTGGCAAAAATGCCAAATAACCACCACCAAAGCTAAACATCATGCAAGCAGGAAGAATGGATGGTTATGGATACTTCTGCTTCTTCTACTCTTGAGCGGGGACATACAACTAAATCCAGGTCCCACAAATAATATCAACAAAAGTAATGTTGCAGAAATATGTGTTGAAAAGTTGCAACAGTCTCAACTTGTGGAAACATCATGCACTGCAGTGGCGTGGACACCCACTGGCTTACTACAGGATGACTTCTCAATGAAGTTGAAGATGAACACATTGTCTGATGTAAAACCTGACATTGAGAAAACTGTAACTATCAATTCTGGTGCTGCAAATTGCCAAGGAAATCCAGAAAAACTTACAAGTGCTCATTGTGCAGCAAATAAACAAAAAGAGCTGAAATATTTTCAAACTGTAAACCACGCAAAAGTAATCTGGGATTCTGCAGCAAAACCAAAAGGAATTTTTGGGGGGCATCTTAACATTCGAAGCCTACTATCAAAATTAAATGAAGTTCACCATTTATTGAGCAATTCAAACATTGACTTTTTGGCACTGAGTGAAACTTGGCTAAATATTAATGTCCCTACAAGCATGATTGATGTTCCTGGATACACATGCTATAGGAAGGATCGTACAAATGGGAAAGGGGGAGGTGTTTTGATTTATATCAAAGATGGTTTAAATTGTTCTGTCACTGTACTGGATACTTTAGGAATTGAATGCCTTGTTTTAAAAGTTTCACTGTCACCTACAATGAAATTTAATTTACTAGTTTTATATAATCCACCATCTCATGGTGCATCTTTTTATCAAGACTTTGATGAAATGTTAAAGCAAATTAATATTAAATGTGAAACTATTTTAATCGGAGATATGAATATAAATTGGATGGAGAAAAACAAAAGGGATAAATTAAAAGCCGTGTTATCAAAACATAAACTTGTTCAAATTCTTAAAAAACCAACCAGGATCACCAAAACTAGTCAAACTCTGATAGATTTAATAATCACAAATAAACGAGAACGAATCATCAAAACATATAACCTTGTGACAGGTCTATCAGATCATAATATGACACTGTTGGTCAGGAAATTAACAAAGAAACGATTAGAGGGAGTTTTCACAGTGCCTAATGCAACAAAAAGCCAAATGTCTATTCCAAAAAACAAACTACCCTTATTTGAAAATGAACTGAAAAACATGAATTGGGATAATGTGATACAAACAGAAAGTGTAAATCAATGCTGTGATCAGTTAACTGAGACTCTAACTAATATTATTCAGAGATTTAGTTGTGTTATAAAAAACAATAGAAAACAAACTGGTCTACCATGGGTAAACCATGCTATTATTCAACTTATGAAAAAGCGAGATCTTGCTCTGAAAATTTCACTAAAAACTAAATTGCAAACAGACAGACTTGTCTTTAAAGGACTACGAAATAAAGTTGTTAATGAAATCAGAAAGTCAAGGTCCACATATTTTATGCAATTGTTTGCTGAATCAAGTGGAAATAGCTCAGAAATATGGAAGCAGATTAACAAGTTGACCAATCGCAAGTGCAATTTAAGAAAATGTGTAACAAAACTCAATATAAATGGAATGGTTAGCAATGACTCTGCCAAAATTGCAAATGAATTCAATTCATATTTTATTAATTCAGTAGAGCAACTTGCTGAAAATTTCAATCCAATTTTGCTTCCATGTAATGTTGCTGAAGATTCAGCCTCACCTTTTCACATCAAACAGGTTGACCAAAGTGAAATAAGGACAATTATCAATCAATTAAATTCATCCAAAGCAAAAGATATATTTGGTTTAGATACACTTTTAATCAAAAAGTATAGTGCAGATCTAGTAAAACCAATATCTCATCTAGTGAACTTGTCAATTGAAAAATGTGAATTTCCACAAGGGTTTAAGACAGCTGTTGTGACTCCAATTTTTAAGTCTGGATCAGCTGATGCGGTCTGTAATTATCGACCCATTGCAATTGTACCTGTCATTTCTAAGGTGTTAGAGAAGCTAGTTGCTGAACAATTAATGGCCTATTTAGAGGAGAAAAGAATACTTAACTCCAAACAATTTGGATTTAGACCAAGGTATTCCACTGAAATGGCTGTATGCCATTTTACGGAATACATTAAAAGTAGTTTGGATGGAGGAAAATGTGTTGGGGCAGTATTTCTAGATTTTACAAAAGCGTTCGATACTGTAAATCACACAGTTCTGCTAAGGAAACTGGAACGACTACATGTTTCGAAACAAACCTTAAATTGGTTCAAATCTTATCTTGAGCAACGACATCGGTGCGTCAAAATTAATGGCTTCAAATCTGGGATCCAAAAATGTAATGTGGGTGTACCACAGGGGTCCATTTTGGGCCCATTACTTTTCTGTTTGTACATAAATGATATTCCAAACATCTGCAAAGATGCCATCTGTCAAATGTATGCAGATGATACAATAATTTATGTGGCAGCAGAAACACCTGAAAAGGCCTCTGATCTGTTAAACAGACAGTTGTGCATCTTATCAGAGTGGCTCCAAAATAACTGCTTAACTCTGAATTACACCAAGACTGTCTCCATGTGTTTCTCCCTTAAGAAAATTACAAACAATGAACTCAAAATAATTATTAATCAACATGAAATAAAGCCGGCTGGTGAATTTAAGTATCTGGGGGTAGTTTTAGATTCAAAATTGAAATTTGATGCCCATATTAAGAAAATGACGAAAACCATAAAGACAAATATAAACTGTTTTCGAATTATTCGACCATGTGTGTCAAATCAAGCTGCACAAGTATATTTACATGCAATGATTTTATCCCATATGTCTTATTGTTCCATCGTTTGGGCTCAAGCCACAAAGTCTGTTTTAAAACCTTTACTCTCACTTCACAAACAAGCACTAAAAATATTCGATCAAAAACCGGTGAAGTGGCATCACTGCAAAATTATAAAAAAATACAACATGATGACATTTGAAAATTTTATAAATTTCTCATTTTTAAAAGCTATTTTTAAATGCCTTAACAGTCTTGCCCCTGAAGCAATCTGTCAATTTGTTTTAAAGAATGCAAATGAAGGAATCAGGACAAGAGCTGGAGCTAGTGGGAACTGCAGGATTAAAAGATGTCGGACATCCATGGGTCAGTCCGCCTTCTCAGTGAAAGCATCACACCTCTGGAACTCTTTGCCTCTGGAGCTTAAGTCACAGACTGATGTTCAACTTTTCTCCACAAAACTGAAAAAATGGCTCAAAGACAATCAAGGGTGTGAGCACTAAAATGGCTTGTACTTTACATTTCTTTTTTTTTTTTTTTTTTTTTT
>JABUIW010000025.1:5850399-5861184 GCA_013363375.1 Menidia beryllina | reverse complement strand
TTTTTTTTTTTTTTTTTTTTTTTTGTTTTAACTCTTGTTTCTTATGCATCTGTGTGTTGTCTCTCCCCCTTAATGCTAACACCTTTTAAAAGCCTAACCAGGGACGAAGGCTGCAAATTAGCCCATGGCTACAAGCCTTATGTAGTTGGACATCGGCCACCTGTTTGGTTGCAATGTTTAATTGTACTGTCCCTGTCAAATAAACAAATAAATAAAAAAATGCTTTTTCTGTCCACGAATGAGTATTATTTTTTACTTTCATAGTTTTTGCCTGTCCTCGCAAGAGTGATTATTGTTTGTTACTTTTTTAGCTTTTTTCTGTCCTCGGATGAGGGATCATTACATTGTACTTTCCTTGTTTTGTTCTACCCCGATTGAGAGGTTATTATTTCATAGCCTTGTGCTTCCACTCAAAGAGAGTGTGACTTTTTGTTTAATAAAGACCTTGATACTGCCATGCTCTGCATCTGAGTCCTGTTTTGAGCTTGTCCTGACACGGGGTCCCTAATCCAGAAATGGGGAAAACACACTTCTTCCTAAAGTAGGAGCATGTAGACTGTTCTCATGTTCCTAAACTTTGGTGAAACATTGATAAATGCAGCACAGATCACAAATGCCACAAAAGGTTAAGCTGGGAGATGTTCCCGTACTTTTCATATGAGAAACAAGACTCAATAATGAAACGAGATGGACACACTAGGGCCTGCTTTGTTGTTTTTCATTTCACAGGCATATGAAAATCTAGTAGATATCATCATCTATATTTATTGTGTATATAAACAAAAACCTAATATAAATATGATTACTCTTCATGTGTAGTCTAGACTTGATTTACAACACCTTGTCAAGTTCTGTGCAGTCTTTTTAATGTTAAGGCATTTACATATAAATCAATGATAACTGTGTATCCAAGATTTTTGGTATACATATCGCCTCTCACAGTAATTTTATTAAATGGTGATAAAGTTACTGCTATATACACTTTATTGAAACTTTTCAAATATGTCAGTTCATGATGATCTACGCTAACTTTTCTTCATATCTATATCCTGTTGTGGGCTACAGTTTTTGCACAGCCTCAACTCAGACGCACACATCGACCTGGCATAGATTTGGCAATGTGCTCTCACTCTCCTTGTTGCCTCAGACTGGCTGTGAACTTAGTTACAGGAGAGCAAGGTCCACTCCGCTATTCTTAGCACTCTTGGAATGCCTTTTCTCCGCCCTGTTATTTTGTTTACGCTCTCTTCTTTTTGCTGATGTTGGGAAAGCCTGTAACACGCGGATTTACTGTTAGTGGAAAATAGGAGTCATGATAAGATTGATAAGGTTTTCCTATTATTCACTTTTTAGTGAAAAGACCACATGTGGCAGATCATTTTGAGACATTTGTACAAAAATAACCATTACAGTTTTATTAGAATTCAATTGAAATTTCTACGCCAACAAAAAATAAATATCTGATAAACTAAAAGAAAAAAGAAACAAGTCTTAAAAGACAATGAAAACATAAGTGTAAAAAAAAGAAAAAAAATCTGTTCAAAAGACAGTACCTCTTCATTGACTAATATCAAGTAAGCACTTAGACTACGTTCAGAATCAGGTTTATTGCCAAGTAGGTTTTTAGACTTACAAGGTTTTTAGACTTACAAGGAATTTGCCTTGGTGTTTAGTGCACAACACAACAACACTTCTATGAGAAGCAAGCAACCTGAAGTGACCTGAAGTGACCCAAATCCGATATTTTTGTAAAATCTGAATTTTTTTGCAGGGTCATTTGTATATGGACATCACATACGCAACATGTACATTTTATTTTTTGTCAAAACTGTATTCATTCAAGCATTCTTTAAATATTCCTACGTATGGAGTGATATATGTTACGGTGTGAACAGATTTTGACATTTGTTAACAGAATGCATAAACATAGAACTCTGCATGCAACTCCCACCCTTTTCTAATATTCACAACCTCATCCTTTTTCTCACTCTCGCTCATTCAACCCCTTGATATATCTTATTTTAGCTCAGCTCTTCTTTAACAGTATGTTATTGGGGACATTTTACATTTTTAATTGCATTATATACCAGTCTCAACTTTATTTGAAAAATAAAAACCCATATATACACAAGAAAATGGCTTTTAAATAGCTGTCCACTGAAGTGACCACTATGCATGACAGGGTTAATAACATACTGAAATAAAACACTGAATCATGTTAACAATAACAAAGTATCTGCTTTTATAGAAGTGCTACCAATTTGCATTAAATTAATCAAGTGCATTTGATTAGCTACCCCTACCTGTTGGTTACCCTCTCAGTTCTTGGGTTCACTTAGTATTCAACACACTGTAATAATCTTTGATAAGTATATAATAATCAGTGTTTGGGAGTAACAGATTACATGTAACGACGTTACGTAATTTATTTACAAAAAAAGAGTAACTGTAATTCGTTACAGTTACAATGAGAAAATATGTAATTGAGTTACAGTTACTTCCGAAAATATTAAGAATTACAAATTTAGTTACATTTTTTAAAAAATATAAAGAAAAACCTTTGCAAAATATGCAACTCAATGATAGACGAAGCGTATTGATTTACTAATATTTGACTGTTTGGTGTCGATGCATGACAAACGTTTATCGATGTCAATGACCTAGCCTAGCCTAGCCTACCTAGCCTAGCCAACTGTAGGGTGAACCGATGTCCTACATTTCAGACTAGGGTTGTCAAAAGTATCGATACTTAAAAAAGTATAGATACTAAAATGTTGTATCCGGATACGACTGACCTGCCGTCGCTGCGCCCCTCGTTTCCGATTTATTTATGTATTTATTTACGTTGTTTATGATCGTTAACAAGACGTTAGCCTTGAACTGCTAGCTGCGGCCAATAGCTAATAATAACATGCTAAAATTAATCATTGGTTAATACTCATTAAAACCTTAAAGTAATCAAAAAGTAATCAAAAGTAATTAGTTACATTACTTTTTAAAAGTAATCGAAAAAGTTACACTACAATTACATTTTAAACAAGGTAACTTGTAACTGTAACGGATTACATTTTTAAAGAAACTTACCGAACACTGATAATAATTATACATCGCATTCTTATTTTCTTTCAAAGTTCTATTTACTGAGGTTTGGAAGGCTCGTTGCAATCTTTACAAAAGACAAGAAAATAAATAATAGATAATAATCATTTTTCCTGTGTGGCGAAATTATTCACCCTTGTCATTGTGGAGAATTTAGTTTATGTTTTAATGTCCTGAAAATATATAATTCCACTCAACTCTTTTGTCTTTGTTAATAGATGTAAACACTCTACTTCTCCTGTATTGCCCTCCTATATTCTTGAAGGCCAACCATCCATCCAACCATTGTCCACCGCTTATCTGGGGTCTCAGGGACAACAGCTGAAGCATACGTGAACAAGACCCTGAGGTACTTGAACTCCTCCACTTGTGCAAGGACATCCCTCCCTGACCCAGAGGAGCTCTACCCTTTTCTAGTGAAAAACAATGGTCTCGGACTTGGAGGTACTGATCCTCATCTCAGCCGCTTCACACTTTGCTGAGAACCACTCCAGCGAGAGCTGTAGATCATGACTTGATGAAGCCAATAGGACCACATCATCTGTGAAAAGGAGAGATGCAATCCTAAGGCCACCAATACGGGCACCTTCAACACATTGGCTGCGCCTAGAAATTCTGTCCATAAAATCTATGAACAGAATCACAAACAAAGGGCAACCTTGGTGGTCAGACTCATTTTTCTCACTGGAAATGAGTCCGACTTACTACCAGTGATGCGGACCAAGCTCTGACTCCCACAGGGACCTAACAGCTCGTGACAAAGGGCCTGGTATCCCATACTCCCGGAGCACTCCCCACAGGACTCCCCGAGGGCCACGGTTGAACGCCTTCTCCAAGTACACAGAACAGATTTGGACTCCCATGCACCCTTCAGTCCCCCTTTTTATATAGGGGGACAACTTCCCCAACTGCCCCTGATGTCCACATGATATTGCAGAGTCGCGTAACCCTACAACATCGAGAGCCCTGAGAAACTCTGTCCGAATCTCATGCATCCCTAGAGCCCTGCCACTGCTGAGCTTTTTAACCACTTCTGTGACTTCAGCCCCAGAGATTGGAGAGCCCAACCCCAGTTCCCCAGGCCCTGCTCCTCCAGTAGAAGACATGCCAGTTGGATTGAGAAGGTCTTTGAAGTACTCCGCCCACCGACCCACAATGTCACAAGTTGATGGAGCACCATGTTGGTGGAGCACCACTCCACAGGCAAAAAACTCTGGCCTGTGGGACTCAACTTTTGGGACTCTTCCACATCCCAGAGTCAGCTTCTGCAGCTGGGGATCGGTCCGCCACGGCTCCTTTATCCAGCTGCCACCCGTTTCACACAGCGCCCACTGCTATTGGACCCCCCCATGGGTGGTGAGCCCATTGGAAGTGGGACTCATATGACACTTTTGGGCTGAGCCCGGCCTGGCTCCATGGGCAAAAGCCCAGACACTCAAACCCCTCCACCATGATAAGGTGGCAGCCCAGGGTGCGGTGGCCTTCTTGAATGGCCACTTTGAAAGGCATCTGTTAAATCCATAAATGTAAATGTATACTAAATGTAAAGACCTGCACTAGTATGTTTGTTTACCTAGGCAGGACTTTGTATCAAACACAATAATAAGGGACACAGTGGCATTACACTATCATGGAGAATCCAACAACATGGTACCTTCTCCGAAGAGGTACAGTACAAATAGAACTTTAAGGATACATTTGGTAGTTGCTAGAAAATATAAAACTCCCCAAAATTACAACCCTGACATTTCTTTTAGTTTGCATTTGCACCTGTTAGAAATTTGTTAGAAAGTTGTAATTATAACGTTCATTTAAAAATGTAATATTGCTTGTCCAATTCACTCCACTTCTACTAAATTTTCACATCTGGGCCCTTCCTGCTTGCATCTAACCTGCTTAACCAATAAGGGCCAGCTACGTGTGGGACTGTTTTTGTTGTCAGTTGGACTGAGCAGCATGCATCTTATATAACCTCCCAGCCTCAAAGGATAATAGATGCTGGAAGATAAACTAATATGGTAAACTAAATGTGTAAGTAATATTCCCACAAGATGTATCTCAAGACACTGTACTGAAACTAGCTACAAAGATACAGTTATTTCAAGAAAATGTATTTCTATATTACAGAAAAAAAGTCCTTATTCTACTCTGGTTGCTTGTAGGCTGAGGTTACTTGTTTCACTCAAAAGCACAAGGGTCAACCACTTTAACAGAGTGGTGTTAAAACAGAGGCACTGTGCTAAACCAACAGGTATTTTAGCTGAAGAATGTGTTAAACCCTTTAAAAAGACCAAAGAAAATAGTGTCACTTCATTTAGGAAAAGGGCTTCATGTCACGTTTCAAAGTACCAACACAGAAGTTATTTAATTTTGTAATGCTTTTTTTTTTTCACAGAGGTTCCACTATATTTTAAGTTGTTAAGTGAGGTAGATCTTTAGCTCTACAGAGTTTGCTTCCAGAGGCCAAGGGGTTAAGATAATGCCTGTAAATATTTCATTTGACGCACATTCCTGTTAAGCATAACAGTGTCCCCTGGCAGAATCGTCATGTTCTCAGGTTGTACAGAATGTGCTGATAGTTGGCTTCTTGTGTGAGATTGTTTTCCTTGTTCTCTCTCCTTCTCTTCTTCCTCCTCCAAAAACACAGACTGCCTCCACTTCTCGGTATCCAGAACAGTGACCATATGTCTCCCAGACCTGAGTGAATCACATGGCATCGAGCAAGATGGACTGGACAAAAGAAAATAGACTGATAGCGTGAGAGGGGGCGGAGGGGTGGGGTACAGGATGGCACAGAACACGTGTTTGAAGTAGCCGAGCTCATACCCTCCCAGATGAGCGAAAAGCACGTGGATGGGGGAGGGGAAAGTAGAGTGACGGCTGGAGGGAGGGAGGGAGAAAGGCTGTCAGAATGGAAAACAGGCACCTCTGCAACAGGGAGCAACAATAACAGGATCCATGTGACAATTCCAATAACTTAACTTATGCTGTGAGTGATAAGCTATGTCATGTTGTATGATCTCAGAGTCTTTAGCTGGACTTTATAATTTGCCTGTCACTTTTTGGCTGTAACTGTTTGTTGACTTAACTGCATTTTATACAACTATGTGCGGTAAATCAACATTACTTATGCATTTTACTTCTTTGCAGCAGTCATTTGATAAAGAGCAGATATCAAATATACTCTGGAACAAAGAAAGAGGAGAAGAAAAGACAAGCATCACCCTCCACTGTTAATATTCATAATTTCATCGTTTTGCAAACAAATTGTAGAGTACAACTAAGGATTTTCATCGTGGTGCAGTATACCCATCATCGATTTTTTAAAAATGGGGAAAAAAAGAAGCTTCTTCAGAGGTTTCTTTAAGCATATTTATTATTTTTAAATACAAAATATTTGAAAGCATTAATACAGTTGAAGCAATCTAACAAACCTTTTTTACCCAAATGCTCTGCTCATAAAAAAGTCTTAAAAATCTAAAAAAAAGGGTAAATTATTCCAAATCTGAGCCATGAACAAGTACAAGTTTAAATAATCAATTCCTTAAAAAAATAATTAAGTCAAAACCTTCATTGCTAAGACAAAGTCCCTCTCTCCTGCCCTTTCTAACTCACGTTGGAAAATGAGGAAGATCTTCCACTGACTCATGAACAAAACTCCTCTTTGACTCTCCCAGCAACTACAATAGTAAAGATCTGGTGAACTGTTATCACAACCAGAACTTATTGCCCCATCAAAAAGACCCACGAGACAAGACTTCCTCTAAGTCACCAGAGATCTCAAATTAAAGGCATGGTGGTTGGATCTTGAAAGAAAAAAACAAAAAACAAATAAATATACATATATATATACATATTCTATAGTTCTTTTTGACCAAGCACAGTCTAACACAGATCCTTCTTTCCTTTTTTGTGTTGTCAAAAAACCTCCCAAAAAAAACCTTGAGATAAGGAATTCCTTCTCCATGGCCTGGCCTAAACCCATCCCTTTTACACCCATGTTTTGTATTTAACAAAACTAATTCTGCAACCCTTTAAGCCACCCACAACCTGTCAGCTGCCTCATGTGACTCCTAGGACTCCCAAGCCCAGGTTACCTCCATCTTGAGCTTGACAGTTTGGTTGTGAATAGTTGTGAGGCTAATTACTGTGAAATGTGAAATATCCTGCCAGGCGATACGAAAACAAAATGGTCACTATTCATACTAAGCCACACTGTATTGTAGTATAGCATGTACACAACAAATCCATTTCATGGTGATACAAACACCAGGGTTTTAAGAACAGTGGTCTAATTGTCTGGCTATCAGTTTTGGGAAAAAAAGATTAATATTCAGTGTTATGCTGTTTCAACTGTTCAGTGCTTCCAGTTAAGGATACATTTAAAAAAAGCAATGTGAAGATTGCACACACTTCCACTTGAGTGTAACTGTTTTATTTGGGTCATATCCCATACCTTTATGAGCAAAGTTTTTTTTCTTAAAGATGTCAGAGAACTGACATGCAATGATGATCAACAAAGAAACTTAGTATTTCCAACCCACAATGCATGATACAGATGTAAAGAAAATGGTTGACAATGAAAACAAATATTTCACATTTTCTAAAAATGTGGGAATAATAAAAATGAAATAATTAATTGGGCTTTGAATGCTTTTTTTCATTTTGGAACATTGTAATTAATCATTTTCTATTTATATTTGTGGAGCTAAAGGATTGGAAAAGGGTATATTTTACTACATTGCCCAGTTTGAGTGTTTTTGACAACACCTGGTTGTTTGGCACATGTTGCTCTGAGGCTATGCATCTTAACAGGGTGAGCCGCATGTCGTTTTTGTTTTGTTTTTTATTCATAATTGCACCAGAGGCCGGCTAGATGGAAGTATCCAGCCAGTAGGATTTCTTTCTTTTTTAAAAAGTAGTCCGGGGCTAAGTATTGTCTCCCCCTAACAATGTCGAATGTGGGATATTCCACACTATGCCAAAGGCAAACATGACCGGATTCTTTAGGACAGTTAACCAATATCTTTTAGGGTTATAATTCTCAGAACACAAGTTTGATATTATTTGCCTTTCTACATAACTTGTTTTCTATTAACAGTAGAAGGAGTTTAACAGATAGCCAGTAATAAACATCTCAGCTATTTTCAACTAGCTTACTTAAATCTTAAGTAATAAAATATACTTATTGTGGTGATTTTCAAGTAACATAATGCTATCTTATGAAACAATTTTGGGCCTTGAAGTTTGAAATAAATACAGTATGGAGCGTTGCCCATGAAAAATATTACATATATTTCCCAGTTAGTGGATTATGGACCGTTCTAATAAAATATTAGGTCTAAAATCATGAATTCATATTTCACTGCAGCAATGAAGAATCCGTGTTGACGAAAGCTCAGTCTTGCGGCAAGACAGCAATATAATAGCACAACAAAGCAAAAAAAGTAATTATGCCATCAAGGTGTGTGTCTGTCTACTATCTAGCTAGCTGTTTTGAATTTGTCACAGACTAGCAGTTTTGCTAGGTGCCAAATGTAGCATAATCTGTGATTACTATTACATCCAGTAAAGTGAAGGGCCAAAAATCTTGTAACAAGTCTGGCACAGGACATATATAAGGTGAATTGATATTGTGAATAACCAGCAATATACTGTAGACTTCAGTGCTTTGTGTTTCTTTCTTTGCGTTTCAGTGCTATTCTTTGAAGGAAAGGTTCAGGTGTAACTGTGACCAATTAAATTCAATGGATCGATTTTGTGTAAAACTTCCATGTTAAAGAATTTAACACCTCACACTGGTCGTAATTTTTCATCTGGAAGTGAAATCAACTGTTACCAGAGTCAGCTAAGATTAATAGATACATCTTTCTACAACTGCATTTAACCACTGCAGATCACTAATTCCACAAAAAATGGGACATTGAAATCCTAAACATCTGCAGTGTGTTCGTGATTTCACATCCAAAAAGAGTCAGTCAATTAAAAAAAAATTTTTTCCTTTGCACATTTTGTGTGTCACGATCTTCATTAAATACATTCCCATTACTTCTTGGAGAACGTGCTTCGTTATCTTATATCTTGATTTTATTTTCCTGAATTTTTCAGCCTTTGTGGGTATTGTGACAATCTCAGATATATCTGTTTTACCCTGGTTTTAAATACTCAGATCTATCTCTATTTGTAACCATGTTAAGAAGTCTAACAGAGGATAAAGATAAAGTGAAACCAGAATTGTTATAATATTATCTCTGTGTTTTGAGTCAATTTACCCTCTGAACAGAGAGCTAAGTGACCTCAGTTTAATCATTTGCCACTGACAAATGTTGATAATTTTATGAGTGGGTGTGGACATTTTGGTGGCGAATTACATTTGATGCAGGGACTCTGCCAAAGCTTAGAGCTGAGCGAATTAACTGCCTTGTTCAGCAAGGTGAAAGATAAATCAACATCGCTGTAACCTTGTTGAAAATTCGCTGTATATGTCTGTGTTGCAGTGTGTTTGGCACTGGGCCACGCTGGCACATAACACACTGCTGGAGCACACCTGCTGGGTTTTGGTCTCCTTCTCCCTTTCCTTTCCTAGCACTCCTCCTCGTGCCTTCTTGTCTACTCCGCTCCCCTCCCCCCTCTTCGCCTCTCAACCTTCTATCTAAACCCAACCCAGTTTCCTGGCAGTGTGGTGAGAGAGCCGTTGGGCTGCATCTTTGTTTGAGTTCCTTTGGCTTCCTCCTTTTTTTTTTTTTTCCCTCTCTCTCTCTTTTTTTTTTCACTGAGCGCTTCAACAGAGCAGAGATAGTTAGAGTGGCGCCTCCCCTCCCCCACACCCTGTATCCAAGCCTCAGCATGGTGCTACATGCCAAGCGACCTGAGACGCTCTCTGACTCACAGTTCAATCCACTGACTTTTATTGCCGTGACTGTTTATCACAAACACGGCAGTCAAAGCACGTAGCCCTGCAGTTTATGGATTCAAACCATAATGAGGTGTTGAGTTGTTTGGTTTAACAGACAAATATCATTATCCTCACTGATTCAAAGCATATTTATATCATTACTAACAACCGCTTTGACTATTGCTGTGAGAAAATAGATAATACAGTAGAAAATGAAAATAGATATTTATTTGAATGAGAAACATTCTTCATATTCAGTGTCTTTGTAAGGCTGTTGAAATGTGTGTTGGTGATTTAGGGGATGCTGTCAGTTCGCTTTTAGAGAGTGTGGTTATTTTTGTGCCAAATGTGAGACAATCATATTAACCTTTCCCTCTTTAGCCAATAGTATATGGATTGGGTTTCAGGGAGCCAAAGACAGCACACAGTTAATGTGCACTGAAATACCTTGTCTATTCATACCTGTGTGGATTTTGTGTTTTCAAGTGACTTGACCTGGATATGCTCAGGTGGTGATTGTACTCAGTGCTAAGAAAATCAAAACACTCAGTAACGTTACAACATACACAATGCAGAAGATGTAAAAAATGCATGAAATGGTCACTCATAGTTGTAACAATAAATAATTTTCCTTTAAGTGACAGGCGAAGTTGGTGTATACATACATGTACAAGTACATGTATAAACGCACACCCTGTTCCAGTCCACCCGCTTATTAGGAATAAGCGGTACAAAAAATGGATGGATGGATGGATGGATGGATGGATGGATGGATGGATGGATGGATGGAT
>JABUIW010000025.1:5817368-5850389 GCA_013363375.1 Menidia beryllina | reverse complement strand
GATGGATGGATGGATGGATGGATGGATGGATGGATGGATGGATGGATATTAAAACACATATCAAACTGTAGCTGCTTGCAAATTACTGTTTGTTTGATAAAAACCTATGTTTGATTCTTGACCGTTGAACTCTGCCTATATACAAGTTATTAATCCTGTCCCGTAGGTGGCAACCCCAATAACTAACTAACCCTACCAGATAGATTGGAAAGTTGAATGATGGATTGCAATCAGTCACACTTCAAGATACAAGATTCAAAACCTTTATTTGTGAAAAACAAGGTTTTACATAACACACACACAGAAACACACACACACACACACACACATATATATGTGTGTGTACATATATATGCTGGTGTAGACTGGTGCATGCTGGTGTAGACTGGCAAAACATAATATGTTCACTTGAGGTGTTTTTTAACTTTTATGCATTATCATTGCAAACCTAGCAGAGATTCAAATTTTATTGCGGTCCAAAAATGATAAAATAAAGCATGGATACAACATGTAAGACTAAATTATTACTATCATATTGTTGAGAAACCTGCATCAATGATTTTGTAGGAGTACATGAATGCTAATAAAACTACCAGCTTGCATAGCTGGAAATTCAACCAATATTGCTGAAAGGTATGTACACTTTTGTAGAGAAATATATGCAGATGGCATCTATTTCAGAGGAGGCCTTGCATTTTTAATCCAGACAATAATAAACTGCATATTTCAGGTATTACAACTCCCTGGCTTTGTACTCATGAGAGTTTGGCCTTCCTAAAGTTTAGACTTTTTGAAATTTGAAAATATTTGGAACATCATGAAATGCAAAATATGACAAGGAAGATATCTGACTTTTTCACAGTTACAATATTTCTGTTCTTAAAGTCAAATAGCTTTTCTATTCAGTTGCACAGTGGCCATGTTCTCTAACGTATTTACAATATATTTCACATTAAATAATACAATGTCTTTCAACAAAAAAAATGTGTTCAAAAGATTTTCAACCAATACATTTCACTTAATGCACCAGATTTTGTAGAGCTGGGGTTGTGCTTAAGCTGATTTTGACATAGGGTTAGGGTAAGTGCTTAGTCAACTAATCATTTCAAACAATTGTAGTATTATTTGATAAAGAGGCTGAATATATGTTTTTGTTTTATGTAAGATAATTAATTGTAAATTAATTGGACTGACCTCTATTCCTGAAAAGACCCATTTTAAAATATCCTCTTTAGCAAATGAGAAACTTACTGAAATGGGGCTCGAATAATTCGCAGTGCTTGAAGAGAGCTGCTGATTCTCTCTTGTTTTTTATTAATTGGTTTTGTCCAACTTCCAAAATCAAAGCCATGCTATTAACAAAGATATCAAGGCCATCTTAAAATGGGGGAAGAATCATACCCCAAAACCAACAGTTGTGCTAATAAAATGCCTCTTTTTCTCCTTGTTTTCTAGCTATGGTCCACAATTAGAATAAATGAATCAGCCTGAAGGGCATATCTTCATGACTCTGGTTCTGCTCTTGTTTTTACCAGGGTGATAATGAGGCAGAATAGTCGTTATTAATACACACATTTCCCTCCAGGCCTCAGCAGTAAACATTCAAAAATGACATGCTGTGAGTTTTGCCAAACTGTTTTTCATGTTTTGATAATTTTCAGGTAAATTATCATGTGTTGGCACTATTTGATACAAAATAATTTCATATGTCCGAAAGTTAACTGTTGGGTCATTTCAGTCATCGACAAAAGTTGAATGTCAGCAGGCTAATGATTCTTGATAGAATAACATTTTAGCAGTAAATGTCAAGCTGTGCTTTGTCTTAACTATCAAAATAGATACTTGAAAAATATATAATCTATCAGTTTAGTCTCATGTTAGAAGTCAATTGTTTGTTTACAAAGCCCCCTAAAAAACTCTTACTTTTTAATGCTCTCATTAATTTGATGAGAAAAACATCCCACAGTAAACATATGCCCATTTGGCTGAGGGATCCCTGCTGTTGTTCTTTCTAAACAACCCCACCCCCTTCCATCTCTTATTTCCCAATGCATTGTGGGATGACAAATAAACAAGTCCAGGCGGAGGAGGAGCCCATGCTCAGCCTCCACACCAGAGAACTGTGACAACAATTCTCAAAGCCAGCTGAGGCACTAGAGCTGAGTCACATAGACAATGATTCGGTCCACATTGAAAAGGGCCACTTGTCATTCCGAAACACATCTGTGAGTCAAGGCAAAATACACAATTTTTATGAAGTGAGTGTTTTAAGTAAAAAAAATTTAAAAATTACATTATATATATATATATATATATATATATATATATATAGTGTGCGTGTGTGCACCCACACAATCACATAGGATCAAAATCAAACTTGAAAAGTAATATAATGTAAGAATAGAAAGTAAAAAAAAGATCAAGCAGACACAAGAGTTAAATGTGCTTGACCTATGTCTCGCTTGAGGAATGGGAGAAAAATGTTGCGAAACATGTCTAGAACAAAGAATAAATTCTGGTTATTGAAGGTCTTAGATGTCATATAATGCACATTTTATATTCCTTTGTAGTAACTGTGTTGTTGGGCCAATAGTGTGACAGAAGAATGCCTGACATCCATCTCCTAACGCCTCTCTTTCTAGTCCTTTCACTGGGACACCAATGCATTCTCACGTGACCCAAGCAATATAGTATCTTGAGAGTGTCTTGGGGCTGCCCTGAGGTAACCTTCTCTGTGAAGCAGCTTAAAAAAAAATTTGACCAGATGCCCAAACCCCTTGAGCTGGTTCATTTTGATGAGAATGAAAAGAAACTCCCCTTTGCTAATTGTGAACTCTGTAACCCAAGAAACTCACTTGCCGCTTGTATTTTCAGTCTTATTCTTTCAACCACTACCCACAGATTAGGGTCCTTTTTTAAAAATGTTTGTACCCAAGCTTGGCCATGTCTTGGGAAATGCAAACAAAAACCGCCTGGTTGTGATAAGGCCCTTAATTTTTGGCCTGGATAGAGTTATTCCCCTAAGTACTAATTAAGTCACAAACCTCGCTTTCTCTCTAACTGACGGTTCTCTGCATTATTGTCTGCCATGGTTGTTGTTTTTTTTGCTTAGCAGGACGCAGAATAGTGACAATTGTCAAGTATCAATGACCTGCAAGTAGGATG
Organism: Menidia beryllina; assembly: GCA_013363375.1. NCBI lineage: Eukaryota > Metazoa > Chordata > Actinopteri > Atheriniformes > Atherinopsidae > Menidia > Menidia beryllina. The sequence continues at coordinate 5,847,224 of JABUIW010000025.1, read as the reverse complement.
AATGCAATATTGATGTGCAGATGGATGCATGTTAGATTTAGGACCACAAATCGAAGTGGCCTCAGTAACATTTGAAAAGATTGTAAAGAAGTAACATTAGGGCAAAAAAGTCCGATTTGGTCAATACTTAAGGCTGCAGTGTGAATGTAGCCTAAAAGTAGTAAATATGACTCATTCAAAATTTTTAAGAGAAGGTCTCCCTTTCTTCCTTAACTGTTGACCATTTAAACTCAAACTCTCATTTTTATCTCATCTGTTTCAATGTGAAAGACTTTCAACAACCAGAAGAACACCTGAGCACCCTCAAAGCTACAGAATAAAAAAAAAATGTTTGTAAAGGAAATGAAAATGATATCCAAAAGTAAGAATTAAAAGCTAATTTACAATAGTGAATAAAAGATCAAAATCAAGCGGGCTGCTGGATCTAAAATGAAAACAGCAATAATGTTGAAACATACTGTGCTGAAGAACCAGCTAATCTGATACCTGATATCTGATAACTTATGAGAAGAAACTTCAGGGAAAAAAATTGACAACAACTTTAAAAGATTGGGCTAAAATTGTTAAACCGAACAAGTATAGATGTAGTTGAAGCAAGCTTCAATCTCATATATACTTAAGTTATTTAGTTAGATTGCCGGAAATGAATCTGTTAACAGAATATAACAGAAATGCTAGAGCAGCTCCATTTAATGTTAATAGAATTGGACTGTGGACAACTGAAGGGAAATGTGATGTGGATGGAAAAACTATGTCTTCGAGCCTATGATATCTACTCGTTCAGACTAGATTTTTAATCAAACTAGTGAAAAATAATATGAAAATAAAGACACGAAAGAAATGGGAATAATCAATGTGTGAGGACAACCTACATCACACTTATAGAAAGAATTCTTGCTGCTCCTTTTCAGTTACTTTATTGTTAATTATGTTTTTCATCCATCCATCTATCCATCCTTTTTCTATTCCGCCTATTACCAATGTGGTCGGGGAGCCTATCTCAGCAGACAGCGGGTGACAGGCGAGGTATGCCATGTACAAGTCGCCAGTCCATTGCAGGGCAACACAGGGACAACCGCACACACTCACAGTAATTCCGAGGGACAATTTGTAGTGTTCAATTAACCTCACATGCACATTTTTTGGACAGTGGGAGGAAGCCAGAGTACCCGAAACATGCATACTCCGCATGGAAAGGTCCTGGTCCCCCAGGGACTTGAAAAGGGAACCTGGTTGCTGTGGTGACATTGCTAACCACCACACCACCGTGCCGCCATCAGTTGTTTAGTTTTATAATATGTTAAAGTAATTTTAAATTTTCATCAGGAAGAAGAGCCTCTGGTGAGCCTTCTTGACCAGGATGGAGGCATTGGCCAACCAAGAAAGTTCCTCGGAGAGGTAGACCCCTGAATCTGGTAGCACACTCCACCTCAGTTTTGTGGATCTGGTTGGATGTGTGTGTGTGTGTGTCCCCAGCAGTCCACGAGGATCTCCTTGTTCTTTTTGGTGTTAATGGATTGGTTGTTATCAGCACACCGGGATGCCAGGTACTGGACCTCCTACCTGCAATCTGTCTCATTATTGTTGGTGATGAGGCTGATCACTGTCATGTTGTCTGTAAACTTAATGATGGTATTCGTGATAGGGGAGTAGAGGAGATGACTCAGCACAGCGCTGTCGATTCTTGGTGTTCAGGATGAGAATGGAGGAGATGAGGTTGTGTGACTGAACAAACTGGGATCTGTTGGCCAGAAAGTGGCTTCTTTGTCATTTCAATCAAGGTTAATAACTTAGTCCCAAACACCCAATACATCATATGTAACAAAGACTTCACTCTACTCCAGTAATCACAACTGTCAAATTCAAACATTTCACAATATTTAAGTGGAAGCAATGCAAAATTGTCCCTTTCCTTACTGATGTAGGGAATTAAAAAATTGATCTCCCAGTTTATCCAGTAAGAAGAAAAGCCTAGAATAAGATTAACAGCTTGGCTTGATTCGACTTGTTAGTTTTCCATTCAGTAGCAGCACCTGCAATTAACATTCTTAACACCCACTCAACCAGGTTCCAAGGGAGCTGAGTCTAATTGAAAATTTAACATTTACAGACTGGAGGCCACTGATTGGACAGGTGAGTCACGTAATCTGTTATATTCTCCTTCATCCTTGTAAGTTGCTTTGCATAAAAGTGACTGCTAAATGAAGAGATGCTGTCATGATGGTGGGTTCTTGAAGGGAGGACTCAGGTGCGGAGATGACGGAAACAAGGTTTATTGTAACAAAAAACACTCATGAGTGAGTGAATGTCCAGACAAAGTACAAATCAAAGCTGTGGAAAACTGTGAGCATAGGCAAAGTAACAAAGTAAAGAATAACACGACTGAGGCAAAACTATGACTGTGACAAAGTAACAAAATAACAATTAACAAAACTGTGACAAAAAACAAACCTGGCGTAGGGGTGACGAAGGAAAGACGGACAAGAACGCACTCGCCCAAGACAAGGGGAAACGAGGACTATTTAAACACATGAGGGAGGGGAACCCCAGGTGTACACAATAGGTAATCAAGACCAGACGAGACACCAGACGTGACAGAGCCCCCCCCTTAAGGGACGGCTCCCAGACGGCCCTAAACACACACGAGGACCACGGGAGGGGGGGGGGGGGGGAATCAGGAACAGAGGGAACAAACACAAGGCGTGGAACATGGCATGACTGTGGGACTTGACTGTGGGACTAGGCAAGGGACAGGACATGGAAAGGGATGGGGCATGAGCGAGGGACGGGACATGGAACGGGACTTGACTGTGGGACTTGACTTGGTGGCTGGGCGAGCATCCACCGGCTCGCTAACCGGCATGGACTTGTGGAGCAAGCCCCTTAGCTCGCTCATGGGTTCTTGTCCGAGTTGGCGAGCCCCCCTTAGGGCTCGCACATCGGCATGGACTTGTATTGCGTGGTCCTGACATGGCTGGGGACATGACTAGGGACATGACTGGGGACATGACTGGGGACATGACTGGGGACATGGCTAGGGACATGGCTGGGGACATGGCTGGGGACATGGCTGACGAGGGCGTGGGCGTGGCGAACCTCCCTGGCTCGACCACGGGCACGGCGGGTTGACGAGGGCGTGGGCGTGGCGAGCCTCCCTGGCTCGACCACGGGCACGGTGGGATGACGAGGGCGTGGCGAGCCTCCCTGGCTCGGCCACGGCGGGATGACAAGAGCGTGGGCGTGGCGAGCCTCCCTGGCTCGACCACGGGCACGGCGGGATGATGAGGGCGTGGCGAGCCTCCCTGGCTCGGCCACGGGCACGGCGGGATGACGAGGGCGTGGCGAGGCAAACGTGGCGTTGCGAGCCTCCCAGGCTCGCTCACGGTCGGAGGGTGTTGCGGGGCGTGAGCGAGCTCGGGGCTCGCTCACGGGCAGGGGGACGGACCGGTGAGCCGGCCTCGGCTGCCTCCTGGGCATGGTGGCTAAGCCCCCCCATGGGCTCTCTCAGAGCAGAAGGGGGGGGGGCGCCACCGTCGCCGCCGCTCCTCCGAGGTGTCTCCGCTGAGTCCTTACTGGCGAGTGCGTTCTGTCATGATGGTGGGTTCTTGAAGGGAGGACTCAGGTGCGGAGATGACGGAAACAAGGTTTATTGTAACAAAAAACACTCATGAGTGAGTGAATGTCCAGACAAAGTACACATCAAAGCTGTGGAAAACTGTGAGCATAGGCAAAGTAACAAAGTCATAACCCCACTGCTAGTCTCATGAGTCCAGCCAAGCCTGTATCTGACATGTCATATTGAGTTACAGGAGATGATCAGCAGCTATGAGAAGCTGGAAATGAAGCTAAGACGGAGCATATTGTCACCTGCCGAGCAAGCACTTGAACACTCCTCATTACATCCAGACCAAACTGATAAACCTAACCGTGAGTCATACCAAAATAACTGCACCATCAGCAGATGGCCTCCAAATCTGAGCCTGGAGCACCTGGAGACGGATGCTGTTCCTGATCTTCAGTTCAACATTCAATACAATTATCCCCCAGGAACTGGTATGCAAACTGGGGCCTCCAGGTCTTAACACACCCCAGGGTAACTGGTTACTGGACTTTCTGACCAACAGAACACAGTCTGTCCGAGTGGGAAGCAACCCCTCCATTGTCATATTCCTGAACATCAGCTCACTTCAGGGCTGCATCCTGAGCCCCCTGCTGTTCTCCCTCATGACCCACAACTGTCGTCCATGGTACAACAGCAACCACATCCTGAAGTACGCTGATGACACAGCAGTTGTGGGCTCATTCTGGGTAAGAATGAGCTGGCCTAACTGAAGGAGGTGCGACATCTGGTGGACAGGTGTCAGGCGAACAACCTGGTCCTGAACATCGATAAGACCAAAGAGATGATCGTGGACTACAGGAGATTCAGACCCAGCCACAACCCTCTTCTAATAAACGACACCACTGTGGAAGTTATGTACAGCATGAAGTTCCTGGGGGTGCACATCACTGATGATCTCAGCAGCTGGTCACTCCACACCACCTTCCCAGTGAAGAAGAGCAGCACGTGCAATTCTTGCGAAAAATAAAAGAGTCTCCTTCCCCCCTACCATCCTCTCCACTTTCTACAGGAGGACCATTCAAAGCCTGCTGAACAGCCGCATCTCCGTCTGGTCTGGGATATGCTGGGCCTCAGACTGGAAATCTCTGCCGAGAGTGGTGTGGACAGCGGATAAGATCATCGGGCTCCCCCCATCCGAGACACAGCAGACAGCCACTGCCTATCCAGAGCTCAATGCATACTCTGACCCCACACACCCCCACCATGGACTGTTCCCCCGCCTGGCGACTGGCATGAGGTCCTGCACCATCCAATGCAAAACATCTAGGCTCAGAAACAGCTAGTTCCCCCTGGCCTTTAGACTGCTCAACACCAGATAAAATCCCCCCATCACCCCATGGACAGTATCCCCCACACCCACCACTATATGTATAGTTGACAAAGTGCAATAACATGGTGCATTTTCATATAGTGCAATATTATTTAAGTGCAATATTGTGTATAGTGCAATACCAGACTGTTTATTTTTCAATACATCTTACTCCATTTTGTTACCACACTGCCTCTTTTATTACCTGTATTGTTTATATTCAGATCCCAACTAACTCTATATAACTTTTATTCTAAAATGATTTTATTCAGCTCTTTATATGTATAGTTATATTTATTAACATCCTACATACAGACCTTGCTGTACTTGGTAGCAAAGTTGCGAAATTTCGTGTTCAAATTCACTCTGTGGCTTTGTAAATTGACAATAGAGGAAGTCTAAGTCTGTTGTAAGTTTTGTTCTGACAGTGCATCACACAATTAGTACACCTTACAAGTTGGAAAGACACTGTTATCCCCGCCGGGCAGGTTTCATGGTTGAAATATAGGTATCCCCCAACCATGAAACCCTTTGACAGCTTAGTGTTGTTTGAAGCAGATTAGGGCAGCCAGCCTTTAGAGCAGCTAGATATAGGGACTGCATTAGTTGAGGTACAACATTTGTTAAGGTAAACAGCCCAGCTAAGCCCTGTGTTAAGATTGCTGTTGGCAACAACACTAAACATGATATTACACCACCAAGAAAAACAGCCTTAGGCACTTTATTACGGACTGAATGGGCTGCACCGGTTTTAGCAGTCAGATAGATTATTACTCAGCCTGGTGAGTCAAACCAGTCTCTCTGGTATCCAAAAGTGAACCTTGAGAATTTAAAGAAAGAACAGCAAGAACTTGTTCAAGGAATGTAAGGCATTCGCCAGAGATAGATAGAGATGACATTGGTTGCAATCCTAGTCTGTAGATGGTAATAATTTTGAAAGATGATATCCCAGTGCGGAGAGCGTATACCTCCATACCAAAGCCACTTTTCTGAGAGGTCAAAGAATACAACTAATACCTCCTTATGAAGTGATAGATTGTTAAATCAAATTCCTCCTACTCTGCCCCAATAATCTGCGTGTGTAAGAAAGATAGATTATCATCTATTAAGTCAGAAAACTGTGCTAGAGAGACACCTACTACTTTGGGGATAACACCTGGTTCAGCATCCTTCACTAGTGAAAAGCCTACTACGACAGGTTTATGGTTTAAGGGTCACGCCATCTAACTAACTTTATAACTCCCTGGGGACTTTATGAGTGGGTGCGAATCCCACTGGTCTCTCGAACGCCCCTCCAGCATTCCAGAGGAACACGGAGGATATGCTGGGTTCTCTGAGGGATGATTGCTGCATGCTTTATCTTGACGACATTCTCTGTTACCCCCAGTCACACTACGGTGTGAAACGCAGGCCTGAGAAGTGTGGGATGTTTAGAGGGGAAATTCATTATGTGGGTCATTTAGTCAGTAGTGAGGTGTCCGAATTGACCCAAAGGACCAAGAAGCTGTGGTGGCTCTAAAAACCAAAACCTCAGAGACCATTGGGGACTCTTGGTTTTATCAGTTAGTACTGCTTGAGCATACAAGCTTTCTCCAAAATAGCTCAGCTGCTGTATGAGCCTTACTTCAGGGAAAGGCTTCCACCTTTCCATATCAGGGTCATAATAGTAAAAGCAAAGGACCCCCAGCTGCCTTCTAGTGGACTGCGAAGAATCAAACTATTCTTGAGGAACTGATTGAAATCTTGACCCATCCCCCAATCCTAGCATACCCAGATTTTGATAGACACGGACACACACAAGCGTGGCCTCAGGGCCATTTTGTATCAGCGGCAGAGTAAGAAGTTGCGAGTCATTGGTTATGGGTCACATACTCTGACACCATGTGTGAGAAACTTAGAGACTACCTCTTTTGTTCACTGTACATACTGACAACAACCCACTCATACATCAGGAGCACAGCTAAAATCAACTCAGTTGGTCATCAATGAGTAAGGGACTGTCTGACTTCCATTATGGCCACAAAAAGCAACCATTGATGCAGACACCTTGCCTCGTGTACCAGTCCACATGAACCACTACATGGCCTCGTGCATTGAGGAACTCTCTCAAGAAGTTATGAACGCAGCCTGGGAGGGAATTCAAGTGGCCCAGAAAAATTAAGTTGCTTGGGTAGCCGCCCTCTTTGTCTCCTCCCAAGACACAGTCCTGCAACCTCCCGCATCCTTTCGGGAGATAAAACAGGATTCCTTAATTCTGGCCCAATGAGAGGACCCCACAGTTTCGGAGATCATAAGATTCAAAGAGACGACCAACAAGCTGACAGATAACATCCGGAGGTCAGTGAAAGGACCCGCTTGCAAACTCCTCTGGAATACTGTACTTCCAGACACTTGTCAGAAAACAGGTAGTCCTGCCTCAAAAATATCATGATGTAGTCCTGAAAGTTCTTCATGATGACATGAGATATGTGGGCACAGAAAGAGTACTTTATTTTGCCACGGAGAGGTTCTATTGGCCACACTTGAATGATTATATTAAGGACTATGCGACCAAGAAATGCCACTGAATAAAGCAGAAAAGACCCACAAATCATGTGCGAGCACCAATGAGCAGCCTGATGTCTAGATTTCTTGCACCTTGAGTAAAGCAAAGGCTACCGAGCAAATTTATAATGACTTTGTGCCTCATTTTGGGTTGCCACACAAACTCCATCACGACCAAGGGAAGGGATTTTAAAACAAGCTCTTCTGAGTTCTTGGTCAGCTGTCTGGGGTGGGCACTCCCACACAAACCCCTATCACCCCCTAAGTAATCCAGCTGAATGTTTCAACCGTATGCTGCAGCAGATATTATGTACACTAACGGATGGGGAGAACACATGGAAGGAATATCTCTGCAGGTCATACATACTTACAACTGTACCTGACACAAGTCCACTGGCTATTCACCTCACTTTCTGCTGTACGGGCAACATCCCCACCTCGATTTTCTGTTTAGGCAGAGGGTTCTGACTGAGAGACGCACATGGGGTATGTAGAGAAGAGGGGGAAAGGATGACAGAAGTATATCTGTTACGAACTGTTTTGGGACCCAAAAACACCCTGAGTCGGCACGGTCAGTTTAACAGAGTTTATTGAGAACCAGGAATAATCCGGGGGGCGTGGTCAGGGCAGTCCGGGTTCAACAACAGGCGATCAGAGTCCAGCGACAAAGCCAAGGGAAAATCCAACTCGTGGTCCAGGACAGAACGAAGGTTGAAGCCAGGGGAGCAGTCCAGAGGGGCAGACGGGAACTCGGAGTCAGGCAGGCGGGGTCGAGGCACGGGCAGGCAGACAGGGCGCAGAGACTGGCGAAGCAGAACTCAGGCAGGCAGACTAAACAGACAGTGATCAGGCAAGCTCAGAAATCGGAGTCAGACAGGTCGTAATCAGGCAGGCAGGCAGAATGAAGGATAACGCTGGAAGTACTCACAAGTTGGCTGGAGACGTTCTGGCGCTGAGGTATGAGTGAGCTGGGTTTAAGTAGTGACAGTGACAGGTGAAACCAATGTAGTTAATTGCGGAGTATGGAGGTGAGTGAGAGAGAGCCAGGTGAGTGAGAGGTGGAGCCAGGTCAGAACATCACAATATCGTGTTGCTATATATACTGTATATCGATTAACAGTCATTTATTGCTACGGGCAAGTCTCATTATGATCAGAAAGTGAGGGGAACTGTCTGGAAGCCAGGAGTTTTGGTCAGGAATTTGGACGAGTGTGGTGGGCAAGGTAAACTGTGTTCTTACTTGGAAAGTAGGATATATGTGTTCTGGGAGCAGGTGCCAGATAACCCAGTGCATGTCATCTATCCAGAGCGTGATGAAAAGGGGGGAACGAGAACACAACACAGGAACCTGCTCCTTCTGATCAATGATCTGCCTGTAGAATTTCCGCCAGAGCCACGTAAACCAGCAACAGTGTTGACACAGAAATGGAGAAATTGTCAGATGAGAACAAGTAAAAGCAAAGACCAACCTGGGATCACTGAGAATTCAGACTCTGATCATGAAGGAGGAAGGATACTGTTTGAGGATACCAAAAAGTTGTGTTGGACCAAGAGTTACCGTTAACCCTGAGAGACCTGTCAATAATCACAGGAAGAAAACACAGGGGGAAAAACTGTCTCCACCTGGAGGGACATCCACTGAGCCAGAAAGGAATTAGGTTGGAGCATAGGACAAGTCCTCATAAAAAATGCCTGTAAAAGGGATCCAGCACAGGAGTGGAAGTCAGAGTGATTCACTGAACCAGGGGAAGGAATCCAGATGTGATGGATGCTCAAATTCCAGATTGTGGACCACTTGGAGATGGAAGATTTGAGGAAGAACCACATTTGTATAAACAACTAAATAACAAACAGGACACTCCCCTCCATGTGACTGTGGCAGTCGTGCCACCGTGGGTGTCCGACAGAGTCCCCAGAGACCAGAAGTTGCGGTTACAATTATTTATTTCGAGCGTGTGTGCCACGCACACACACTCTCTCACACACGCACACACTCACGCACGCCTGGCTTGGGCTCTTTAGTTCCTCGGCCGTTGCCTGTCCTGATCCGAGCTGGGCTTGTCCTGCTTCAGCTCTCCTCTCAACCCAATCCTCCCCAGGTCCAGCATGCTACTCTTTTACAGAGGGGAGAGTGATTAGCCAACTGGCTCCAGCTGTGCTTAATCACCTCCCCTGGCACTGCTCACCTGAGCATCTTCCACCCCTCCCCCCTGCAGCTGAGCGCCACGCCCCCTCCACAGTGACATTTAATGAGGATGATGATCACACAACCCAGAACGCAGCTCCTTATGAGGAGCCAGAATTGCCTCAACATGGAAGGCCTGAGGAGCAGAGATCAGACTCTAAACCTGCTTAGTCTGCAACTTCCCACACTTCTTTTACAACGGTCCACTAGACAGAGAAAACCATGCCAAAGGCTCACTTATTTCTCTCTTGGCCACCTGACATAGAAGTTATTTCCCTCAGTGAGTTCTGTGGATACACATACTCCTAGCAATATTTGGCAATCACAAGCATGCTTACACTTGTACACGTACAAGGTTATAAGAAGGTAATAGGGCACATGTCCATGTTAATCTTTGATGGCTGAGATCTTTGTTTGATGTTTGTATTTATTTCAAAGTACTGGGAAATGTGAGTTGGCATTCGGTGCAAAAATCTTTCAAGAGGTTTATGCAAAGTTCCAGGAGTCACTTTTGTTGTTGTGGAGCGTGTGGCACACCTAAACTAGGATGACCACATCTATTTGAGATTTAATTTGATCATTTGATGATTTATTTTATTTTATTCCTTGTTTTTTTCTGAAAAAGTATGGAGTCTGAACTTTGGTTTCTATCTACTTGTGCTAAGAGCCATTAAGGGGCGGAGACTCCCGCTGTTTCCTAAGATGCGATTTGGGACAGAAACAAGCTGCATCGTGAATTCACATCTCCTTTTGCATCTGGTTAAAACTGGTTCGTAAAGCACAAATATATTGGTTTTCATCTAAGCATTATGTCCGGGAATCAGTGATTCAAGTTTTTTTCATTAGGCAAAACCTTTGAGAGTAAGTTTTCCTAGGCGGCCGCCATTTTGTGATCCCATGGCTCACACAGTGGGGACAGATGTTTGGCCTACTTTTGGAAACCGCTGCATGCTTGCTGTGGTTTTTAATTGCTAAGATTTAGATGCACCTATGAGAAAATAAGCACTCTGTTTACTGGCTCATTCTGCAAATTCTTTTATGTTTTTAACCCTGTTGTCTCACAGAAAGCGTTGCAAAGGTAACATGAACACATTAATGCTGCATATACAGTGGGGGAAATAAGTATTTGACCCCTTGCTGATTTTGCAGGTTTGTCCACTTACAAAGAATGCAACAATCTATAACTTTTTCTAACAGTGAAAAGACAGAGTCCCAAAGAAAATTCCAGAAAATCACATCATATGAATTTATAAGAATTGATAACCATCCGATGAGGAAAAATAAGCATTCTTTGTAAGTGGGCAAACCTGCAAAATCAGCAAGGGGTCAAATACTTATTTCCCCCACTTTATAATGTAATTACTCTAACGCTGAGTTTGTCTTTATTTTAGTCACTAACTCCCCTGTCATTTCAGATCCTGCACTTCTTCCCTGCCATACAGAGTAGGGTCTGACCTGCTCTGTTTGGAAAGGGCTGTGAGACAACTGTTGTTGTGATGTGGCGCTATATAAATGAAATTGAATTTAATTGAATTAATTTTAATTTTGTAATGTCATTGTCTGAACGTGTGTTTGGACTGATTTTGTATTTTGTGATTTTGTGTTGTTTGGTCTTCCTGCCTCAGGACGACAGATGTAAACTAGCAACTATGCTATAATCTGGCTCATTTACAATCTGTATGAGATTGTTCATTAATGTGCACTGTCCTGATTAAAGAAATAAATAAAAAGTATCATTCCCCTCACCTGGTTCTCTCCTCACCCGCAGTTCATTAGCTCATTTGGTCCTCAGTCCATTTCCACTAGATCCCTGCCATATTGTCGAGTGATATTCAGTGCCAAGCTTCCCCGCATTTACCTGTTGTGCCTTCGTGTTCTGACCTTGCTTTTGCCCCTCTGGGACTTCCAATTCCTGCCTGCCTCTTATCAGATTTGGTTTGGACCAAGTAAACGGATTTTCCCTTACAACTCGCCAGCCATGTTGTCTTGCTTTTGGGTTCCCTTTTGCAAGGACCAGAAGTCATGACAGCATATTTCAGTAACCTGTATTTTTGACAGCAGCTTAAAACTGTACAATTTTAGTATATGTAAGAAGAAAACTACACATTTTTTGTGACATCAACATTTTGTTTAAAGTGTTTTGAAACTATGTAAACTGGAATATGAAACGGTGTCACTTTATACACAAATACTGTTGATGTAAATAGATAGTTTACAGATGTTCTAGTCTCAGGGACAGTAGTGATGATTGAAATGGCAAAAATGGTCAAATTAAGAATGTAGAAATGTTTGTGGAATGTAACGTTTAACAAATAGAGATGTGATCTGGGACAGAAACAAGCTGCATCATGTCCTCACTTCTCCTTTTGCACCTGGTTAAAACAGGTAACATTTTTGTTAATGCAGTCATCATACATGAGACCTTTAAAAAGATTATGAAGGTATATTAAAGGGCCGTTTGCATGTTGTAGAGTAGACAATGCTATACTAAAAGATAAAAAATGTTTACAGACAAATGTGCTCTCCGTGTCTGTAATACACACTATAAAGCAAACTGGAAACTTGAATACAGAATTCTTAAATTCTCAGCTCAGTGAGAGTCTGTCTTGCTGCTTCAGTAAACCGTCGCCATGGCAATCCAAGAACAAAGGTCATGAGCTGCTTGGTTGGGATGTTTGAAGCTCTGAGGGTTGGCTATAGATGTTGATGGCATTAGACAAACTGTCACATTTTGGCCATTTGTAACAGTTTATTTTCTTTCTAAATTTGCATCCTTACAAAGCCGTACAATTCACAGAGCAAACCTAAAATGATTTTGATAATAGGTGTTTTACAGCAAAGGTGCGGATAACTAATATTCACTTAAATAACTTGGTATTTTTATGTACATTATTATTTCATAATATATGTTTAAAAAAATAATACTCTTAAAATTCTATCAAGTGAGTTAACAGCTCTTGTTTTTAAACTTGAACTTTTAGTTTTGCAGTAAACTCAGTTCATTTAAAAAAAATAACAACAATAACCACATTTAACGAGTGCTTCAGCAAACTGGGACATACCAGCTCACAAAGTGTTTGATTATCTATTTTTGGAGAGACATCACAGATCAGGTCTACTATAAAATTGACTATCCTTTATAGCAACAGTTCTATAAATTCCTTTAAGAAAAGTGTTGCTAGTTTTAACATGAGAGCCGAAGACAAGTGTGATGAAGCTATTGAGCAATGAGAGTGTGTACTGCATGCAGGTTTTTCAAATAAATTCATTGCTCAAATCTAACCAAACGTAAATAACACACATTTTGTTCAAATAATATATATATTATATATTTTCAGTTCTATTGAAACTGGACAGATATCGATAGTGTTTCTGTTGCTGCTCATCAATACAGTTCAAATCTGAATTATTGTATTTATAAAATACCAGTTTATTAGAAGTTTTTTAACTTAAATGTTACCCATGTCATCATCAGCATGCAAGAGAGTGGAGAGAAAACTTCCCATTAAAGGAAGAAATCTCAAGCTGAAACATTTTCAGGAAACTGGCCATCTACCTCACGTAGGTGAGTTATGAGAGAACAGGACACAAACAATACAATTATTGCTAAAAAACAATATTACCCCCAACTATGTTCACAGTACTCCATGCTGCTGCTAACATGAGTTTAAGTGGCTGCTCATGATCGCATTAACAAAGATGTTCTGGAGACACTCTGCTGTTCCGATGAAATAATTATGTATATATATGATATATTATACTATATATGTTTAGTGCGTGTATATTATATCTTTTTTTTCTGAAAATAGATAAAACAACTGAAGAGTCAGTATACTAAAGACACTCTATTATCAATCCAGGAATACCTGCTCTCACAAAGAAAAAAAATTGTAATCCAAGTTAATGATTTCCAAATAGAGACATTTCCAAACTTGGAGGGGAAGGAGTGACAGATTGACAGAGTGAGAATATTCACTGCATCACGAGTACTCCCCTACCAGTGTTGGAGCAAAACTAAAGATATGGCTCAGGGTCACCTCCTAAGCAGTCCTGAACACTTTATAAACAGGAAAAACCTTGAGGGAACCCGCCTTCCAATCCCAAACTGGCAATGTTTTCCACAAGAGACGGGCCTTGTAACTAAAGAATATACAGAAATCTATTAGAAAAAATGGGAAAAGTGGCACAAAGCTGAATCCCAAAATCTTTATGATATTTCAGAGTTTGTTCATGAGACAAAATTTTTAATTCTTGATTAAATTCAGTCTGGACTCACTGATCACTGAGGACTTTCACTGTACCATTTTTGCTTCAACTGGAGGCTTTTCATAGAGATCTGGGGAAAGATTCATTCAAAGGAAATGTTGTCATTCAGTTTTGTAAAGAAATGCATCAGGACGAGAAAGAATGTTTCAAAATGTAGAAAAATTGAATAGCTAAGAGAGTTTTCTTTAGATTTGCTACAGTGATCATATTGTACAAGAAAAGTGTATTGATGTACTTTCAGGCTTTTAAATATGTTTCTTAACATTTTCATGAATTTATTCTATTATTGCATTCCATCACTACATTGAATTAAATGTCTGCTTGCACATATCAGACATAAAAAAATAATCTTACTCTTTAAAATACTTGTCTCTTTGTACTATCAAAGTTCTATCAGTTAAGTTAATTGAAAAACCTTTTAACTGCTTTGTTATCCATATCCTAAAATCTCACCATGTTATATGCTCAGTGTTTCCAAATTTCTTGCCCTCCATTACATAATTCAAAAAGTGAACAAACATAATATGGATTGAAATTAATTCCATTTGCATTTAAATGTTTTGCTCCTTTGCACCACACATTTTTGCATTATGTGTTGAGGAGTGTTCCATGTTCAAATACTCGCTGGGATTCCTTTTTGTGGTTCTCTCAAATTGGGAGGCAGACTACTCAGTTATTAGATTCCTTTCTTGTATGGCCCCTCTTTCCTTACAATTCATCTTTGCTTTGGACTGGGTAAGTGACTGAAAGAGAGGAGTCGGTACAATGTTCATTTCTTTTCCTTGGAAACTTTTTATAATTTGGTATTACGGTACATTCATTTAACCCACACAGTCATGTGTTGGTTAGCCACCTCTATCTCACAGTATGAGGGTTCCTAGTTTTGAATGCCATCTGGAACTGTCTGAAGTTTGTTCTCCCTTTGCATGGTTCTCTTCTCTGACTTCCTCCCACTATCCATAAATAAGCATCTTAGGTCTATTGGTAATCTCAGTTTTCATATCTTTTGTATTTCAATAATCTAAAGTACTCACATATTGTTCAGCTTCTGTATTCAATGTTTTCTGTAAGACACTGGATTCTTACCACTCAGGGCAACACTAACAACACTACTCTCAATGAAACAGCTGTGGTTTGTTGTGAAGGTCCCCTCATTTCAATGCAACTTCTTTTGGAAAAAGGTTGCATTGGAGATTTTAAAAGTTCACATCCACTTAACAGGTTTTTCATGGTTGTTTACTGGGTGTTATTTATATTTGTAGAACTACACATTTACAGGGTTAAAATGTTTCTTGTTAGTAACACAGGGCTGAACCACTTTAATTGTTTCAACAAGCAACCCTTACCTCTGAGATTTGGAGCAAACCTTGCTAGTATAGATCTTTGATTTTTTATGACCAAATGAATCAATTAAAAAGGGGAAAAAAACAAGCAATGCCCTAACCTAGTATTCGATTTACTTTAACACAGTTAATTCATTTGTAATAAACACATTAAATACAAACACACTTGTTTATCAGTACAGCACATAAAGAACAAGAAAGTAAACAAAAAAGGAACAAACATCTTAAAGAGGCCTTTTTGATTTTTACATAATAATCCTTGTTCACTGTAGACCCAAAAAGGTTTGACAATGGAGTTTACATTGTAGCTATTAATGTTAGCTTCATTGTTTCATTGCTACAAACAAGCAAAAAAGATGTACACAATAATATGTGTGCAATTCTTGATGTGAATAAATGAAATCAACAGTTTCTTCTTGTACTTAATTTAGGTACACTTATAGTAAATCATTAAGAGTGAGATGCTGTGTTGAATTTCTATCATCAGCAATGAGCTTTTTTGATTACCTGCAGGCAACATTCCTGCTTACTGTTGGTTTTGTGACCCACTTCCACCCCCTATTTCAAAACACTTAGGCAATGTAGGGCAGCAGTTACACAGCTCCGAACCTTGCAGCCTGCCAAACAATAGCACAAATACCATGTAGCCGGGCAGTTTCCTATCACTGCAGAATGATTTGTTCCAGCAGGTACTGAGCCTGCAGGGACTAAAACAGTTTCAGAGGGAGGCAAGCACAGTGAATATGAGACAGACAAGAGGTCAGATTGAAAATACAGTCCAAAAGACCTTTAGAGCTTATGTGTAAACTGGCTTATGAGTAGACTACAATGATAAAAAAAGCCTCATTTTCCAATATTTTTCAATATTTTCTCAATAGTTGTTAGAATTATCATATTTGTGTAATTCTTACATTATAGATTGCACTTTTGATCTACAAAATATTTTACTCTCTCCAGATCTTCATTATGTAGATTGTACATGATACAGATCTGAAGAGAGTAAAATGCTTTTCTGGTTACCGCAAAGTACCAACAGCAAAAAAAAAAATTCTTTTAGTTTTTTTTGACAGTGCTTATCTGTGATATAATCAATACCGGATATATTAAATCAGTCTTTTTTTCTCAAAAATGAATGTGACATTTATAAAGCTAATCCAAACTGGATTTGCCTGGGTTTCATGATTGATGATCATCTGAAGTCCACACATCATGTTGCCTCTGTTGCTAGATCATGCCACTTTTCGGGAAGATTACGCCATATCTAACCAAAATGCAACACAGCTCCTAGTACAGGCCTTAGTCATCTCCCGCTTTGACTACTGCAATGCCCTGTGTTCTGGGACACCGCTACAGATGATCCAGAATGCTTCAGCCTGTTTAGTTCTCAACCAGCCAAAGAAAGCACATGTCACTATCCTGTTAACTCAACTCCATTGGCTTCCCTTAGCTGCTCACATTAAATTCAAATCAATGATGCTGGCCTACAGAGTGTTTGATGGATCTGCGCCCATTTACGTCAACACCCCCTTAAAGCCTTATGTCACCTCTCGCCCACTCCGTTGTTCCAGGTACCGCCAACTAACACGGCCAATGCCCAATACAGGTCAATATAGACTCCTATCATCTGCAGTTCCATGCAGGTGGAACAACCTTACAAGCACTATCGGAGCATTAGATTCTCTTTCCTCCTTCTAGAAATCCTTGAGGACCCAGCCCTTCCGAGAATATGTCCTGAAAGCTCTAAATGCACTTATTTCCTGATAGCATACAGCACTCAATGTATGGTTCTTGTGTAATCTATGGTATAGTTAAATGTTAAATCCTTAATGTTAAATCTTCTTCTACCATATTGCACTCAAGGTAAGGTAAGTGTGTAACTGGTGTTGTAGATGAATTTAGATGAAACCGTCTTTAGCCTCTGCTAAATGCATAAATGTAAATGTAAATGTTGATTTGCTGTAATGTAGACATACTGAGAAAATTGGCAACTTACAGGGATTGGACAATGAAACTGAAACACCTCTCATTTTAGTGTGGGAGGTTTCATGGCTAAATTAGACCAGCCTGGTGACCAATCTTCATTAATTGCACATTGAACCAATAAGAGCAGACTGTGAAGGTCCAATTAGCAGGGTAAAAGCACAGTTTTGCTCAAAATATTGCAATGCACACAACATTATGGGTGACATACCAAAGTTCAAAAGAGGACCAAATGTTGGTGCACGTCTTGCTGGCGCATCTGTGACCCAGACAGCAAGTCTTTGTGATGTATCAAGAGCCACGGTATCCAGGGTAATGTCAGCATACCACCAAGAAGGACGAACCACATCCAACAGGATTAACGGTGGACGCAAGAGGAAGCTGTCTGAAAGGGATGTTCGGGTGCTAACCCGGATTGGATCCAAAAAAGGGTCAATATACACGGCCGCGCTGCTATAGCCAAACCTTCGGTCACTCGTGCCAATGCCAAACGTCGGCTTCAATGGTGCAAGGAGCGCAAATCTTGGGATGTGGACAATGTGAAACATGTATTGTTCTCTGATGAGTCCGCCTTTACTGTTTTCCCCACATCCGGGAGAGTTACGGTGTGGAGAAGCCCCAAAGAAGCGTACCACCCAGACTGTTGCATGCCCAGAGTGAAGCATGGGGGTGGATCAGTGATGGTTTGGGCTGCCGTATCATGGCATTCCCTTGGCCCCATACTTGTGCTAGATGGGCGCGTCACTGCCAAGGACTACCGAACCATTCTGGAGGACCATGTGCATCCAGTGGTTCAAACACTGTATCCTGAAGGAGGTGCCGTGTATCAGGATGACAATGCACCAATACACACAGCAAGACTGGTGAAAGATTGGTTTGATGAACATGAAAGTGAAGTTGAACATCTCCCATGGCCTGCACAGTCTCCAGATCTCAATATTATTGAGCCACTTTGGGGTGTTTTGGAGGAGCGAGTCAGGAAACATTTTCCTCCACCAGCATCACGTCGTGACCTGGCCACTATCGTGCAAGAAGAATGGCTTAAAATCCCTCTGACCACTGTGCAGGACTTGTAGATGTCATTCCCAAGACAAATTAACGCTGTATTGGCCGCAAAAGGCGGACCTACACCATACTAATAAAGTATTGTGGTCTAAAACCAGGTGTTTCAGTTTCTTTGTCCAACCCCTGTACATAACAATGCATGTGCTCAGCAAAAAGCCATCTTTGTTTACACCGTAGATGTCTTTACAGAAGCCACAAACAGAAAGGGACATCAAACGTAAACTAAATGTGAAAAAGAAAAAACTGAAGGTTGATTACATGGGAGTAAACAAACAAATCAGTGCCACTTTAAGAGGTTCAATTCATACAAAAAAAAATTACAACTGGTAATAGTCTGGTAATTGCCTTGTGATATACCATATGGATAACTTCACCATCTTATATCAGAACTTGCTGTAGTTTCTCATGTATTCAGGCTTATTATCTCTGAAAGTCTTGTGATCTTAAATGAAGGAGACACAGCGATGCAAAGCTGAGCCAAACCACAGTTACAGCTACGGCCATTGAGTGGGATCACCTTGTCCAATGCTACACCCATTGGGATTATATGATCAAATTTTGAAGATTCTGCCTCCCCTAAAATCACCGTGGAAATTTTAGCTGAATTCCCAAAAGGAAAAGAATTAAGATACTTATATGGTAATTTCATCTGATTACTTTGTTGTTAAAGGTACTTGAGAAGGAAAGTAAACAACTTCAGTATGAGTTGATTAAGATCATATCCATATCCAAATAATTCCACCACCCTCTAAAAGTTCTGAATCCAATTCGGGGTTGTGAAGTGCTGCAGCCTGTCCCAGCAGACATTGGACAAGGGGCAGGGTACACCCCGTGCAAGTGGGCAGTCCACACAGAATCAAACAGAACAGAGACAAGCAAGGTTAACAAGGATTCATGCTAAACTTCACTCCTTTTCGTCAATTTAGAGCAAAGCAGTGTGAGGAAATGTGCTGATGGGAGAGAAAGCAACCAATATATACAGCATTATCACAAAAAGAATGGTTCAGGGTCACAGAAGGCAGCACTAGTTGAAAATCTAAAGGAAAGCTTTTATCTTTAAGGTGAACATGATTTTTGTCTACTAAAACATGCAAAGATTTGGTCCCACAAGACAGTGAACCTATAAGTGAAAGTTGCATACCATTCTATAACTGAAAGTTGCACACCATTCTGTCTTTGGAAATTCTAGGCTAAAGTAAGCAAGAAATCTGAGAGACCAGCACATCATTAGGAACATATAGATTCTAGAAGTATGAGATCTTGTTGTGGTTACGGAGAGCTATACAGAATCTTTATTCCTGGTAAAATAATTTTTGCACGAAAACCGTTTGAACAAACAATTTGAGGAACAAATCCGCTTTAATCTGTGTGGAAAATTCTTCCATGGCACACATCTTTCCCATTTAAAAGAACCAGCCCTGTCAGTTTGCATCATGATTGCACCAAATGAGTTGAGATTTCTTAAATACCACCAAAGGAAAAAAGAAGTATACTGCAGAAATAAGTCCTCAATAAATTAAAACCTGTATGAAAACCTGCTTACATCTCTGGAAATTAGTAGTCAATTTGTCAGTGGCAGTGCATAGTGTGTGAAGGTTAGTGTATTAGCTGGAGGAGGGGTCATACTTTTGTTTTACAAATTGGGCTTGGCTGAGTAATGTGTGCGGTGAGGGGCAGAAGAAAAAAGAGGGAGGAAAAATGGATTAATAGGGAACTGAAGTTGTCGCTGGCGATAGGAAATAACTGAAATATGCTGTTTTTGAATTACCATAACTCTTGGATCGTTTACGCTGAGGACATAATACCAACAGATTCTGAAAGCTGAGAGTTGAGAGCACTTTCATTTGAAAATGCTTCAGGAAGTATCTCACAAGGTGGAAGTGCCTGGTCATTACTGGATTTTAACAAGTAGCAATTAAATTAAAAGGCCCAGGAAAACTGATTGTGTCTGTGCATTATGTTTGAAATAAAGTTGTTTTTTTTATCTCAGAATCTTCATATCAGGTCATTTAAAGTCTATAAAATGAAAATGATGGATTTGACAGACTTCAAAGATTTTTAAAGTTGATCATATCTTGAACAAATGGGTAAGAGATTTCACACACAAGACACTTATCGATAAATAAAAAGAATAAGAACTAAGCGTAACCGAAGCCAGTACCAAATAGCCTTTCTTTGTCTCATTCATCCTGTGGAACTCATGTTTATGGCTCTTTTTTCATGTATTAATTATATAGTTTAACTTAACTGCAGGAGTATATTCTAAACTATGATAAATCAATAATACTATGAAACTAATAAACTATGAAAGCTTCCATGGCTTCCATGTGGGAATGATCATTCTATCAATCAGCTCCCAAATGCTCCAGCTTTCAATTTGATTGAAACTAGCTTTAGTTTATCCATTTATCTTAAGTCTACTGCAGAATCACTGAAGTCTATTTGACGAGCACTGGCAACAGCAACTTAAAAGTAAAAAGTCTCATCTGTAGTCACACAAGGATTGACATATGCCAGCAAGTGGAGCAGCTTGGCTTAGGCTTGTTCACGGCCTTAATCAATGGGAGATTTAGCCGGTGATACAAATTATCATGGCAGCAACAGAAGCCACAGACTGTAATAAATCCCAGCTCATCTCATTATCACAGACGCATGAGGGGAGCCATATTACCATTTCTGCCAGTTCTGTCACTGTGCAGCATTTGGGGGTGGGCCAAAATATGAAACGGCTAGCTATATGTGTAAACATCTGGGGCTGAGTGCATATCCAGACGGTAATCAACTAAGCTGTTAGTATGCATGAAGATTATGTATAACATGTGTTGACACTCTCCATACTGTTAATTTTTCCTCATTAAAGGTGCTACTTAATGTGTTGCATGTTAATAATAAAACATATTTTTAATTCTGAGGCTTATTTCTAGAATATGTCTCATAAACAAAGAAGGTCATGTGTTTTTAAATAGTTGCTGTTGTTTTTTTTACATTTTGGGATTAGTAGATTTTTTTCATTTGTTTTCTTCGAGAAGGAGAACACTTTGCACTGTTAGCTGTATGTGACTTCACGGTGTGTTTCACAGAGTTTAGTTATTAAGTATCACTGTATGTACTGTATCAAGGACAGACTGAGACATAAAAGCAGCTCTGGAGTTTGACCCAAGGCACACACATACACACACACCCTCACTCTCACACACATTCGGGTTGAAAACTGAACTGCATAAAAAATCTGTCATATTCTCATGTTAATCTGGAAGTTTGAAGATTTTCTCAGGTTTAAAAAGCATTGAAAATCAAGAATTTTTCAAATGTAAAGATGAATAAAACATTTTTTAGATCCTGCAATAAATCTAGGTCAGCAATCAGCCTTTGTTCCCTTATTAGATATGTATGTGTCTCAAGTTTCCAGCAGAACACTGATTGCAATGTGACAATATGATGTCAAGAACTAAAATGGCTTGCCGAAATAGTATGAGTCATGTCTAAATCAGGATGAGGCAGACAAAAAGTTACCGAAACATTAGTAGATCAGAACACAAAGTTTTATTCGTTGAGAGGCAGAAACCCTATCTTAGATACAGATTGATGGCTGAAATTATACCTATATTTTATTACTATAGATTTCTGCTAATTAATTATTTGACTGTAATTGGAGAAATGTCTTTCAATCACATATCGGTTTTGCACCAAAACTGTTTTTCAACCAAAAACGGGGGGGTTGATGTTTTGTCATGTCTTGGTCTTGTCATTTCCTGTTTTATTTTGATAAGTAACTCTCCTCTCGTTTCAGGTCACTTGCACTTCCCTGTGTGTCACCTGTCTGATTGTCTTCCCTAATCACAGATTGTGTTCACCTGGATTTCCCTTCCTTTCATGTGTTTAAATAGTCTGCGTTCCCGTTGTCTGGTGCCGGTGTGTTTCATTCTATCGACCTTTGATACGGAGCTTAACCTTGCCATAGAATTCCCCATCTTGAGTCTCCACGTTTTCCTCTTAATAGTGATTATTATTTTGCACTTTGACAGTTTTTTTCTGTCACTCGTATGAGCGATTATTATTTTGTATTGTATTGTATTTCCATCCTCGATTAGAGTGACTATTATTTTGTACTTTGTCCATCATTTTGTTCTGCTTCGTAAGAGTGATTATTATTTTGTACTTTGTCCATAGTTTTGTTCTTCCTCATATGTAAGATTTTTTTGTACTTTTCATAGCCTTTGCTTCTACTCTGAGAGAGTGTTTTTTTTTTAACAATAAAGACCTTGTATCTGCCAAGCTCTGCTCCTGAATCCTGCCTTTAGTTCCATCCTGACATATTTGGATAGAATATGGTAATGTTGCACTGGGCCACAAGAATTAGCCAAGGTGTCAGTGATTTTAGATTCAACAATTTCTATGCAAATATTTTATTGCTTATTTATTTATTTTATTTTAGATTTCATCTCTGTATTTTATGGGTAAAATTGCATTGACCAAATGGCAGGTTAAATGGATACTCTTTGTGCATAAACTTAATCCAACCCAATCTTCTCCTTATCACATTAAACCAAACATCCAGTAAGACCACTGATGTCTAAAATAGGTTAAACTGTACACCCCACATGAACCCATACTGAACTTTCTGGAGAGCCCAAAGTCACATCTTAAATTCAAACTTTTTGAACTTCTCTGGGAACATTTATAACGTATGTGTGCCTGATCTGTGCTATACCAGTCTCATAACAAAGTATATAGACAGTTCCAAGGACATACACTATGTATTGTGGGACTTTTTTCACAGATTGATTGTTTTCAAAAGGTTATCCAGTAAATTCAGCCCTGTTACGATCCAATCATGAGAATAACTAAAGAAAACAGAATGTATCTGAAAACAATTGGAAGTGTAATATTACAAGGTCACTTTTACAGTGGAAATTGTACTTTATGATTTAAAATAATCTCATTCCCAATAGTTAGACAAAGTAAAGGGAGAGGGCATATTATGCCAAAGTCAGGGCTCCTTTGTCTTCCTGGGTCAAACCGATATTTTTAGACCTGCTGCACTGTGCTGTAGAAACTGAGTGGTATTCCCCTTCCAATCTGTACAGCTGTAACTCACCACTGCAACACAACCAGGGGTCTTCCACACTGTCAAAGGCTTTGTTGAAAGAGTACTCACGCTGAATCAGTTCCTTATGCAGTGGACACAGGAGCTGATTCACAGTGATAGGTTTCTTATAACTGATCCATGTGTTTTTGTACAATGAGTGCCGTTGTGTAGACAGGAGGCAAGCTGTCTTCCCATGACCAGCCAGATTCTGTATGTCTAAAGCAGTGTCAGGCTGTCGTGACAGGCCCATGACATGGTCACTCATGTACTGTTTCTCATGAGAAGCAGGACATGAGTGACCATTTAAGCAACGGGGGCATGTATCACAATTAAGGGATACACATGAATATACTGTAGAGTTTTAAACCCTTTGAATTCCTGTGCCACAATCAACAATTTTACATTATAAATCCCAGTGGCTAAATATTATATCAAATTCCAAAAGCCAGCTGGAGAAAAGAAAGATCTATAATATTCCCTTTGGACTTCACTTTTTTCATCTTTGTACTGACCTTCAAACACGGTAACAACACTTGTTTGGAGCTCAGACTTAGAGAATACTTCAGTAAGGCCAAGGGGCAAGTTTATTTGTATAGCACATTATGTGTAAAAGACTATTCAAAGTGCTTCACAAAGAATTTACAAGCAGAAAAACAAAGAAAGAAAATTGATCAACGAAATAAATTAGATTGATCAAAAGCGATGGTGCAGATAAAATACATTCAGTTTCCAAATGCACAGTCAAACTGAACTGTTTTCAGCCTGGATTAAAACATAGTCAGAGTTGAGGCCTGTCTCACCTCTTCTGGAAGACTGTTCCAGATTTTAGGACCATGAAACTGAAATTAAGCCTCTCCTTGTTTAGTTCTGACTCTGAGCACCAGAAGGAGACCAGAACCCGAGGTTCTCAAAGTCTGAGCTGGTTCATATGGCTCTAACATGTCAGAAATGTATTTTGGCACTTGGCCATGAAGAGACTTGTACACAAGCAGAGCTGTTTAGAGAGCCAAGTGAGCATGCCGTTACAGTAGTCTAACCTGCTTGAGACAAATGCATGGATTGGTCTTTCTAAGTCTGGTTTAAACACTATTCCTCCTATTGTGGCAATGTTTTGAGATGGTAAAAGGCTGCTGATGTTATTGATTTAATGAGGCTGTTAAAGTTCATGTTTCAGTCCAGTATTACCCCAAGATTTTTTACCTGATTTTTAGGTTCCTGAATGAGAGTCTGAAGGCGACTAATGACACTTTCTCTTAGTTTCTGTGGGCCACAGACAATTATTTCAGTTTTGTCTGGGTTCAACTGGAGAAAGTTGTTTTGCATCCATAAATAGATCTGTTAAACACAGCGACACAATAAATCAACAGGCCCATGTTCTCCTGCTGTCAGTGACACATAGATCTGAGTGTCATCTGCATAGTTGTGGTTGGACAAATTATAGCTGCATATTAGCTAGCCCACAGTAGGCATGTACAGAATGAACTAAAGGGGGCACATGATTGAACCCTGGGTAACCCCACAGGTGAATCGCTTTAAAGCTGTATCAGATATTCCCACTTAGTCTTCTAACCTGTGTAATAAAATCACATGGTCCATTGTGTCAAAGGTCCAGCAGAAATAGGACCGAGACTTTTCCTGCATCTGAGTTCAGGCGGATATCGTTTGTCACCTTGATCAACACACACTTGTGACAGCTCAGGAGACAGGAGTCAGTCTCCTGTTTTTACGCAGGAGAAAGTCAGTCAGCTGTTCATATACAACTTTTTCGAGGACTTTTCCTAAGACAGGCAGGTTTGATATGTGCCGGAAGTTGTTCAGTACTGTGGCATCAAGGCTGCTCTTTTTTAGAAGAGGCCTAGTGACAGCAGTTTTTGAGGCCTTTGGAAATGTTCCCGTCTGAAGTGAAATGTTGACTTTGATGACCGAGTTGTGGTCAGCAACGGACTTTAGGAATCTAGTGGGTCACTCGTCCAGGCAGCATGTGGATGGACTCAGGCTGAAGATGATCTCCTTGATTGTTTTATTTGTGACAGGAGTAAATGGTGTCAGCTCTGGATGTTTAACCTGGGGCAGAGCAGTTATTTGTGTTTTGGAAATGATTGCATTTTTTTAATGCCTTATGCCTTTGTCATTAAAAAGATAAAAATATTACAAAGTCCTCACATTTGGATATATAAACGAGTTCCAAGGGCAGCGAGACTGGAGGGTTTTTCAGTCTGCTTACTGTAGCAAACAGAACACGAGAGTTGTTTCCACATTTGTTGATTTCAGAAAAATAAATCTCTCTTGATCTACACAAAGTCTGTTTGAGCACACATAACTTTTGTTTGTTGATCTCAAAATGAACCTGGATCTTTTATATGCGCCACTTCCGTTCGGCTTTCCGGCACACCATTTCCTGACCAAGTCTTCTTCTTTCCATGGTACCTTTTGTCTGTTTTGTCTAACCTTGACAGGAGCAATTGCATCCAAGACCTTTAAGACACTTGTTCAACAGATTTCAACAGATCATCAACATTAGAACACGGCGTTATCATCAAACCTAATCATTTTCTAAAAACTGTGTCCCCGTGTTGACATTCGTGAGTCTTCCCCCGAATAACTGCAGGCCCAACTTTTGGTTTGGGTGTAACAGACAGGTCGGAGAAAACACAAAAATGATCAGACAAAGCAACAACATCCACATGTGAAATAACAACACCCTCTGAAATGAGCACATCAAGCCCTCTGTTGTGAGTGGGCGTGTTCACATGCTGAGTTAGACCAAACATTTCAAGGACAGCAGTGAGATCTTTATAATGCCTACCTTGGGCAGCATCCACATGCACATTTAGGGCCCCTGTTATGACCAAGCAGTTAAAGTTAGTGCACACAACTGAAAGTAATTCAGTGAAATCATTGACTAAACGGTTCAGTAGGGGTTTATAGATGGTCAGATAAAGAACGGAAGATTTTTTTATCTCCATCTTGAATGACACATACTCAAATGATGAAAAAAAACAAATGATAGTTTGTGTTTGAGTATATTGTCCCTGAATATGGCGCCCCATCCCTCTGGTTTTGAGCCATGTCTCAATTAAAACATAAAATCAAGATAATAACAGGAAATAAAAAATTTTATTAAAAAGGTTTTCCCTGCTAAAGACCTGACATGTAGTAAAGCTAGTTTCAGTGTGTCAGTATTATGGGCTGGCTGTGGCTGACGTGTAGTGAACACAAGGTTTGATACATGTACAGAATTTTTTGGTCTCTAAAGGCTGACTAATCTTTTTCTGTTACATTTCAAAACAGGGATGAAGGAAGCTACTTCCATATCGGACTCCGGCTTATCGTGGCCACGGGTGCATGTAGAACTGCTGCCTGGACCCAGTACATATCAGTTTGAGCTCACTGATACTTTATCTGGCTCCAACAGCAGTTTCATAGGAATCAGGTACTGTAGGGCTTCTAGTCCTGTACTGGAGAACTCAGCTCTGTGCTCGTCTGACCATTGAAGGCCGAGATGAGCTTTGGAGTTTTTGGTGGGGGAGGAGGGGCAGGGCGACGGCGTGAGAGATTTGTGGGTGTAGGAATGGGACTGGGGCATGGGGCCATCTTGGTACAACAGTGACCGGCTCCTTCATGGGGTCTGCAAAGTCCAGCAGAGGAAGAGATGGGGAGGATGACCTAGATGAGGGCAGGTCCTCATTCCTGCCTTTTAGTGGAGGAGGTGTTTGAGAGAGGTCCAGGATGACGTCCTCTGGAGGCGTAGTAGGGGGTTGGGGCGTATACATTTCGGTTAAGATGCAATTCATTTTCTTAACCCTTTAAAGCCTGATCCAAGAATAAAACAAAACAGAACATTTTTTTTTTTTGGTTTTAAGTCTTTATTTGGCTTTTTAACAAAATATGTAAAAAGAAAAAACAGAAATAAAATTTTTATATTATTAATTTTTTACTATGCGATAAGTCAAGATTGTTTTTTGTGTAGTCTTCTGCTCCCTGTTATCAGGAGTATCTGATTGTGTACAATAGGATTTTGAGCAAAGTTTTTACCATTAAATTATGCAAAAGGTGTCAGACGCAAAACATTTCAGATACATTTGTTATTATAGGGTTAATCTTTGGTTTCATAATTGAATACAGAATAATCTCTTCATTTAAATATATTCTGCTGCATTGTGACTGCTTGGGAAATCCTTTTAAACACTGAGTGTGCATATTTTTTCAAATGATACAGAACAACAGGTTTAATATTCTAAGACTGTTAAAGTTTTGTTAATTTGCTCTTTCTGGAGATTTCTTTCTGCTGTAAGAATATGCTTCCTCTTCACCAATGACTATGCAGACAGGGAACAGCAGCTTTTATGCATTCAGCTCAGATAAACATAAATCTGCAAGAAAGCAGTCTCCACCACAGAGCCAGCTTTCTTTATTAGTGCATTCTGTTTCTTAAAGTTACAAGCACTAATGCTAAAATCCCAACAAATATATGCAACTGACTTTATTTTCTTCCAACAACAGACATTAAAGAACATAAGAAAGAGAGTCTGTTGTGTTCCCAATTAAAGATTGAATCTCTTGTTCCCACTGTCCTCCAGTAAACACTCAATTATCTGTGGTCTTCTTCCACCGCTGCCTCTTTTTGCAGAAAACTGTTTATTTTTTGTCAGTCTAAAATCCACAATGATCACTTAGTTCTATCTATATTTAAAATGAGGAGGATTCCAAAACATAGTAGACCTGTACTGATCCTTTTGTACATCCCTGATATACCACAGAGTGTCTCTGGAGATGACATTTCTGTGAGCTATACGGGAAGTCTGAGGTATACAGAGTTTAGAGAAAAGGAGAAAGTGCAGTAGCCTGTGTTATTCCTGTGCTGCCGATCTTTTCAGCTGTAATCATTCTCTTACGTACTGTCCATTCGTAAGGTTAATGGAGGTACCTGTGTTTTCGGTGAAGTAGCAGTGGACGTTGGATTATTATAAAATCACTGGGGAAATTAAAGAACTGATCTTTCATCTACATGATTGTGGATTTTTTTATTGCATCTTCAACCCCAGCTTGAGCAGCCAAACTGTGGGTCCCATGAAGTATTTACTTGCCTTCATCGGTGAATCTGTAACTGTCTCATCAGGTCATGATATAGAATGTTAAAGCTATTGGGCTGTATCAATTGAGGGCAGATAGAGAAATCTTTATTATGTAGACCAGGAGTTGGGACCTTCCTAAACCTAATGCCAAGGCGAGTAAGGTGCTCTGGAATTCCACAAAGCTGTTCTGATTAGGTGTTCAGCAACATGGGGCTCTGGACCCGCAGTTTTGTCCCAATTTTTCCGAACGCGTCTGTACCTCCTGAACTCATATCGATTAGAGGAAATGGTAGAGGAGATCTCAATGTGTCTTCATGAAGGGGGAATGCTAACTAAGTCAACAAAAATTATTTTTTTTTAAAGGGTTAAAATGAGACATGTCAGTAAGATGGCTTTTTTAGTATATATATTTGTTTGTTTTTTTGTTTTTTTTGTATGTGTGTTTCTGCAATGACCCTAGTAGTCTATACAAGTGGTCTTGATATGTTTTTTAACAAATCAATTGAGTACAACCGCTTCTTATGCAAAAAAGGCAATGCACTTACTAAGTGAGTTAATTATTCAATTCAATTTTATTTATATAGCGCCACATCACAACAACAGTTGTCTCACAGCGCTTTACAAACAGAGCAGGTCAGACCCTACTCTGAAGATAATTACAGAAACCCAACAATTCCCACCATGAGCAAGCACTAGGCGACACAGGCAAGGAAAAACTTCCTTTTAACAGGCAGAAACCTCGAGCAGAACAATGGCTCAGGGTGGGCAGCCATCTGCCTCGGCCGGTTGGGGGTGAGAGAGAGAGGGCAAGAGAGAGAGGGCGAGAGAGAGAGAGAGGGCGAGAGAAGGACAGAGGGAGCAGAGAGAGGCAGCCAACACAGCAACACATAGACTACATGAGAAATGGCAATGATATTAATACTAATGATGATGGTAGAAGTTGTGACGGCAACAGAGCAGGAACACGGGGGCAGCAGGAAACTCCAAACCACAGATACAGACTAAAACATCTGGGTCCAGGTTAGGCTTTTTCAAAAGAGGTTTAATTACAGCAACTTTAAAGTACTGTGGCACATAGCCTGTTAATAAGGACAGATTGATCACATCTAGCAGAGAAGTACCGACTAAGGGTCGGACTTCTTTAAGCAACCTAGTCGGGATGGGGTCCAAGAGGCAAGTTGAGGGTTTGGATGAAAAAATGATTGAAGTTAGTTGACGAAGATTGAGGGAAGCAAAACAGTCAAAAGGTATAACTGGTTCAGGTCCTACAGTTACTGAGTTTAAAGATAAGTCGATGCTAGTTGAGGGCAAGTCTTGGTGGATTTTGTTCCTGATAGCTAGAATTTTATCGTTAAAGAAGCTCATGAAGTCATGGCTA